>OZ023264.1:166663096-167165596 GCA_964006375.1 Tillus elongatus
CCCCAGTGCCTCTTCATTGCTTCCTCGGTCCACCTGTCTAAGGCGACAGAGACTGTCTTCCTACTTATACCTATCGCCGGCTCCGGGTCACAGAACGGCCGCCGGGAACCGAGCCTTGCGAGATTATTCGCCACCTCATTGCCCGCCATGCCACAGTGTCCCGGAACCCACACTAGTTGTAGCTCCTTTGTGCTGGCTAGTCCTCTAAGGGCGTCAGCGCACTCCTGAACCAGTGTAGACCTGATTCTGGCCGCGCAGACTGCCCGGAGGACTGCCTGGCTATCCGAGCAGATGTACACACATTTCTCGGGACTCCTCTTCACATATGGCCACAGACAGGATAGCGTACACCTCTGTTTCGAATGCCGTGATATATGCGCCAAGAGCATAGCTCTCGCGCACCCCCAGGCCCTCGATGTATATTCCTGCTCCGGAGGATTGTTAGTCCTCCAGCCCTGATCCGTCGAAGAAACACCCCAGGCATGCGGGCTGGAATTCAACCTCATTTTCCCTCCACTGATCTCTACTGGGGATCCTGAGGGTGTATGGCCTAGTCAACCTAATATCATCCTCGGCATCCCGTACCTTTATGACGGAAATCGGAATTGCCTTTTCCACCTCCTTGGCGACTCTTGCATGCCCTATTACTGCTCCCTCTCCGCACCAGTTTCCTGCGTCTCGCATTCTAGGATGCGACGCCATCGCCTCCCTCCTGACACATATGGGAAGCGGTGGAGGCATCAACAGGACCTCTAGCGCGGCTGAGGGTGTCCAAGAAACTAGAGCACTTAAAACAATAGAAGGAAGAGAACTTTAGGAAAAATAAAGATACGGATATTGCTTGTGTGGTTCTGTAAAATGCATTCGATAGTGTGTATTGGGAGATATTATTATTAGTTTATTTATATACCAATTACTTATATTGTTCTATATCATGAAGAGAGCTGGATTGGGGACGTTTATGTGGAGGAGTGATATTTAGAACAATAGAGAGGCAGGCAAAAGAATAAGCGTTTGGAATATCTGGCCCAATTGATGAATAGCGGATGCTACAATGAAATGAGAAGCGCTGCTAAACACAAATGACCATGGTGGCGACGACAAGGCGACATAGATCTTTGTAATGTGATGACGACCACTTTGGGGTCAATTTATTGGAAAGATAAATACCTTGACTTTCTGGGAAAATGCCAAAACAACTGCCTTGTTTGCTAAGTGTAGGTATATAAAGCTCCAAAAGTCAGCCACAGTTCCCAGGTAATGATCCGGAACGTTTAATAATAATTTTCGTTTAGTTCAAAAATTGTATAAAATTAATTTTAAGAGAAACTTTTTCCAGATACGCTTATAGCGGTTCCTTAGAGCCTTATTCACAATTTCTGATGTTAAATATGCAAATAAAAGGAAATTTGAAACTAATGAATCATGAAATTATGAAGAACTTGCCCTCATTCGCAAGATAGGGTGTACGATTTGATGGGTAATCAGTTTCTACTGAATAAACTCCGCAGCATTTTTGACAGACCGACAACGATGAATTTTAAAATTATGAATTTCGAATTTCAAGCATAACCACAATAAACTAAGTAGTATTCACGAACATGTCCATCAAGCGGCAATATTTATATTTAGTTGATTGATTTATTATGTTCCTGTACAGTCCTTTGATTTATAAAAGCTTTCAATTGTTCAAAACTTCAAAGGCACTGAAGCTGATTTTGCTAGAGCTCTTATGATTTACGTATATTCTATGGAAAATTAAATTGCTTGAACTGAATAACATTGAAATTTAATTTGGAAAGTTGGGCAACAACACGTCAGTCATGAAATAGTTTCGAAATATTTTATGAATCAATATTGCTCAAACCGCTGACTATAATTCAAAATATATGCCAATACGACTTGAATTTTCAAATTTATAGGTGATTTGTTCTGCGTATTACATCATGTCCACAAACAAATATTGACTCTAATTGCTTTTCCATATTTTACATCCTGTAGTCAAAATATAGAGAAAGTTTAGAGAGTGCGTCTAGAGTGATATTCTTTTGCAAAAAATTCCAGCTGTTATCGTTTTTTTCTTAACTCATTTTCACAAATATGTATATATATATACACTTTTTGCCCTCAGGGCTCGTCCGCGGCATTGCCGCCCCGATGGCACTGCAAGCTTTGGTTGATTGTACTCCACCCATTCCAAAATCACTGTGCCTTAAACTAGTCTGCACAGCGATTGGTAGGGTGAAGTTTTATATTGCTCTGTCTCCGGTCTAGACTGACCGTAGATCAGTTGTCTTTTGCGGTCCAGAGCTTTACACTCGCACAAGATGTGCTGGGCTGATTCCTCCCCCTCGCCGCAGAGTCTGCATACGAGGTTCCCTTCGAACCGCCCCATTTTATGCAGGTGTTTCTTGACGGCCATGTGTCCCGTCAGGAGACCTGTTGTGTTTCTGAGCTGTCCTCTGCTAAGATTTAGCAGCTCCACAGCTCTCTTTGAACTGGGTCCGTCAATTATTGACTTCCCATGTCTGAGCCCTGGACAGTCTGCCCAGTACACCTTGTGTTGGTTTCTGACCCAGGACTTAATAGCTCCCCTGGCAGTGCTCTTTGTCACGCCCAGAGCCGGTTCTGGTCCCATAAATAGTTCTACTGACCCTCTCTTCGCGAGATTGTCAGCTTCTTCATTGCATTTGACCCCCGAGTGACCCGGCACCCAGATGAGGGTCACCTCATTCTGCCCAGCCAGGTCGCTCGTCTCGTCTCGGCACTCACTCACCAGCCAGGAATTTACCCGTGGGCTACTTAGTTCCTTAAGGGCTGCCTGGCTGTCTGTGGCTATGAGGATCTGCTTGTTGGTGTAGCCTCTCCTCTTGTTCTCCCGCACACAGTGCAGGATGGCTATATATATACACTTAGCCGCAAAAATAACGCACAACCAAAAATTATGCTCAAGTAATTTTCTCGCGAACCGATAAATCGATTTCGATCATTTTTTGTTTGAACTGTAGCTTTTTTCTTTGGTAATTGCACTGGTAAGAACTTTTTATTCAGATTTCAGTTTAAGGCTTGTACAGGGTGAAAAAATGAGAATAGTTTTTTTACGTTAAATTTGAGACAGGCTGTAGGGACCATTAGCCACAACAACGGATGCATAATGAAATCGTACTGTAGCCTCATGTTTTCTGAACTTTTTTTTTCGAATTTCTCTGATATCTGCAATATCAGATAAAATACAATTTTATACCAGAACATGTTTCTTTTTCATCAAAATAACATTTTGACAACATTAAACTAAGAATAACACTAACAATAATTAACAATACATAGAAAAAGAAGTACATTAGTAGCGCGTGTTTCCACCTCTACTTCTAATAACTGCTTCACATCGCCGAGGCATACTCGATATTAAATTGGATATTTGATTTTGGTCAAGTCCATGCCAAATATCGGTAACCATTATTTTGACATCTTGCAGGTTGGCAGGAGGAGGTTGATGCTGTCTGAGTGCCCTACCAATTATATCCCATAAGTGCTCGATATTATTCATATCGGGACTGTGCGATGGCCAATTAACAGTTCGAATATTTACTTCATGTAAATATTCATTGACGATCTACAGGAGATCTTGCGTTATCGTGCATTAGTAAAAAATTATTCCCAATGTACTGAGCGAAAGGGAAAACGTGCTCAGACAAAACGCCACTGATATATATTTCGCTATTCAAAGCACCCACATGTAAAGGTACGATATACGTTCGTGCTGTGGAGGAAATTCCAGTCCAAAACATCACAGAGCCTCCATTAAATAAAGTTGTTTCACGTATGTTGCACTGTGCATAACGCTCACCTGGCCGGCGGATAACTCTTAGGCGTCTATCGGAGCTTATGACGCCGAGCTTCCTTTTATACCAAATGACAATGCTCAAATAATTCCCAATCTATTCACAAACCTAATTTGTCATTGGCATAAGCTAAGTTACCGGGAAGTTAGAGGGCCGCCAGCTTTTATACAGTGGAGATGGGCGTGGGTCAAAATAAGATGTTAACTAGGGGCGCCACTTGATTGTTCAACCTCCACTCACGGATATTCTTATAAGATGTTCACTAATATGCTTCCTTGCCCAGATCCAACACAACCAAGAATTCTTGGATCACACTGGCAACTATAGCCAACCACAATCGAGCACAGGAAGCCACAAGGGAGTTATGATTATGGTAACACAAATTAAATTCCAGAACGGTATGGTCTTATAGACCCACAAGTAAAGGTAACGGTAAGGATCTAATCTATCAACAGCCCTGAAAACAAAACACAAACACAAAACCAAAACACACCTATAATATAATAAAATAAGGGCTTTTATTAAGCTTCTTTGGCATACAAGAATTTATTAAAAGCTGTTCTAAAATTCTGATCTAAAATAAAAAAGTCTCTATAATATAACTAAAATGGCTTACTACAAAATAATCAAGATCTTTAATGAGTATATATGAATGTGCTCCAAACTATATTTGTTCTACGGGAAATCCCACTTTTCGTGCACGCAAAGCTCACAACTTATTTTCCCCAAATATTAATTAATTATACGTTAATTCCGGTAAGTGGCCTGATTAAAGATCAAGTCCCAAAGAATAATCAATAAGCTTGACTAATGCTAACAATATATGATAAATGGTGGTACTATCAAAAGTGAAGCAATTGTATTAACAATGGTCTTATAAAAATCTGTACCACATTTAGTGAAGTTTAAATAAAATAAATTCAGTTTGATTTTAGCAAATTTAACAGAGATGAATATTTAAAACTTTAGCTTATCAAGATTGTCTCTTATCACTTTATTCTTTATCACAAAACGAAAAATTCTTACTTGAAATTCCTGGGCTCCTAGACCATAAAATTACCAACAATTTGTTCTTGACTAGCACATAAAAACTCTTACTTCAATAGCCCTACTTCGTTCGGTACATGAAAATTTACTATTCCATGCGAGACTTATTCCACTCAAAATTGCGATATGTGAATCTGCCAAAGGTATTGCCCAACACAAAGATTTCTGCCTAACACAAATAGTTTCTATACCTGATACTAGGAATTTTCCATCCAACACAAGGACTTTCCAACCGATACTAGGATTTCTCTATCCGGCACAAGGATTTTCTGCCTAACGCAAGAATTGCCCAATACGAAAATTGCCCCATACGAAAATTTCTCTATCCAGCACAAGAATTCTTTCCGGCACAAGAACTCTTCTATCCGGCACAAGAATTTCTCTATCCAGCACAAGAATTTCTCTATCCAGCACAAGAACCCTCCAAAGAGGGAAACGAAACTCCAACAACGTGACAAGGTCAATGTGGTCCTTAAATCCCCTCAAACGGGTATCTCTACAGTCTTCAACATCAAATACGCAAATTACGATATCACCAAAAAGACTGCAGATGTGTTCTAAGTGCAATTCAATCCACAAAGGGGGATAATTAATATCCAACTTGCTTTCAGAACGAACCACGTGTTAACTCCAACAACTGTCAACGAAAAATCTCTCTCTCGAAACTTCCGGAGCACTCACATTTCCTACCTGAAAGCAGATAACGCCACTCGTTCGCTCTCACTTCATCCCATACGTCCCCAGCCATCTATCCTTCTCAACATGCGGACCATTCTCGAACCACCGACAAACTGCAACGCAAGCGTGGCAGCCGACACGATATACCAGGGGTAGTACAAATAGAAATGATTTAACAAAAGATCTCAATTTTATTCCGCATACGAGGGATAGCCAGAAGAAATAACCACGATCGTCGCCAACAATTCTCTGTTCAAAGCAGAGGAGGAACCACAAATACGTCCAAACTAGCTTAGTTGTTTAGCTATTCAATTTATACTGTTTCAAGCTATATAGACAAAACCTCGATTCGTCTGTAAATATAACGTGTTCCCAGTTCTCAATAGGCCAGTTTACATGCTCCCTGGCGAATTGCAGTCTAGCTCTGCGGTGGTCTGTATTTAATCCAGGGCCTGTCGCTGGAACTTTGACATGTAAATTGTGTTCAGAAAGACGTCTCCTCACAGTATCAATGCTTGGTTGAATATTATGAACTGCACTGAGTTGTGTCAAAAGTTTCCTTGACGTGGTGAAACGTTCTCTTAAAGCACGCAGTCTAATATAGCGGTCTTCAACAACGGTAGTTACCCGAAGTCTACCTTGTCGTGGACGTATGTCATAGTCATTAGTTTCCCTGAAGCGTTGGACAACACGAGAGATTGTTGTATGTGCAAATCCTAATATCAAACCAATAGCGTTGTAGCTTACTCCTTCATTATGTAACGTCACTGCTTGAACATATTCATCACGAGTCATATTCCTTCTAACACGTTCTATTTTCACGAAAGAACAATAGATTACAAATTATGAACTTAATTATACAGTTTAAGACGATAGGTACAAAATGAATAAAGGAATTGTCAAACTGACATTTGCTGATATTGTTTGTTTATCATAGACTAATGTGTATATTAAACCAAATAAGTATCCAGTAAAACTGTGATTAATGAAAAAGAAACATGTTCTAGTATAAAATTGTGAATTTTTTTTGATATTGCAGATTACAGAGAAATTTAAAAAACAGCATGTTCAGAAAACATGAGGATACAGTATGATTTCATTACGCATCCGTTGTTGTGGCTAATGGTCCCTACAGGATGTCTCAAATTTAACGTAAAAAAACTATTCTCATTTTTGCACCCTGTATAAGCCTTAAACTGAAATCTGAATAAAAAGTTCTTCACAGTGCAATTACCAAAGAAAAAAGCTACAGTTCAAAAAAAATACGAAACCAATTTATCGGTTCGCGAGAAAATCAACTTTGAAGTTGAGCATAATTTTTGGTGGTGCAATATTTTTGCGGCTAAGTGTATATATATATATATATATATATATATATATATATATATATATATATATATATATATATATATATATATATATATATATATATATATATATATCAAGAAGGCTAGATAAAAGATTTTTCCTCGAAATGTGCTACATCCAAGAATATAAGACAACTAATTCGAGATCGGACATGCATAGCCTTAGTGAGATATATAGTCTCTTAATATATTTAGATAAAAAACAAAACCTAGTACTTTTGCAGACCTTGTGTCATTTTCCTATATTTGTGTGAGGTCGCATAGTCCTGATGTTGTTCCCATTGTTGTCACATTATGGATTCTCTCTCCTCCCACATCTTGATATAGGATGTACCATCACGCCCTTGCCATCCAGGACATTAAGTCACGGCTTTAGTGACATAAAGTAGTACTCAGTTTCTATTTTTAACGCATGGGTTCACTGGCAGATTAGCGGATGTAACAAACATCTGCCATAAAAACACTTCTTCGTGTAGAAGAAAGCAAAACAATATATTGCTTACATCATCCCCCGTGTGTGCAGCTTGTAGTGCTGCCTTTTGCACTTCAAGGGTTCTTGTTCACTGCATCATATCTTTTCACCTGTTTGCCTCAAATTGGCAAGATATGCTCTTGCCCCTCGCCCCTCAGACGATGATGTTATCTTTCCTCGTAACCTAAAATAGTAATTGGGTACGATTTCTTACGCATCTGTTCACCGGCAGGTGAGCAGGTATAACAAATAAGCTGCCTAAAGCAGTCCTTTAGCATGGGTTCAGAATCCCCAGTGGTTTTTTAGTCAATGGTTAGTGCATGTTTATCAGTCAGTTGTTCCAAAACCTGTTGTCACCCTTAAATATAGTGTCTATTTTGTGACCGCATATACTCTGTTAGTTCAGGAAGTATTTCTTTTTCTGTCGTTCCTCTTTTGGTGCACCTGAGCTTATATGTGATTCATCAAAAAACAAACGTCAGATATCCTTCGCTGAAATCCTGATAGGATGTGAAACATGTAGGGGAGACCGGGGCAGCGAGGACCACCGGGGTAGTGAGGAGCACCAATGTAATTCAGAGAGAGTTTGAATTTCGCACGCAATTCTACATCAGTAGGTTGGCAGTCGTAGATGCAGTGCTGTGTGTAAAACGCAAGTACGTTGATTAATATTGTGCAATATAACAACAAAATCCAGTTTTTACGGTAATTTCATGTACATTCAAGCATTACTATGATAGTATTGTTTATTATTAACAGCCTGCTGGATCAGCAGAATAAAACTAAGTGTATAGTGATAACATACATTAAATTAGCTACAAACCTAACCTTAATGATTACCAATACATATGCTTGAAATTATCTAAATGGATAACTTCCCGCCTTAACTTGGAGTAATGAGGACCACTGTTACTGGGGCAGGGAGGACCAAGTTGCTTAGTGGTCCCCATTACCCCATATTTCTGTTTCCATTCATCAGATAAGTCAAACTTTTTTTCACAGATGAGAAATTACCAGGGAAAGGCGTAAGGTGCCCGAATGGACTTGGGAAGACGCTGCAGCCACAGTTCAGGCAATAACTAACGGAACAAGTATCATAGAAGCTTCCAGAAGGTTTTAAATTTCCAAAACATGTTTAATCATGCGACTCAAGTAAAATAGCGAAGATATTTCTGGCCCATTGTTTGGCAAATATAATCCTGTATTTAATGAGGAGAATGAACTCTTACTAGTTCAACGTTTGTTAGAGATGTAGTCTAGTTTTATGGCCACACTCCAATAGATGTGAGGCGCATAGAATATGCGCTTCCAGAAAGGCTAAGCATTGAACACCCTTTGAACAAGACAAAGAAAATTGCTGGCGAGAGCTGGCTACAGGGCTTTTTGAAAAGAAACCCTCAATTATCAATCCGAAAACCTGAAGCCACTAGTCTAAACAGGGATGTAGGTTTCAATGGAGATCAAGTAACAACTTTCTTCGAACTTTTGAAAACAGTTATGGAAAAATATCAGTTTTGCGCTGAAAATATATATAACTATAACGATACAGGCATTAGCACTGTACCAAAACCGACTAAAATTTTAGCTAAAAAAGGACAGAAGCAAGTAGGAAGAATTATGAGCGGCGAAAGAGGCTCTAATATAACTATGGCTTCTGCATTTTCTGGCACTGGTAACTACAATCCCCCATTCTATCAATTTCCGAGAAAAAGGCTGGTACCAACACTATTTCGAGTTGCACCCCCATGAGTTATAGGTTTTGCAAATGATTCTGGTTGGATGGACAGCGAATATTTCCTGAAATACATAGACCATTTTATAGAACATTCTAAGGCCAGCAGAGAAAAGCCAATGCTTCTAATCTTAGATGACCACATAAGCCACAAGCAGCTTGAAGGTGTGTTGAGAGCAAGAGAAAATGATGCTAACCCTACCACCTCACTGTAGCTATCGAATGCAGCCGCTTGACGTAACGTTCTTTAGGCCCTTAAATGCTCAATATTCTCTAGAATGCGACTATTATATGGCAAGTCATACAAGGCAGATAATCACCATCCACGACGTGGTAAGTTTGAGCGGCAAGACCTTCCAAAAAGTAGCTACACTGGACAAGGCTATCAAAGGTTTTACAGCAGCTGGAAATTACCCATATAATCCAGATATATTACGAGAAACAGATTTTCTGCCGTCATATGCTTATCAAATTTAAACCATACTATCAACCTCAAGTGATATTGAAGCCCAAGCTAAAGAGTTGCGTTCAACACATGTAATTGTAACCCAGACTTCATCGTCGACCAAAATTTTGCAAAAGGGTAATATTACACCACCATTAGCATCTTCCTCCAACAACCCCGGACATAGCTCTTCGAATCTTGCTGTAACCCAGTCGTCGATGTTTTGCATATCATATCCCCTACTACAGGTTTGGAGAATAAAACAAAAGGCAGACGTCGAGGTAAACGCAGAAAAAAGTCAATAATACTCACCAGTACACCCGTGAAAAATGCTGTGGAAGAAAAGCGAGAAAATACATCTAAAGTGGCAGCAGTTAAAAGAAGAGCTAATTCCGTAAAAGAAGGAAGTGAGACTGCAATCAAAAAGGGGGGAAAATCTAACGATAGCCTCAAAGCTAATTATGAACAAGAATAAAATGGTTTAGAGCGATTAATGAGAGTGATGAAAGCAGCGGCAGTGAAAATGTGGAGCAAGACACTTCTTGTTCATATATCTTCTCTCATAGTTTATACAAAGACGGCAAGCAAGGGGAAGGAGGGATTATGTGTCAAGAATCTCGGAAGTGGGCTCACGAACAATGTGCGAGAGTAGTGAGGACGATGACGAATTTATCTGTGAATTGTGTAAATAACACATTTTTACTAAATTTTCATATGGTGGTCCTCCATCCCCCATTATATGGGGCATAGAGTACCACATATTATTTTTGACAAATGTATATATATATATATATATATATATATATATATATATATATATATATATATATATATATATATATATTATAAAAGACAGTATATACTTTATGTTGCATGGCATATGGTTCTGTTATTAGTATAGGATTTAACATTTTTTTCATATATTTTTACTACATCAAATATACATGTAGTTTAGCTGGTTCTTGGTGCCTTGGTCTCCCCTAGATTTTTAAATTTAAACAATGATTTCACAAATCTGACCATGTAGTCACGGCTTTTATAGGTGACCTGTTTTGTGTCCTATGTGTCTTTTTTTATGATATGTCTGCAAGTTTGTGAGATTCACACCTTCTCCTTTTTGTGTTTCTAATCAAACAAAAAAATTGTTTTTTCATTGTTCAGCTTTCGGTAAGAAAAATTTTAGATCTTTATATAATGTATGATAGCTGTATTTTCATGTATTTTGTAGGCTCCTGAAAAAGCACCAAAGTAACTGCAAAATATAATGCATGTATTAGTAAATAACTTGCATAGTTCCTTGCCCAGATTGTAGAGGTCGATCGTGCTTATTGAGATTCTGGGTTTTGGTAGCTAACAGTGGAACCGTTACTTCGCCTAGTCTATATATATATATATATATATATATATATATATATATATATATATATATATATATATAATATTTAGTTTTTGTGACGGTAATAGTGTTATTTAATTAAAAAATTGTGGGAAAGCTGTCAGTTGCAATATCTCTCAAATTGTTTAAGTAATTGTAACGAAAATGTACAGCTTAAAAGAACATAAAGAGACGTGGCTGTTGATCAAAGAAAAAGTTATTCTGAATTAATATTAAAATAATCCTCGGCATCACTTCAGATTGTGTATTGCAATATTTACAATGTTAGACACAGACAGATGACGTTACCTGCACTGCTATGTTATTAAAATAAATTGTAGATAGAAGACAATGGAAGTTACATTATTGCAACATGTTAATATGTAGATCATTGAGAGAAGTACGACAGGGACGCTATCTCGGTGCGGAACCTGGTAGTATGTTGTCACGGTAGCTCTAGTTAACACAAAATTTTATAGATGGAGATGTGTACAACGTTTTTTACAACGGACTTTTAATTAACGTAACATATTTAAAACATGGATATAAATATTGGACGATGGTTATAAATGAAAATTGTGAGGTAATGACTTAAAACAATACAATTTTCCGTAAAATAGAAAATTTGTATATCAGTAAATCATATTATAAGAACAGTTAACGCTTGGTTTTTAATGTTTCTTAATTAAGCCACGACAGGACCCCTTAGACATTATTATTATTGTATAACCAGGGGAAATAACTAAGTTTTGTGTGCATATAGTTAGAAGTGAGTTTTAATCAAACTTATGGCTCTTAACACACGATCTAAATGTCTTCTCTACTTTTAATTTTGTGTAGCCCCGATGATAATTAAGGGCCACCCTTTGTTATACTTCCTTATCTTGTGCTTATATATGTAACATAAACATAAAAAAGAAGTGAAACAGCAAAACAACTTATTTACTTTAAAAAAAAGGTAAAGGTAAGATGCTTACTGGCAATTAGGCCATTGCTGACCCTTTTTGCTCATCTAAACTAACCTACCCTCCACCTTGAGCTCGATCTCAACGACGACAGTGATTTTTGAAAAATCATCCGCCGCCGGTGAGGCTCGAACCGTCGACCCCCCGAGTCCGTATTGGAAAGTCTGAACCGACTTTCCCGCACGGCCACGGAGGCGCCCACTTATTTACTTTAGTTCTGTATTCGATATTATCTGAAAATGTATTATAGGCAAAGTTGTGGGATGTAATTTCGGTAAATTTACAGTTTACTGCATTTAGGGTTTTTTGAATTTTTTTCAGAAACATGCTTAGAACCCTTCTTGGATGCACAAGCCAGAAGGCAAATTTGTTGCAAACAACCCCCAAGAACGTTAAGGGACCAAGAATGAATAGGGGTCCTGGGCGGGGAGGAAATATGAACGGAAAACGCTAAAAAAAGATTTAGTCGGGCTTTGGGTGAGGGGGCAGAAACCCTCTTCGACCTGCGGGTTCTTCTTCTCCTTCTGCATGCATATAATCACCTTCAATGCGTGAACTACGGGAATTTTTTTTTGTGTTGTTATGTTCTAGTGTATTTTTTGTTGAGTATATTTCCTGCTTATCAATTTCTTTGTTTGTATCCAAATTACTGTGTAACTATTTATGATAGAGCTCATGTTTTGCTTGCCTTTCTTTACCTTATTTTTTTACTGTTTCTAAGTAAATAAGTAATGTTTTATAACTTTTAATATAAAGCTAAATCACTATAATATATTATTCTTATGAAAATTCACTACCTTAATGCACTTGCTGCGTCCCGAACATTTTATTTATTAAACTCGTATTTACCGAGTCACAAATATGGGTTTAATCCTTTGCATTATTTTGCAAAATATATTAAAACCTTTTGTTACGAACCGTTGCTGCTGATTATAAATGGTTTTAAAATGTTATCAATTATGTGCCGTCAAATATTTCAACAGAGCTCATGCAAATGTAACATTTATTTGGTTTTGCAAATTGTGTAGAATATCGAATAGATTCTGTAGCAAGCTATGTCATCGAGTATTACATTAATGCAAGTAACATTAGTATGCATTGCATAATATACAAGTCGATGTGTAGTATAATTGTGATTTCTGATTAATATGATCGAACTGGCTTCACATGTATATTAGATAATAACACAAAGGTATTTTGCAGCCATAGCGTGTCGTAGAACGTTTGAAATTCACACACATATGCATACACTCACATAAACAAATATATATATATATATATATATATATATATATATATATATATATATATATATATATATATATAGTTATGATTATTATACAAGGTCACATGCACACATACACACATACACACATACAACTAACGTGCATAACCACTCAGAAGCAAATGTAAACAAGGATAAAGGATCATAGGAATTAAAATTTATAGGAACTTTCATATTGGTTATAACATAACAATTATAAAGAGGATATTACCTCTTATTAAAATATGCTACTAGTTTTCTTATTTAACTGCCTTTGTAGCTCTAATAATAACGAAGTTAGCAATAGTAGACTTAAGTTAAGTTTAAAAGCTATATATATATATATATATATATATATATATATATATATATATATATATATATATATATATATATATATATATATATATATATGCTTCTGCTATTTTTACTTCGCCATTTGAGGTTGATGATGATGTTGCCTTTTCTCATTGGCGGCTGTTTGAGGGTGGAAGCGGAGGTTAATGATAGGAATAAAATGTAGGAACGAAGCACATATGTATGACATAGATAACGGTATATTGGTAACTATATTAAAGCACAAAACTTAATAAACAATAGAAATAACGATATAACAAATTGAATAAGAGAAACTTACTTAGGTATGGTCATCTTTGACTATTATTTTTAACAGTGTTTAGATAATTAAATTATCGCGGCGTTATTTAACCGACTACATTTCAGAAGCTTATTTAAATGAACGATATATTTTCCGCCTACATTTTAGAACGGTGTTTAATTAACTATATTACTTACTACAATGAATCTCCTTCTTATTTACCAAACAATAACATATTTTGATTCTTAACCTTGCTGACTAAACATTCCTGTCTATCTTACAAATTCGTTTGTTATGGTTTATATGCTGAACGTGAAAATTTCAATGTCAATCCATACATTGTTGACCTCTAATTCATTAAAATGTTTGCATAACTTCCTTGCAGAATTTAAACTGAACTATTTGTACTAATTAGTTTGGTGTTTTTACTAATTACGTTTTTAATGCTATTAGGGCCGTTATGAGATATCATCTGTTCTCTGAACATACTGCCAAGTCAAAAGAATGACAGCTCGCTCGATGGCTCTGACCTAAATGTTTAATTTATCTTTGACCTAGGTTTGGCACTAATTATAATCATCGCAAGAATGTTAAGTTGTATAGTACCCTAGGGTGAGAATTTGACCTACTAATACTTTAATAAGTGTAGACAATCTTAGGTATGTTAATGAACTTAATAGTAGAATTAATAATTTTGGATTTAATCTTACGATATCACAATAATTAAAATGATATAACTATGCATACCAGTCTATGCGGGTAATCGTCATAATAAATAAATAAATCTTTTTTGAATATAACCTTACGTGAGATAATCGACACAACAATAATTACAATTACAATACAATTATGTCTACTACTCTAGGATGGTAGTATAAATCTTAATGACTAATATTTTTTGATACACTCTATGTATCATAATAGAAATAACAATGATTAAAATAATAGAATTATATATATCCCGCTCTAGGGTGGTAATATAATAAATCAAATAATATTTTTAATACACTCTATGTATCATAATAGAAATAACAATGATTAAAATAATAGAATTATGTATCCCGCTTTAGGATGGCAATATAATAAATAAAATAATATTTTTGATACACTCTATGTATCATAATAGAAATAACAATGATTAAAATAATAGAATTATATATACCATTCTAGGAGCGTAATATAATTTACATGATCTAACAAGTTCTTCCTTCTTTCTGGTGATGGGTTGGATACGTCATCTCGTCTTCCTTCTAGTGTCTCTCCTCCATGTTGTGTGAACTGTCTCTGCTTTGCTTGCAAAGCTCTTCCCACTCCACAAAATCCAGCCACGCCGAACTTGAGTCCTTTTGGAGTGCTTTACCATTGACCCATGACTGAACTTGACCACGCAGCGGCCATTGTTTGGTTGTTACCATGTGCCCTGCGTGTACTTTCTTCCTCTTGAACTTCCATCTAACGCTGTGCTTCAACTTGCGAACATGCACCTCATACCCATCTACCTTGTGGTTTTGCTTTCGTGAGCCCTCCACTATTGCTGGATGGCCCCAGTATACTTTGTGGCCTCTGCCCATTTTTGCTTGTCCCTGCTTCTGACCTCCATACTCCACCCCAGTGTGTGTAAATCTCTGGGTGGTTGTACTTCTTACTGTTCTTACTTTATACCTCAACTGCTTCGTGGTTCCTTTCTTGGACGCATTGGTCAAACCATTCACTTCTACTCTTGATGTGGTTGCTGTTTCTTCCCCCCTTGGTTGACTTATCCAAAATTTGGGAATTTTCAGCTTGGCAACCATTCTTGACTTGTTGCTGGACCATTTTCTATAAAATTCTTTCTTTCCTATCTTCGTTTCTATTGGGACTTTTTCTATTCGTAATACTGCTTGTTTTACTTCTTGTGCTTCTTTCTTTCCTTTTAATAACTTGCTCTCTCTACTTACATTAGTTTTCTTCGCTGCTGATTTGGCTCCAGATCTGAGATTATCTGGATAACTTTTTGAATCGACTCTTTCCTGCTCGTCTTTGGCTTCTTCTATCTCTGGTATTTCTTTAATTAAATTTAAGTTGAATATTTCTTGCTCGTTTGTGGCTTCTTCTGCCTCTGGCATTTCTTTACATAAATTTAAATTAAATATTTCTTGCTTGTTTTTGGCTTCTTCTATCTCTGGTATTTTTTTAATTAAATTTAAATTGAATATTTCTTGCTTGTTTTTGGCTTCTTCTATCTCTGGTATTTCTTTAATTAAATTTAAGTTAAATATTTCTTGCTCGTTTGTTGCTTCTTCAACTTCTGGCATTTCTTTACTCAAATTTAAATTAAACCTTTCATGATTGCTTCTTCAACTTCTTGTATTTCTTCAATTAAATTTAGATTGAATCTTTCATGATCATTCCTTGACGCTATTTTTGCGTAGAATTCCTCAATTGTTGAATTTATTGCTTTTTGGACTTTCTCTGGGAATGCTGTCCGTTCCTTATACTTGCATGTGAATACTGGTATTCTTATTTTTGGTAATACGAATTCTGGAAACAGTGATGAATAGCGGTATGCTTCTTTGTTAATTGCTCTTTTCAGCTTCTTCATGGCGTTATCGTACCATTGGCTTAGCGTCGAATGAGCTTCATCTAGATTTTCCGATTCTGTCATTATTTTTATATCCATTATGACATCTTCAATTTTATCCCATTGCCTTTCTACGTTTCCTATTCTGATTTCAAATTTGATAGGTATATCGTTATCGTTCATTTTTTCTACTTCTTCTAATTATTGGATAAATTCTTTGTTTGCTGCTGCCCCGGACTTTTTTGTCCTGTATTTTTGCTTTATTGGAACTTGACCTTCTTCTGGTACTGCCCTGGACGTTTTCTGTCCTGTATTTTTGCTTTATTGGAACTGACCTTCTTCTGGTACTGCCCTGGACGTTTTCTGCCCTGTATTTTTGCTTTATTGGAACTTGACCTTCTTCTGGTACTGCCCTGGAGGTTTTCTGCCCTGTATTTTGCTTTATTGGACTTGACCTTCTTCTGGTACTGCCTTGAATATTTTCACTAATATAAAGAGTATTTGGAGACTTGGGTTAAAGGATATTTGATAAGGTTTAAGTGAGCACTGTATTTTCACTGACACTGGTTCTTTTTCGTCGAAGGGCCCTGCTCTTCAACTACTCTTGTCTTCGAAGGACCATGTTTTCTTTTACTTCATGGAGCATGTTTGAGGGTGGAAGCGGAGGTTAATTATAGGAATAAAATGTAGGAACGAAGCACATATGTTAAAGCACAAAACTTAATAAACATAATAATAATAACGATATAACACATTGAATAAGAGAAACTTACTTAGGTATGGTCATCTTTGACTATTATTTTTAACAGTGTTTACATAATTAAATTATCGCGGCGTTATTTTACCGACTACATTTCAGAAGCTTATTTAAATGAACGATAGATTTTCCGTCTACATTTTAAAACGGTGTTTAATTAACTATATTACTTACTACAATGAATCTCCTTTATATTTACCAAACAATAACATATTTTGATTCTTAACCTTGCTGACTAAACATTCCTGTCTATCTTACAAATTCGTTTGTTATGGTTTATATGCTGAACGTGATAATTTCAATGTCAATCCATACAATGTTGACCTCTAATTCATTGAAATGTTTGTATAACTTTCTTGCAGAATTTAAACTGAACTAGTTGTACTAATTATTTTGGTGTTTTTACTAATTACGTTTTTAAGGCTATTAGGGCCGTTATGAGATATCATCTGTTCTCTGAACAGCGGCTGTGCTGACTTCTGATGATGGTTGCTTCTGCTATTGATGGTTCTATGTGGTTGGCGTTAGTGCCCTTCCTCGGTGACGATGTTTCCCACTATACCAAGGTTAGAGGTTTTAACAATAAAACTCAATGTGTACCTTCGCGATTTTTGTCAAAAACTACATTTTAACTTATCCTACCGACTGCGCCAGATTTAGTATGGTCCTTTCGTACTTGAAAATAAAAACACTTTAAATATACAACCAAATAAAGGCAAATACACAGGGCGTTTAATGTTGAAACTATCGTAATCTATTCTAACATAATATTCTATTTGTACATATATTTATTAACTACGTTATAAAACAACCAATTAAAAACAAATTATAAACGAAACTTATATAATCAGTGGTTTTCACGTATTCGCGAGATAAATGGACCACCAACACTAGGCCATTAAGCCA
Organism: Tillus elongatus; assembly: GCA_964006375.1. NCBI lineage: Eukaryota > Metazoa > Arthropoda > Insecta > Coleoptera > Cleridae > Tillus > Tillus elongatus. The sequence continues at coordinate 166,681,105 of OZ023264.1, forward strand.
CATTGTAGCCATCCAAAAGCGCAGATATAAGATTCAGCATAACCATCAGAGGGCATCTCCAAGTCAGCGTAGTAGAAGACACTTTGGGAACGATGCAGTGAAGCGAAACAAACAATGGGAAGCTGAGTAATCAGGAAAGTAAAGTCGCCTCTAATAGACAATAGAGCCACTCCTGAGTGAAAATGTTATAAATAGCCAGCCCGCCTTCAGCGAGTTGTTCATTCCTGTTTTTCGTGTTACTCTGCACATTGCGTGCCGTTCTATTATATCACACTTAACATGATAGTTAATTAATTCATTATTTGTATTTCATTGTCTTATGTATTAATTGTGTTATCAATCAATAAATTGTTTAAAAAATCAATACGTCTTAACCGTAAAATCAAGTCGCGTGACTGTCTGATTTACATCCTCTCAATATGTAACCATTGTTATACCCAAGCATTATACTCGGGTACATAATTGACTGTTAACTACTATGTGAAAATTGGAACCTGTGATGAGCACTAATAAGTACACTTTGAGAAAACTCAAATCACCACAACACTTATTTCAGAGACCTTACGATCGTTTCGTTGACAAAGTCAACATCTTCAGTGGAAGATAAATTCTTCAAATGTTGACTTTGTCAACGAAACGATCGTAAGGTCTCTGAAATAAGTGTTGTGGTGATTTGTTCTTCAGAATGTATCTTCCTCTGAAGATGTTGTCTTTGTCAACGAAACGATCGTAAGGTCTCTGAAATAAGTGTTGTGGTGATTTGTTCCTCAGAATTTATCTTCCTGTATTCAATGCAACCCACATGTAAATATACACAACTGAAAACTACTTGGTAGGTTAGTATAAATATAGGAAATAATATGTAAATATAGCAATAGTGTAACAGAAATTTGTAATTATTAGTTTTTAAGTGATCCTTTGTCTCTGCACCTTTGTAAACCTTTGTTGTTATCCGTGGTCCAGTCAGTTTGTCTGAAGTCGTCCTGAAGGGCCCCTGGACGCAAAAGTGTGTCCCTGTCAATCCGGTATACATGATTTGGAAAAAATAAAATTAAAATTAAAATTAAAAAAATATATAAAAAAAATATAAAAAAAATTTATATTACAAAAAAAAACAAAAAAAAGAAAGAAACAACTTTAAAAAAAGGAAAACAAAAAACAAGAATAATTTAAAAAAAGTAAAAAAAAATATTAAAGTAAAGAAAAAAAAGAAAAAAGAAAGGAGAGAAAAAATATAAATAAGAGGAAAAAAAGAAAAAGAAAGCAAAAATTATTATATGTATAAATAAGTTTAGATATTGTATATTTGTATATAGGTAACATAATTCTATCTTCTAGATTATTAAGGTATTTGTATATATTTGTGTATATAAAATAGCAAAAGTCTGTGGCTGATGGAATTCTGTTCCAAGGTCATAAATACCTCCACCACCAATTTATCTTCCTCTGAAGATGTTGACTTTGTCAACGAAACGATCGTAAGGTCTCTGAAATAAGTGTTGTGGTGATTTGGGTTTCTCAAAGTGTACTTATGACTGTTAACTAGTTATAAACCCCTCAAAAATTGAAATCAAGTTGCTTTCATTTAACGTAAAAAGTTATTGTTTTTAATTTGCATTTGACATTTATAATACATGGAGAATTGTATCATCGAAGCAATCAATTCAATGAGAATTTGCTGTTCATCAGTCTATTTTATGTCAGTTGGACGCAAATTGCCAATAAAGGACAACAAACGCATGATTATCAATCAAGTTGATTTGCAAGTGCTGCATAATTAATGCAATTTCATAAACGATAGTTGGGACTTTAAATAGTTTACGTTATAAGCTGATAAAGGCCATTTCACATGCTCACCTGCACTTTAAATCATACAAAAACATGTTAGCTGTTTATTGTGCCACTAATTGGTTTCTAAATAGTGATAACATAGAACGAGGGTATCCGTACTATAAGAATTACGTCACTGCAAGTTTTAAAAAGTGTAAAACGCTCAACATTTTATGTCGATGATTTTCCTTTCTTCGTAAAAATATTTATTGGTCTTAAGTTTACGTTCTTACGTTTTCCATTTTTAATGAATTTTCATATAAAAATGCACTAATGAGTAGAACGCGACTTTTGAACAAAATTCTTCAAATGAGCGCGAACTAGGCCCGTAGAGGAATGTAGAGGGGTGGAATGTAGAGGGATTTCAGGACGCCCTTGATGTTTGGAAAACCTTTAGCTTTAGTGCGGGAGGTCAAATATATGGGGGTGATGCTGGATCTCAAACTAACATGGGGGTCGAAATAGAACGAGTAGTGAGGAAGGGAGTAGCGACCCTCTGGCAGCTGCGCCGAGTGATAGAGAGGACCTGGAGACTTAATCCTCGGATCCTTCATTGGATCTACACTGCGATAGTCAGGCCGAGAATCATCTATGCGGCGTTGGTCTGGTGGTGTGGTGTAAACCAAACTGCCAGCAGGAAGCTGGCCAAACTCCAAAGGCAATCCTGGGTATCACAGGCGCTATGAAGACGACACCCTCAGCCGCGCTAGAGGTCATGTTGATGCCACCCCTTCCCATCTATATCAGAAGGGAGGCTATGGCGTCGCATCTTAGAATGCGAGACTCAAGAAACTGGTGCGGAGAGGGAGCAGTAATAGGGCAATCAAGAGTCGCCAAGGTGCGGGATTCCGAAGACGATATTAGGTTGACTAGGCCATACACCCTCAGGATCCCAAGTAGGGATCAGTGGAGGGAAAATGAGGTTGCATTCCAGCCCGAAAGCCTGGTCTGTTTCACCGACGGATCGCGGCTGAAGGACCAACAATCCTCCGGGGCAGAAATATACATCGAGGGCCTGGGGGTGCGCGAGAGCTATGATCTTAGCGCATATATCACGGCATTCGAAGCAGAGGTGTATGCTATCCTGTCTGCGGCCAATAGACAGGATGTGAAGAGGAGTCCCGAGAAATGTGTGTACATCTGCTCGGATAGCCAGGCGGTCCTCCGGGCAATCTGCGCGGCCAGAATCAGGTCTACACTGGTTCAGGAGTGCGTTGACGCCCTCAGAGGACTAGCCAGGAAAAAGGAGGTGCAACTGGTGTAGGTTCCGGGAGACTGTGGCGTAGCGGGGAATGAGGTGGCGAATAATCTCGCATGGCTTGGTTCCCGGCGGCCGTTCTGTGGCCCGGAACCTGCGATAGGCACAAGTAGAAAGACGGTCTCTGTCGCCTTAGACAGGTGGACCGAGGAAGCAATGGAGATGCACTGGGGGTCGGTTGGTGGCTACAGGCAGGCGAGGGAGATTGTGGAGGGGCCGGACTGAGATAAAGCTGTCTGGCTACTAGAGAGGAGTCGAGCTACGCTTCGCCGCATTCTTGGTGGTGCTGACAGGCCACTGCGTCCTTAGAAGACACCTCACATTGATAGGCGTAGAGAGGGGTCCCATTTGCCAGGAATGCGGCGAGGATGAGGAAACGTCCTACCACTACCTTTGTGAATGCGAAGCTTTTGGGAGCCTTCTAGGAGAATTGTTCAGATCAAGGACTCTGCAGTGGAATCAGGTAAGTACCGTCCAATTGAAGACCATAACGGCCTTCATCTCGATGTCAAGGCGGTTTGGCGATGGAACCGAAGAAGAGTAGAGCATGGTTGCTAGGTTGCTGGGGTTGGCAAAAAGGGCCCATTGTGGCCTACTTGCTTGGCGTTGGCCTTCCCACCACTGCTACTACTAATAGGCCCGTAGAACACATATCCAGGATCATTTTCAATTTTTATATATATATATATATATATATATATATATATATATATATATATATATATATATATATATATATATATATATATATATATATATTATTAAAATATTAAACCCAAACCTGACTTACAATCTAGCATGCAAATTACAATCAAAAATTAGTAATAAAACTAGGTATTTACAACTAAAATGTCACTGATAAATAAACCTAAACGTTTAAAACAATGGTTGACACAATACTAACGCAGCCACTCATTTGAGAAAATGGCAATGTCTTGAAATTTGTAGGGCAGTGTACAACAAATGTACAAGCATCGTGAACAGCCAGGTAGGATCTTGCATAATGCTGACTCCAGTAGGAAAGACGTAGTTGCACAGAACAGAGCATTGCCAATAAATTATTGAGTTTCTGAATTTATTTGGAAAATTGAAATAAAAAGTGAAAGAAACGATAACATCAAGAAAATTCACATACAGTGTTTAAATAAATAGTAAATGATGTATATATATATATATATATATATATATATATATATATATATATATATATATATATATATATATATATATATATATTTGTGTGTGTATGTGTGTGTGTAGAACAAGTAAAATTAATAAAACAAATACCGATATACTCAAAATATAAATACATGCATCTAAATGACTCAAGTCAAACACTTCAAAATAATGTAAAAATGAAATTGATATAAAATAACTTAGGGAAAGTGCAGATGACCAAATATCCAGTAGAATCTCTAACTTGTCAACTAACACTGCACTGGTTCCAGTACTGATTTGCATACGCAGCAAGGTGGGTCTGTAAATATAATGGAAAAAATAATTAAAACAGATAACAACAATAACAACAATCTAATTAGATAACTGTAAAGTGAGATGTGAAAAAAAAATTGATAAAAAGTAAAGTCACTAACTAGGATTAGAACTCGTCATGTGGGAGTCGATCATACAATGTGCACGGACCTAGCCCACTGAGCTACGCACTACATGCATTTGCTAGCAGGCATATCCCATTGTTATAAGGTTTTAAAATTTACACAAAACCATTTTGATTTAAAATGGATTTTTTGCCTATATTTTAACGTAATCAGGGAAAATAACGACTTAGACACATATCTAGGAGCTTGTTAGTCATTTGTTGTAATACTTTTTACTCACATTCTGAACAATCAATTTTGACGTTTTAACTTTCTTGAATCAGATTTAATTATTTAAAAATTAATGTACATCTAACTTTTTTTGTCTTTTAAGATGAAGATCTGAATTCTAGTACGTAGGATACTCTTTATAACAGAAACCAGCGTACCAAATTTGGTTGCCTTCACTTTGCTATTTCTGGAGATATAAATTTTTTTCAAAAGAAAACACAAAATTTTCCGGGAACACCTGGGCCGATTTTCCTGACTAACCAACTTGTCCAAGCCACTTGCAAAGGGAAGGTATGTGTCAAATTTGATCAAAATCGGATTATTATTTTTTGAGTTATCGGTGTGATATATATATATATATATATATATATATATATATATATATATATATATATATATATATATATATATATATATATATATATATATATATATATATATAAATTGAAACTGACGCTGGATATGGGTTCTAGGGGGCCTAGTTTGCGGTAATTTGGAGACATTTTTTCAAAATTCAAAAGTCGGGACTTTTTGAGAAAATTCACTAAAAATTAGACCGACTTCCAAAGAGGCAGTAAAAAGCGAAAAATAACTGAATTACAGGTTTAATTCAAAAGACAAAAATTTATTTAAATGTCGGTGCCAATCCGGAAACTCAATAATACTTAGCGATATAAACAGCTTATTTAATAGCGGATTATAATTCTAATGAAATACCTAAATATGTTGATAACGATCAAAGAGCAGTCCACGCTCACGCATTACGTCGCGTGCGCGGAGAAACTGGCGATAGGGCGGGAATGAGCCTAGTCTATGTACCTATCACCTAAGTGACTTGGCACCGACTTCAAACAGATAAGTAGGTAGCGCATATAATAATATTTCATTTAAATTATTTTTTATCTTTTGAATTAAACCTGTAATTCAGTTATTTTTTGCTTTTAGAGCCTATTTTGAAGTGGGTTAAGTTCTTTTTCAGTTTGCTTATTATCAGCATTTTGACCTACACATGGTTTAATACAGTATATTGATTTTTTATAGTTATCAGATGCTTATTAAAGATTCGTCTAGTTTTGTTGGAAGAAAACACTAAAATACATGTTTCACAATGCAAGCTATGTATATTAAAACCCTGATATGTTCCACAACTAATTTATATCTCGAAACTGGGACTACTCGAGAATGAAGTACACGCGAATTTTGCTGCGGAGTTAATTCAGAGATTCCACTGGGTGCATTTAGATATTATATTTAGAGTAGAATATAGGGCTCCATACACATCGGTTATTTTACAAAGAAACTATAATATTTTCGATTTTGAAGCAGAAACTAGAATTACCCTAAAAACCACAAAACTGATAACAGAGATATATGCGGTAGACACGAAGAGATTTATAGATATTTCATCAACCAAATTGTATTCATTAGCTATCGCTAACTAATTTTTCCGGATAATTATCAAGAAGGTATTATCTTAAACAAAAATATGTTTAGAGGAACACGTAGGCATTAGAATTAACCCTAATTGAATTGAATTTTATCATCGTAATCGAAAGGACTTACAAATACAGGTTTAAATTAGATGTATAAACTAACCAAAAAACCGGCTTTGGATGGGATGTGAAAAAGCAAAATCACAACAAAAATCACAAACATACATACGTATTTCGACAGTGAAGTTGTCTTTATCAGTAACTTACGCTAATTAGCTGTATGAGCCAAATTATCCAGTTTATATACTAAAACTAGGGATTATGCAATAATATATGATGCAATAACGGATGATGTAATACCGGATGATGAGTAAATCCTACAGCACACATAACAAATCCGCTATTGTGTCGTTGTTGAAAGCAATCATGGATAATGTAGCCCTATATTAGAAAGTGTTGAAATTACTTAAACCATAAACTTAACTAAAAATACTGTCAAAGCATCAGAGAAAAAATCTATTTTAAATGAATTTTCTGGAAATATTTTAGTAAAATAAAGGTCTATGATTGTTGAAGCTGAAACTTAAGGGTTTGTAGAATACTCTTCCTGTGACATTTTCTTGACATAACCCTTAGTTATTTCAGGTTCTTTGCCTAAATGTTGCCAAATATTGACGCTTGAAATCGCGACTTTGACTTTTTGTGGAGAACCCTTTTTTTTTTCTTTAAATACCTATAATTTTTTTGTCTTTTAACTTAAAGAGCTAAATTTTTGTACCTTGCATAATAACATTTATATTGAGCTTTACCGTAGAAATGCGTCACCCTGTATATGTGTAGACAGATAAAACTGAAACTAAACCCAGATTTGTATTCTAGGGTGCCTACTTTACACTGATTTGAAGAAATCTTTTTTAAATACAAAAGTCGCGGTCTCCTCATTAACAAATTTTTCTACGAAAAATAGCTAAAAATTATAGACCGATAAATCATAAACTTAACTAAAAATACTGTCAAATTATCAGAGAAAAGGTTTATTTGAAATGAATTTTCTGGAAATATTTTAGCAAAATGATTGTTGAAGCTGAAACTTAAGGATTTGGATAATACTCTTCTTGTGACATTTTCTTTACATAACCCGTATTTCTTTCAGGTTCTTTGCCTAAATGTTGCCAAATGTTGACGTTTTAAATCGCGACATTGACGTTTTGTGGAGAACCCCAAATTTTTTTCTTTAGATGCCTATAACTTTTTGTCTTTTAACCTACAGACCTAAATTTTAGTACATGGAGATATAAAAAATTTCCGAAAGAAAACACAAAATTCTCCGGGAAAACGTAGGCCGCTTTTCTAGGCTAACGAACTTATCCAAGCCACTTGCAAAAGGAAGGTACGTACTAAATTTGATCAAAATCGGCCAATTATTTTGGGAGTTCTCGGTTTGATACATACATACATACACATATATATATATATATATATATATATATATATATATATATATATATATATATATATATAAAAATTTTAACTGACCCTGGATATGGGTCCTAGTTCGCGCTCATTTGAAGAATCTTTTTCAAAATTCAAAAGTGCGGAGCTCCTGATTAGTGAACCTTCAGAAAATTTACTAAAAGTCTGTGGCTAATAGATCTAACGGTCACAGGACCAATATTATAAAAACTCTGGACGCAGCAAGTGCGTTATGGTAGTGAATTTTAATTAAAATGTTTTTATTTAAAAATATGTGTGTTTTCTTTTTAAGAAAGCAGGCATCAATTTCGGTTACCAATATAACCTATATAGTAAAAACAATGTGTCATGTTTTATAAAAATAACTTTATTGTGTGAAAATGTACAAAAATTTCCAAAAGTAAACTTGAAGGGTTCCCGGAAAAACTCGCTTCTTGGTCAACCTTATAGGTTAATAGCAAATTGGGCTATTCAAATATGAAACATTTGATCAAAATTCGCTACCATAACGCACTTGTTGCATCCAGAATTTCTTTTCTTACAAACATGCATTATATTTCGATGGAAAATGCAAAAATCCAATAACATAAGGCGTGTTTGATTTAAAAAAAAAGAAAATTTGTATCACCAACGACTTATGGGCCATCCTGTGATTGTAGAAATATATTTTTAAGATGTAGCTCAAGACACCCTATAATCAATATATACGAATTTTTTTCGTATCTTGTATAATAACGGATATATTGAGCTTTATTGATTTTTTACGAAAATTCGACAAAAATTATATACCATTAAACGATAAACTCTATATCTAAAACTACTGCCAAGCATCAGAGAAAGGGTCTATTTGAAATGAATTTTCTGGAAACATTTTAGTAAAATGAAGGACAATGACGGTTGAAACTAAGACTTCAGGGTTTGTAAAACATCCTTCTTGAGACATTCAATTTGCCTAAATGTTGCCGATTTTTGCGTTTTAAATCGCAATTTTGACGTTTTGAGGAAAACCCCAATTTATTTTTCTTTAAATGCCTATAACTTTTTGTCTTTTGACCTACATAGCTAAATTTACCTATAAGGATATAAACCCGCGTACCAAATTTGGTTGCCCTTACTTTTATTAATTCCGGAGATATAAATTTGTCGGGATCTCCTCATTAGTGATTTTTTTTAAGAAAATTCACTAAAACAACAACAACAAGCACAATAGTTCACCAGTTGCTCCATATTAGTGAATTTTCTTAAAAAAAATATACTAATGAGGAGATCCCGACTTTCGAATTTTGAAAAAATTTCTTCAAATGAGCGCTAATTAGGACCCCTGGAACCCAAATCCGAGGTCGGTTTCAGACTTTATATGTTTATATATATATATATATATATATATATATATATATATATATATATATATATATATATATATATATATATATATATATATATATGTATATATATATATATATATATATATATATATATATATATATATATATATATATATATATATATATATATATATATATATTTATGTGTCACACCTATAACTAAAAAAATAATGAACCGATTTTGATAAAACTTGGTGAGTACCTTCCCCTCACAAGTGGCTTGGATAGGTTCGTTAGCCAGGAAAATCCGCCAAGGTTTTCCCGGAAAATTTTGTGTTTTCTTTCGAAAAAAATCGAAAAAAATTTATTTCTCCGGAATTAACAAAGTAAGGGCAACCAAATTTCAGACGCGGGTTTATATCATTATAGGCAAGTTACATACCAAAATTTAGCTTCGTAGGTTAAAGGACAAAGAAGTTACAGGCATTCAAAGAAAAATACATTTGGCTTTTCCTCAAAACGTCAAAATCGCGATTTTAAACGTCAAAATTGGTAATATTTAGGCAATGAACCTGACACTAATATAAACTATGGAAGGAAAATGTCTCAAGAATAATGTTTTACAAAGCCTGAAGTCTTAGTTTCAATCGTCATTGTCCTTCATTTTACTAAAATATTCCCAGAAAATTCATTTCAAATAGACCCTTTCTCTGATGTTTTGGCTGTCGGTTTAGTTAAGTTAATGCTTTCGCTGTAGGTTTAGTGAAGTTTATGGTTTAACGGTCTATAATTTTTAGCTAATTTTCGTAGAACAAATTCGTTACTGCATTTTAGCATATTTTATCGAAATATGATGCATGTTTGTAAGAAAAAATCTGGACACAGTAAGTGCGTTTTGGTAGCAAATTTTCATTAAATCCTCCAAATTTCAATAACTCATTTGCTATTAACGTAAGTTTTGTTGGTTAGGAAACCAACATTTAACTGTATTTTCGGAAATTTTTTGTATGAACGCAGCAAGGGCGTTTTGGTTGCGATTTTCATTAAATGTTTCAAATTTCAATAACTCAACTTGCTATTAACCTAAGGTTCATTGGCTAGGAGACCAGTTTTCTCAGAAACATTTAAAGTTTATTTTCCGAAAAGTTTAGTACATTTTCAAATAATTATTTTGATAAAATATGATACACTGTTCCTACTATATAGGCAACCAAATTGATGCCTGCTCGCATTAGAGCGATATATTTGTAATTAAAAACATTTTTATGAAAATTCACTTCCATAACGCACTTGCTGCGTCCAGAGTTTTTATATGTGGTTTAACAGATTTTACTGCTTTGTTACACATTAAACCGGAGTGTATGACTAACATTATAATACGTTATCTAGCATGTAGTAAACTGGAACTATCTTAGCGGAAAATGTATCTCTTGAAATGTTTTTGCGGATGTTTATGAATGATACTGCATAAAATTTGATAGGCGTTATTCTGCTTAATCCCATGAAATAAATCGTAACTGCGGACAAACTACACAAACTGCACTACTTTTGCAGCGGAGCGTATAAACACAGGAACACCTGGCGCTTATCGTAGCCTATAATAATTTAATATCAAACTAAATTTTCAGGATGCAGAAAAGACAAATTACGTGCCTTAAATTTTGGCTGACAAGCTTTGTAAACTATGCTGTACTATTTTGTTGGCGGTTACCAATTTATTATGCCAACTGAAGGGAACGTTTAATAAGAACAAATTTGTTACACATTTTAAAAAATTAAATCCCATAATTAAAGCAAACATGCTTGAAGTTCGATATAGATTTTTCTTTATTTTTCTATCAAAGTTGACGATAAAGAATTTCAATAAAATTCTGCACTTTGTGGGTAGCAAGCAAGTTCTCTTTGGAAAATAACGACACTCAGGTTGACTTACAGTCCTTACTTTATTTACTTGTCGCAAATTCTGATGAGGAAAACCTCGTTTATAGAGTGGGGTTTCGAATTTTTGAAATGAGCGCGAACTGGAGCGTTAGGAACCCATATCCGATGTTATATTACAAAACCTATGAGAATTCAGTACCATAACGCAGTTGCTGCGTCCAAAATTTTACTCAATTTACAAAATTTGCTAGTTAACACCGCTACCCCTGAATTGTAAAGACATTTCTTTAACTCAGCGCGAAATAGAACACCTAGTGCCCATATCTGGGTCAGTTCCAATTTTTATATGTTGATATACCTATATATATATATATATACACACACACACACACACACACACACACATAACATTATTTTGTTATTTTGTTATTTACTATAAATTTAAGAGGAAAGAGTTTTACAAATAATGAAAACTAACTTGCGAAATGTCAGGAATTATTGTTGAAGATACCCTGGAATTGCGAAATTCAAATTGACAGTTCAAAGACATTTAGACAGTTGTTTGAACATAATTTTTTAATTGTATTATTTACATTCTAACAAGCTGAAGCTTCTTGTAAGATGAACTGTAAAACTGTGTAACGAAAATATTGTTATTATACAGGCCGGCGCATTGAAAACGAAACAGACCGATTTGCGTCCAGAAACTTTTTTTTAAGAAACGCTGAAACACGTTAATTTTAATATTGAGGGGGCATGTTTTGACATAAAACTCAACTTTGTCACATCAATCCCTTAAGGGTGGTGATAACAACACTTATATTTTAAATAGGAAACATGGGTCGAGTGTTACATCATTTGAAATCTCTTTCTTTTCTGAATTCAGCACACTAATTTTTTTTGGAAGTTTTATCAACTCGCTTAAAAATTATTCACAGTTTGAGTTGCAAGAACGTATTTCATTCATTGTGATAAGAAATGCACTAATTAGTCAATTTTTCGTTAAAAAAACTAAAAAACAAAACCAAATGTTCAAAAATGTTTATTCAGTTAAGCAAGTGTTCAAATTGTTGACCACCAGCTTCCATACAAAAGTACAAACTTAGTTGAAAACGAGCTCTGACATTCTGGAACATTTGTGGAGTTATTAGCCAGCATTCTTCAACAATGCGTCGTCGTAATTCTTCCAGAGACTCCGGTTCTGTTGCGAAAATTCTACTCTTTAAATGGCCCTATAGAACGAAGTCTAACGGAGTTAAATCCGATGATCTAGGGGGCCACTCAATAGCACCTCTACGCCCAATCCATTGTCCTGGAAACTGTCTGTTAAAAAACTCACTAACACGTTGTGAAAAATGGAGAGGAGCTCCATCTTGTTGAACCACTAATTGATTTTCTTGATAGCAGTCATCATTTTCAACAATGTGAATTAGTAGAGGGTTAACGATATCTTCTAGTAACCCCAAATAGGTTTCGCCACTCAAATTGCCAACAAGAAAAATTGGTCAGATTAAACGGTCTCCAAAAATGCCAGTCCAGACATTCAATTTCTGTGGAGTTTGAGTGTGGACTTCGTGAACATTTCTTGGATTATTATCTGCCCAATAACGACAATTATGACGATTGAGTGTAGAGTTCAATAAAAACGTACACTCGTCTGAAAAACAGATATTGAATAGAAAGTTCCAGTTATCAGCTGTTCGTGCAGTCATAACTTCACAAAACTCCAGCCACCGATCATAATTATCTTCATTCAGTTATTGTACAAGATGAATTTTATACGGGTGAAATTTATGATGCCACAATATTCGCTGAATAGTTCTTCTTTTGATGTTTGAAACAGTGGCCAATTTTCTCGAGCTCAAATTGGGTCTGCAGCAATTTGTCCTAAAACTTCAATCTCATTAGTCTCATTTCTAACCGGAAATTCACGTTCAGAATCCCGTTTTTTGTTGGCTACTGAACCACTTTGTTGAAACTTTGCAACTAACTGCAAAATGTATTTTCTGTTAACATGTCTGTTCGGATGTCGTTCATTAAACAAATTTGCGGTACGGTTGGCACAGTCATCGTTTTTGAAAAAAACTCTTTCTTCTACAGAATACACCATTGTGAAATTAATTTTCGGTAGTACTATCAAGTACCAAACCGACCGATAAACTAAAATAATAAACCGCATTTCTCTCATTCCGATAAGAAATGTTCTGATAGTCAATTTTTTGTTTACAAACCAACAAAACATTGACAATCAGCACATTTCTTATCGGAATGAGTGAAATGCGTTTTTGCATCTTCAACTGTGTATAAGTTTTAAACGAGTTGATAAAACTTCCAAAAAAATTAGCGTGCTGAATTGATAAAAGAAAGAGCTTTTAAATGATGTAACACTCGACCCATGTTCCCTATGTAAAATATAAGGGTTGTTATCACCACCCTTAAGGGGTTGATGTGACAAAGTTGAGTTTTATGTCAAAGCATGTCCCCCTCAATATTAAAATTGACATGTTTCATCGTTTCTTAAAAAAAATTCTCTGGGCGCAAATCGGTATGTTTCGTTTCAATACGCCACCCTATATATGTTTGTATGTATATAAAGCTAAGAACTACATAAAAACACTTTGATCCCTATTTTAATAAGAACATCGTTTCTGTTAAAATATCTTTGGAATGAACCACTCTATACTTAAAGCTCCTTGATAAGAGCTACTTAACGTACAAAAAAAAATTAAATTAAATTCTACAAAAGGCATCTGAAATCTTTGTGAATAAATTTCATATTCCAAACTGATTAAATCAACAGAGCTTCAATTTTCTGTTTCAGTACACAAAGCTTTCAGCCTTTAAGTTTGCCTATGCATTTACTGCGAACGTATATATTTATTTCGAAAGGGCTCACACGATCAGTGGCTCCGATTTTGAAGCTTATAACGCTTGAGACCTCTAGGTGCTCATTGGATATATGCCATATTACCGTGTTATAAGGTTTACGGCAATTGCTACCGAAGCAGCTCTCGGAAACATCATACGCCCTGGAGCAAACATGTCTATGATTTTAGTTGTACACCGTTATGACATTTCATATCTGGAAACGATCTATAAGCCGTTTTATATTTACGGGTTATATGTGTTTATGTGCATTAAGGCAGAAAAATTGCTGCTTGAGAGATTTTCTTTTATATTTACTCTACAATTTTTAAATGCCCCAGAAAGATACAGTTGACAAGCTTGCATAGGTTCTTAGAAACCTAAGTACCTAAAGTAACTCTTAACTACACATAAAAAAATCGAGCACAGCTGGTGCGTTATGCTAGCGAATTTTCATAGAAATGCTCTAAGCTTTCTTACGTAAATTATATATATATATATATATATATATATATATATATATATATATATATATATATATATATATATATATATATATATATATATATATATATATATATATATATATACAGGTGGCGCATTGAAAACGAAACAGACCGATTTGCGTCCAGATAATTTTTTTTTAAAGAAACGCTCAAAACGTCAATTTTAATATTGAGTGGGCATGTTTTGACATACAACTCAACTAACTAACTCGTTTAAAAGTTATTCACAGTTGGAGTTGCAAGAACCTATTTCATTCATTGTAATAAGAAATGCACTAATTAGTCAATTTTTCGTAAAAAAAACTAAAAAACAAAACCAAACATTCAAAAATGTTTATTCAGTTTAGTAAGTGTTCCAATTATTGACCACCAGCTTCCATACAAAAGTACAAATTTTGTTCAAAACGAGCTCTGACATTCTGGAGCATTTGTGGAGTTATTAGATGGCATTCTTCAACAATGGCCTCATAGAAATAAGTCTAAATGAGTTAAATCCGGTGATCTGGGGGGGGGGGCACTCAGTAGCACCTCTACGTCCAATCCATGTTCCTGGAAACTCTCTGTTCGGAAACTCCCTAACACGTTGTGAAAAATGCGGAGGAGCTCCATCTTGTTGAAACACTAATTGATTTTCTTGATAGCAATCATCATTTTCAACAATGTCAATTAGTAGAGAGTAAACGATATCTTCTAGTAACTCCAAATACGTTTCGCCACTCAAATTGCCATCAAGAAAAATTTGTCTGATTAAGCGATCTCCAAAAATGCCAGTCCAGACATTCAATTTCTGTGGAGTTTGAGTGTGGACTTCGCGAAAATTTCTTGGATTATTATCTGCCCAAGAACGACAATTATGACGATTGACTGTAGAGTTTAATAAAAATGTACACTCGTCTGAAAAACAGATATTGAACAGAAAGTTCCCGTTATCAGCTATTTGTGCAGTCATAGCTTCACAAAACTCCAGCCGCTGATCAAAATCATCTTCATTCAGTTGTTGTACAAGATGAATTTTATACGGGTGAAATTTATGATGCTTCAATATTCGCTGAAAAGTTCCTCTTTTGATGGTTGAAACAGTGGCCAATTTTTTCGTGCTCAAAGTTGGGTCTGCAGCAATTTGTCCTAAAACTTCAGTCTCAGTTGTCTCATTTCTAACCGGAAATTCACGTTCAGGATCCCGTTTTTTGTTGGCTACTGAACCACTTTGTCGAAACTTTGCAACTAACTCAAAAATGTATTTTCTGTTAACATGTCTGTTCGGATGTCGTTCATTAAACAAATTTACGGTACGTTTGGCACAGTCAGCGTTTTTAAAAAAAGAGTAATTATTTTAACTCTTTCTTCTACAGAATACACTATTGTGAAATTAGTTTTCGGTAGTACTATCAAGTATCAAACCGACCGATAAACTGAAATAATAAACCGCATTTCTCTCATTGCGATAAGAAATGTTCTTTTTGTTTACAAAACAACACAACATTGACTATCAGCACATATCTTATCGGAATGAATAAAATGCGTTTTTGCGTCTTCAACTGTGAATAATTTTTAAACGAGTTGATAAAACTTCAAAAAAAAAGTGTGCCGAATTCAGAAAATAAAGAGCTTTCAAATGATGTAACACTCGGCCCATGTTCCCTATTTAAAATATAAGGGTTGTTATCACCACCCTTAAGGGGTTTATGTTGCAAAGTTGAGTTTTATGTCAAAACATGTCCCCCTCAATATTAAAATTGACTTGTTTCAGCGTTTCTTAAAAAAAAATTCTCTGGACGCAAATCGGTCTGATTCGTTTTCAATGCGCCACCCTATATATATATATATATATATATATATATATATATATATATATATATATATATATATATATATATATATATTTAAACTGGCCCAAATGTGGATTCTAGGGTCTTAGTTCTCGCACATTTCAAGACTTTTTTAATCAAAAAATGCGGCCTTCGCATTAGCGAATTTCTCTACGAAATGCTAGAACAGTTAATAAATAAAATTAATATACTTACAGACATATGAGAATTATTAAAAATATACACAAAGCACAATTAAAATATATTATACCATATACCTCCTGAGAAAAGTTAGACCAGGATTAGTTAAAGCTCATTTATACATATACTTAACACTACAAATACGTCAGTTCATTCTTACAAAATTTAACCCATATATAACCATTAAACTTCAGATGCAGTGTGCCAAAATGCAGTTTTGTTAAATAATTGCCATCGAAGTTTTTCCTGGATAAAATTTAAAAGAATTTGTAAAATGCCGCGAATGATATCCGTTGCTGTGAGAAAAGGAGATTAATGTACAGTATGAAGTTCAATAGAATAAACAAAGATGTGTATATTTAATGAGTATATCGTCACACGATTTGAGCGAATTTTCATAATGAACCAATAGAAAAAATTGAAATGCTTTGGAGTGAATTGTACATGAAAATCGGCTACTTATAAATTTAACATACGTAAATTTAAGCAGGTCTAATGATATGCTCAGGAGATATGTGTGGATTTTTTCTTTAACGTTGGTCTATTTCCGTAACTATGGCCAATGACCGACGCCGAGGAGCATTTTCGCTTAACTATCCTGGAAATTTTGTTAAACCCCTGCCTCTCTGTAAGAAGGGTAGGGATATTTCACGGCTCAACATCACATCAACACGAGACCGACGGCTTCACGCTCCCTCCAAAGGGCGGAACGTACAGACGTTTAACTTGCTCAAATACAATGCCACAACTTTGAGTGATGTTAATTTTTTACATTATGTACTGAAAAATGTACGGGTACCCCCGGGACTCGAAGCCAGTACGCTTCGGTTCAGAGGCATACGTTCTTACCTTGGACCACCAAGGCTCTTAGTACACTTGGAGAACCCAGATCACCACAACACATCTTTTAAAGACCTGGCGAACATTTCGCTAACAAAGTTAGCGTCATCAGAAGATGAAATTTTTGAAAATTCTTAGAGTTTTTTCATCCACTGATGACGCTAACATTGTTAGTGAAGCGATCGGCAGATCTTTAAAAGGCGCGTTGTGGTGATTTGGGTTCTCCAAGTATACTTATCAGTGCTGATCACAGGATCTATTCTTCACTTAGTGAAGCTCTAAATTCTGTTATGTTTTACAAGAAAATTCGCTGCAATACTGCACTTCCTGCGACCCGACTTTTTTGTTTTTATGAGCCACACTATAGGCACATTAGTACAGGCAATAGAGGAGCCCGTTACTCTTTTCCATAATGCACTAAACTACAGGAGTTATTATTATTATTTTTTTTTGATAGATAGGTTCAGAATTACGTACTAAATGTAAAAACACAAAATCCTTACAAATTAGGAGGACGGAAGTTCCGCCATTTTGAGAAAAACCTTTTCGGCCTATATCTCCATAACCGTGCACTTTAGGCCAAAAATGGTAATGACCTTTATTGTAGATAATTGCATTTTTCATCTTTTTTGTTAAACTTTTTTTTCTATCATTCACCGTTTACAACTTACGACTTTTAGCATTAATTTATTGAGTTTTTTACCTATATCTTGGTTAATAATTGTTTAAGAAATAAAACGCTTGTAACTTAACTTTTTAATTGACGAATTTCCTACAATTTTTTACAAAAAACTTTTTTTTTCTCAAATTAATATTTTCAAAATTATAACGCGTTAAATGTTGCACTTTTCAATCGACAAATTTTTCTGGAAATATTTTAGTAAAATGACGGTTGAAGCTAAGACTTCAGGCTTTGTAAAACATTCTTCTTGGGATATTTTCTTTCCACAGCTTAGATTACTTTCAGGTTCTTTGCGTAAATGTTGCCAATTTTGACGTTTTAATTCGCGACTTTGACGTTTTGAGGAAAACCCCAATTTATTTTTCTTTAAATGCCTATAACTTTTTTGTCTTTCAACCTACAGACCTAAATTTTGGTATGTAATTTACATATAATGAGATAAAACCGTATACCAAATTTAGTTGGCCTTACTTTGTTATTTCTAGAGATATGATATTTTTTTTCGAAAGAAAACACAAAATTTTCCTGGAAAACCTGGGCCGATTTTCTTGGATAACGAACTTATCCAAGCCACTTACAAGAGGAAGGTATTCACCAAATTTAATTAAAATCGGCCCATTATTTTTTAAACAATTATTAACAAAGCTATAGGTAAAAAAGTCAATAAATGAATGCTAATAGTCGTGTAAGTTGTAAACGGTAAGTGATACAAAAAAAATATTGTTTAACAAAAAAGATGAAGAATGCAATTATCTACAATAAAGGTAATTACCATTTTTGGTCTAAAGTGCACGGTTACGGAGATACGGGTCGAAACGGCCTCCTAATTTGTAAGGATTTTGTGTTTTTACATTCAGTACGTAATTCTGAACCTATCTATCAAAAAAAAATAACTCCTGTAGTTTAATGCAGAAAAAATTCTCTATTGCCTGTACTACATATATAAATATAAAATTTAATAAATTTTGCATCAAAGTAAAGTTTTTTACGAAGTTCAAATATAATGTATTCTATCGATTTTTAAATATCGTTGAAAAAGCTTTTGTCGTTTGTCTCCTAAAATAACTGTATGCAGTTAAAATTCAACCTATAATTTCAAAAGCAGAGCTGTACGTGCATTCCCTAATTTATTTTATCTGGCATTATTGTGTACCTTGTGCAATAGCCCACCACTATTTGCCAGCCTGTAACAATACTCTATCAGATTCTTTTTGTAAGCGCTCCCATTGTGAAATCGAACGATATTAATCACATACAATAGCGAGTACCGGTTAAAATTTAGATGAAGTATCTTTGAAATTTGAAATACGTGTATTTGTTTCACAAAGAATATTTAACTATACTAAATCAAGCAATTATGGTCCACTTATAAACATTTCTGATTGTTTGATGGAGGTTTTGAAAATTGTTTAAGTATACAGTGAGGGGCAAAATTATGGAATAAATTCATTAAAATTTGAGCGATTTGTGTTTTGACGAAATTCTCGGGGAAGTCAACTCTAGTTTTCAAAAATACACATTTGGGCATAAAATGTACGTTTCTCCCACTCCTGCTTTCTAAATTTGACGTAATCCACTGTTTTTAGTGAATTTTCTTTTAAAAAATTCACTAATCTGGAGATCGCGAATTTTGAATTCTTCAAATGAGCGCCAACTAGGCCTCTTAGAATCTACGATTTATTTAAATAGCATAGCAGTACAGATAACGTCATATGTCTTTGTCCAACATTGTAGATATTGCATTATAGAATCTGAAGTGATGTCGAGGATTATTTTATTATTAATTTTGAATAACTTTATTTTCCATTGATCAAACGACTTGAAAATTGATACACAACCACGCCTGTCTATGTTGTTTTAAGTTGTGAATATTCGTTTCAATCGCTTAAGACAATTTGAGAGATATTGCGTTTAAAAAAATATTTTTTAATTTTTTACTAAGAAAAATTGGCCGCTGAGATTTGATGAACGAACTCATCCAAGCCATTAGCAAATTTGGTCTAAAGCAGTCTAAAATATTTTTTGACTTATCGGTTGGATACGTGTATATATATATATATATATATATATATATATATATATATATATATATATATATATATATATATATATATATATATATATATATATATATATATATATATATATATATATATATATATATATATATATATATATATATAGTGTGTCCCAAACTGGATGGGAATGTATTATCTCCGTTATTATTAGAGATAGGGAGACGTTTAAATTAGCAATGTTTTATAGAATTCCATGCTCGTTCCAAATATGACTTGTATTTTACCCTGCCTCAGTTTGTTTTCGTGTTATTTTGAAAAAACCATCATTTGTCGATTTCTTTTTTCTTCAATATCTAAGTAGGCGTTGATCTGACATGTCTAAGACTTGCACATTATCAGGACCCTTTTTACAGAGTAATCTTTTTGTGCTATTCTCAACTTTGGATTGTCATTTGATTTTGAGCTACAGGTATCCACGTTTGTTTTTATTATGGCAGTATATTAGATTTTTTTACTCAGGTGATAACCTATGAAAAGAGTCATATGTCTTTGTCCAACATTGTAGATATTGCATTATAGAATCTGAAGTGATGTCGAGGATTATTTTATTATTAATTTTGAATAACTTTATTTTCCATTGATCAAACGACTTGAAAATTGATACACAACCACGCCTGTCTATGTTGTTTTAAGTTGTGAATATTCGTTTCAATCGCTTAAGACAATTTGAGAGATATTGCGTTTAAAAAAATATTTTTTAATTTTTTACTAAGAAAAATTGGCCGCTAAGATTTGATGAACGAACTCATCCAAGCCATTAGCAAATTTGGTCTAAAGCAGTCTAAAATATTTTTTGACTTATCGGTTGGATACGTGTATATATATATATATATATATATATATATATATATATATAAATATATATATATATATATATATATATATATATATATATATATATATATATATATATATATATATATAGTGTGTCCCAAACTGGATGGGAATGTATTATCTCCGTTATTATTAGAGATAGGGAGACGTTTAAATTAGCAATGTTTTATAGAATTCCATGCTCGTTCCAAATATGACTTGTATTTTACCCTGCCTCAGTTTGTTTTCGTGTTATTTTGAAAAAATCATCATTTGTCGATTTCTTTTTTCTTCAATATCTAAGTAGGCGTTGATCTGACATGTCTAAGACTTGCACATTATCAGGACCCTTTTTACAGAGTAATCTTTTTGTGCTATTCTCAACTTTGGATTGTCATTTGATTTTGAGCTACAGGTATCCACGTTTGTTTTTATTATGGCAGTATATTAGATTTTTTTACTCAGGTGATAACCTATGAAAAGAGCTTTCCGATGATGTACAATATGCTTGAGAAATCTTGTAATTGCACTGACAATTTTAAGAAAAACCGTTTTGAGGATAGTAGGTTATGAAATCGAATACCAAAAAACAAATGACAAAAAAAATGTGTTCAAAAAACAGTAGTCATGGAGTCTAACAATAAACTTCTACTTTTAACATAATTATCCGTAATGATTCACGATAAAAAATATTGTGATTTAATTTACAACTTAAACAAAATTCCTAAATTATTACTTGAGCTCTTTTTTATTAATGTTTTATCTAGATCAAAAATTTAGTTTGCGCTTTTTAAAAAATTGCCATTTTAAAACATAAAATGAAATTCTTATTTAATATTACAAAATAATAGAGGTTTATATATATATAAATTTTCACCCATACAATCATTTCTGAATTGAAAATGTTCCATTGACATCTAATAAAAAAGGCCTTTTTTTATAGTAAAGAAGTTTTATACCTTCCACTTCCTTACTTGTTCTGCTGTTGGTAGGTATCGGACCCGCTGGAAACTTGAGCAAAGGAGTATCTGACTCATTCCCTTAACGACAGCGGTTTGCGTCGTTGAAATCCATGGTTGCTAGGTAGCCAGCCATCTTGTAGAATTTTGACTTTAAAATGACGCGTCTTTAGCGTCAATTATATTTTGATATTACCATATAATATCTTGTAGCACATATTTCAAGATTACTGCTTATCCACTGTACACTTTGTTAATTACTTGATAGTTTCAAACACTTTTCAGACTTTATTTTACTGATTTTACTAATTATTTTTACTATTTATTGTTAACAAAACCCAGTGGCATCCTCTTGACATGAAAATTGAAGAGAGCTTCGATTCAATTATTTTTCACTTTCTTCAAAACTATTGAATCCAAAGCGTTCTAATTATTTTACAAATGTCTAATTGTTTTCATATTTCTGACCATATAAATATTTTCTGTCTATGTACACAAAACATAGAAATGCATTCCTTATTTATGGATTTCTGTGGTGTCAACGACAAATTCACTTAACCCCACTTGCACTCATGTTTTTACAGCATTTTTAGGAATAATATTTAACAAAACAAAATTTAAATACTTAAATTACATACAAACTTTTTATCAAAATTTTAAGTGGTGACATCAGAACTATTTTAAACATTTTAAGGTTAGTAAAAACATAATATTTTATATATAACAAAAAACACTTTTTATCCATAACAAACATTGATCAACTCTTTATCAAACAAATTATACCTATCTAACTTCATTTTTGTGCTTTATGCAGTTCCATATCACTGTCTATTTGTTTAGCAATTTATATTCATCTCAAACCACATTTCATTTCTTCTTAAATGTCTTATCATGTGGCTTGAAAAACTACTTTACATTTCACTAAACTGCAGTGTCTATATTTGTTACATTATTTATGCTTTGCTTAAAATTAATTTACAAATCATTTTCTACATTTATTATCTGAGAAATGTCTTTTTATATCTGTTTTAATTAATTTTGTCATCTTTGTGTTTTAGATCGCCTGCTGTGTATGCAGATCTTTATGGGACAACAATGCAGTGTTATATTATAAGTTGGTTTTACTGGATATTTGAAACATCTTCATCCTTCGTAAGTTATTTTATATCAATTTCATTCACCCCTTACTTTGAAGTGCTTTACTTATGTGGTTTATATGACCGTCTTTATATTTTGAGTGTATATGAATTTGTTTGACCCATTTTATCTATTCCATATATATATATATATATATATATATATATATATATATATATATATATATATATATATATATATATATATATATATATATATATATAACGTCATTGATATTTATTTACACCTAGTATGTGAATTTCCCATATCATTACATTTGTTTTAAACTTATATTTCTACATTTCAGATTGATTTCAAGAATTCATTGGCAATGCTCTCCAATGTTCTATACAAACCGTTTCTACTGGAATCAGTATTCTGCACGATACCACCTTCGATGTCCACTTAAGTTTCTACCAGGTTCTCCACAATATTGACATTTTGTGGCAGTGTTAGTGTTGTGACAAACGACCTTTTGTATTTTAATTAGTGATATTCTAGTTTACTCGTAAGTACTTAGTTTTCAGTTTTTAGTTTTTAAGCTTTGCGTGTGGCAGCTAATAAAAAAAAAGTTTGATATTGCTAAATATCAATACAATATATATACATATATATATATATATATATATATATATATATATATATATATATATATATATATATATATATATATATATATATATATATATATATATATATATATATATATGTAGATATATATATATATATATATATATATATATATATATATATATATATATATATATATATACATGTAGAAATCGAAACTGACAACAAGTATGTGTGTTAGGTGGCTTAGTTCACTCTCATTTGAAGAAATATTCTCGAATTTCAAAACTCGCGAAGAAAATTCACTAAAAGGTAATTATATTCGGTGAGCATATTTTTTATTTTATGTGTGAACTAGGATTATTAACGCCGGAACCTAGATAACTGTCAATATAACTGATTGTGGGTACCCTGACATTGTATATGTGTAGGCAAGCTGATTCAAATTCGAGCCTCACCATGGGGTTTTGGGACATCATCAGCTTTCTTATTTCTTATGAACGCGATTTATCGCTTTAGCTTTAGCAATCTATTGAATGTGGGCATGCAAAAGATCCCTAACTTTCCCACAAAAGAAGGAGATTCGACAAGATTTCTATGTTTATGATATGAAGCCGATTGTTGTGAGTGATTAGCCATGGTCCCAAAAATATTTCGACATTAATTAAAGAAGAGTTGTATAATAGACATTCAGAGAATTGTACATTTAGAAGAATGCCATCCATTGAAGTCGTCAATAAATTTTGCCAAATTGCGCTCTGATATTAATCTAATTTCTCACAAAGATAAATAATGCATTGCCGACCTTATTAAGAAGATTAAATAGAGCGGCGGAAAAAGGAATTACATCAGATTGGAAGGCGGAATTGGATAGGAAAGTAGCGAGACGGATGCCCGTATATCTTCGATATCCTACTAAAAATAGCCAGTATTAGAAGCTTCTCAGGTAGGGGTCACTTGGGACCAGAGTCTAGCCACCTGAGGGCCATCTGTCGACAGAGTTGCTCATTAAATCCTGTGTCGTTAGTACTAACGATAGTCTTGACGTTCTCCCGACGCCTTTGCAATACATTATAAACACGCCCCAACTTGCTGAATCCTTCAAAGTTTGTGTTGTCATTTAAACGTTGTATTATTTAACCTTCGTACATAGCGTTTCTAAGTATGCATCTGATAATGTGGAATTCTTAGAGTTAGAAAATGCACCCTAATAGTCAATTTAATATTGTAGTTAACCTTCTATTATCTTTTAATATAAATTCACACACACACTTGTGCTAGGAGGATGTTATTTATTTAATTTCCTTTCTTGTGTATTTAGAAATATTAATAACCGCTTTAGAAGATTAAAACCTAAAATACGTACTACTACTACTACTACTACCCTTCACGTTATTCCCGTAAAGTGGTGGGCACACTATGAAGCCAATGCTGTTTCCTAACAATCTGTCACCATACACTTCCGCCAGTACGTGCTATTTTCGTTTATTCCACAATATGCAACCAAGCCCCCTCGGCCTCCTTGACCTTCCTTATCATCAACATTATCTCTATAAATTCTACTCGTCGTTCATTCTATCATTGTCCATTCGTTGAATGTGCTTAAACTATATATAGCTCAAGGAGGCTCCAGGAGTTTTTTTGGGAGGTGCACAAGGGGCAGGCGGCCAAAAAGTGTATTCATTTTTGTGATTAACAAACAACATACAACAATAATAGCTGTAGCAGTGGTAGCAATGGTGGGGAGGCTAACGCCAGACAAGTAGGCACCAACGGGCCCTTTTTTCTAACCCCGCCAACCCAGCAACCGTGCCCTAGCTCTCCTCGGTACCGTCACCAAACCTCCTCCACCTCGAAATAAAGGCCATGACGGTCTTCCATTGGACGGAAGTCACCTGGCTCGTCTGCAGAGTCCTTGCACCAAACAATTCTGTTCGCAGACTCCCAAAAGCCTCGCATTGACACAGGTAGTGGTAAGACGTTCCTTCTGTCTCGCCACATTCCTGGCAAATGGGAGCTTTCTCGACACCTGCCAATGTAAGGTGTCTTCTGAGAGGACAGTGGCCTGTTAGCACCCCAATGATGCGGCGAAACATAGAACGACCTCTACTAAGAAACCAGACAGTTTTGTTTCTGTCCGTCCTCTCCACGAAATCCCTCACCTGCCTAGAATCACACCACTGCTTCACCATGGCCTCCACGGTCCATCTATCCATGGCGTCGGAGACCACCTTCCTGCTTATGCCAATAGCAGCCTTCTGGCCACAGAACGGACGCCGGGAACCACGCCTTGCGAGGTTATTCGCCACTTCATTCCCCCCACGCCACAGTATCCCGGAACCCACACAGGTTGTATCTCCTTTGTCCTGGACAGTCCGGTAAGAGCTTCAGCGCACTCCTGAACCAGCGCTGACCTAATTATGGACGCGCAGAATGCCCGGAGGAGCGCCTTACTATCTGAGAAAATGTATACATATTTCTCAGGACTCATCCTCACATCCTGTCGATTTGCTACTGACAGAATAGCGTACACCTCCGTTTCGAATACCGTGGTAAATGCGCCCAGAACACAACTCTCGTGCACCCCTAGACAATCGGTGTAGATTCCCGCCCCGGAGAAGTGCAGCTCCTCGAGCTGTGATCCGTCGGTAAAACAGACCAGGTAATCAGGCTAGAAAGTTATCTCATTTTCCCTCCATTGGTCCTCGCTGGGGATTCTGTGGGTACATCCTTGTCAGCCTAATATGGTCCTCTGCATTTCGTGCCTTGATGGTGGAAATTCTAATTGCTTTTTCCACCTCCTTGGCAACTCGTGCGGGTCCTGTTATTGCTCCCTCTCCGCACCAGTTATCAGAGTATCGCATTCTAAGATGCGACGCCATAACCTCTCTTCTGATACAGATGGGAAGTGGTGGCAGCATCAGCCAAACCTCTAGCGTGGCTGAGGGTGTCGTCCTCATAGCGCCGGTGATACACAGACTCGCCAACCTTTGAAGTTTGGCCAGCTTCCGGGTAGCAGTTTGGTTCAGACCACAGCACCAGAGCCCTGCCCCATAAAGGACTTTCGGCCTGATAATCGCAGTGTAAATCCAATGAGGGATCCAAGGATTAAATCTCCAGGTCATCCCTATCACACGGCGACAGATTGTCGCTACTCCCTTCCTCACTACTCGTTCTTCTTGCAACCCCCATGATAATTTGGAGTCCAGGAGCACCACTAGATATTTGACCTCCCGCATTAAAGCTTAAGATTTTCCAAACATCACCGGCGCCCTGAATCCTTCCAGGTTCCTCGTCTTGGTGAACAGGATCATCTCCGTCTTCGTTGGGTTTACGGAAAGTCCCAGCTCACCACACCACCCTTCAATTATGCTACCGGCTGCATGCATGCACAGACGACGCCGAGGAATTTTTGGATGACTAAGACCAGCCCATCATCAGCTTACGCCTGGGCGTAGAAGCCATTCTCGAAGAGCCGTTCCATGAGGGCGTCCATGACCAGACACCATAGATGAGACGAAACGCAGCTGCCCTGAGGACAGCAGCCGGTCACTCCAACGTCAAACCCCCGGCCTCTTTAAGGTCAGGAAATTCTCCTGTCTTCCAGATACTCAGTCACCCAACTTATAAGGGATCTAGGCGATCCCCTGTCCTGTAAGGCGGCACAGACCGTATTCGTCATTGCTCTATCAAAGGCTCCCTCATCATCGAAAGACACAGCTAATGTGCTCTCTCCGTAGTGTAGGGACCTGTCCACCTTTCGCGTCACAGCATGGAGCGCCATTTCCGTCGACTTCCCCCACTGGTACGCGTGTTTGTTTTAATGGAAGGGGTGATCCCTGAGGATATCCCCCAGCGCAAACCTAGCTATTATCCTCTCTAGTGCCTTAAGCAGGAAGGATGTAAGGCTAATGAGAATAATAACTGTAAGAAATAAACTTGTAATATTAATATGAAAGTTTGCACCTGTATCATCGGTTTTTTGTGTTTTTTTTTTTCTTAAGAAAAACGCACTAATACTCTTTTGTCTCTCCCTGCCTTTGTCACTCATACACTAAACTTACAAGAAAAAGTTTATTTTACTTTACGTAATTTAACGTAATCATAACAAGCGCATGCAAAACAACTCGCCTGGCCGACCTGTCATGATTTGACTGCTGCTGCTGACTGACGGAAGGATGATGCTCGCCCTCGCGCCGTTCTACGAACCGTACCTCGCACGCCAACGCCTATCATCATCTATTTCATTTGCAAGTGCATTAGAATGATGAGACGAACAAAATTCGCAAGCCAGCCAGGGACGGACAATGAGTTTCACTCACGTTTTTTCTGTTATTTTATTCATCTATTTGATTTGCATATAATCAGTATGTACTGTGATGAAAACTCCACAGCACACAAAACAAAATACGAATTGTAACAGAACCGTATTAAACTCCTTGCTAAGTACACTTAGAGAACCCGAGGCACCACACACAAAACAAAATACGAATTGTAACAGAACCGTATTAAACTCCTTGCTAAGTACACTTAGAGAACCCGAGGCACCACACACACACATCACATCTCTTTAAAGACCTGACGATCATTTCACTAACAAAGTTAGCACTTGGGTTCTCCAAGTGTACTTATCAGTGATCATCAGAGGTTGTTGCATTCTTCACTTAGTAAACTCCTTGCTCTTGGTCTAAGTTGAACCGTCTGGGGGGTGAGGGGGCGTGCCACCGTGCTGCCTTTAAATCCACCCTTGATGAAGTTAGCCTTTCATTGAGTATTTGATTATATCTATCCCAGACCATATTACGTTTAGGAATGAAATAAACTTAAATTAAAAAGACAAAAGTATATAAAATAAATAGATGTGACAATAGCCGTATTTGGATTGGCGGTAGCATTAATTTTTGATACATTAGTTTTTTGTTTAATTTATTGTGTAATATTTAGTAACGGTTTCTAGTAAATATGTTTTTTAACGGGGAAAAGTTTGACATGTTGGCATGTTTCATTTCATACAACCGAAATTGTTCTGTTGCGGAGGGTATGTATTTGCAAAAATATTCGGAAAGAAGACAGCTAAATAAAAGGACTTATAGCAAATTAGTGACAAGCCTTAAAGCTTATGGTTATTTTAAAAAACCTGGAATTTCTCGGCCAGCAATGAGGAAGCAGTACATAATGTTTTGTTAGCAGTTACTGAGGATTCCGTTATATCAGTCCGGCGGATTGAACGAAACGTTGGTATACCAAAATGAATGGCACATTTTATTTTACGAAAACAAAAAGTACATCCGTACAAGTACAGAATTAGTCAAGGACAAGGTGATTTAGAAAGACGTCGATGATTCTGTGAGTGGTACACAAGAAAATGCGAGGACAATTTTAATTCTCCATGTCAAGTAGTCTGATGAAAACATGATCACGAATAATGATATTTTCAATAGAAGAAATGTTCGTTAGTGGTCTGAAACCAATCAACGCTCAAATAAAACTACGAGGCATTAAATACGGCTATTGTCACATTCATTTCTTTTCCAAAGCATACTTTTGTCTTCTTAATTAAAAAAATTATAAAAAAGCATCAGAAAGAGGGTCTATTTGAAATGGATTTTCCGAAATTATTTTTGTAAAATAAAGGACAATGGTAGTTGAGGCCAAAATTTAAGGCTTTCTAAAACACACTTATTGTCATATTTCTACTACGTCATCCGTATTTGTTTCACATTCGTTATCTGAAAATTGCAAATTTTGACATTTCAAATCGCGACTTTGACATTTTAAGAAGAAAAATTTTAAATTGTTTAAATATGTTTTCTGCTACTTTTTGACCTTTTGGCGTCCAGAAAACTTAACCGTTGTAAGTAATATTCAATTAGTTTTGTTAATCACACAGAATATTTTGTTCTTGTGCCTTCTTCTGATCACCAGTGGGACCCATTTTTTTAAGATGCCTATATTTTTTTTCTTTTAACTTAGAGATCGTTACGCAGGGCCAGTTTGATAGTAGAAACGCATGTGCCAAATTTGGTTGTCAGGGCTTTCTTATTTTCGGAGATACAATTCCGAAAGAAACCCAAAATTTTTCCACAAAAACTGGTCCAATTTTCCTGGCTAACAAATTTATCCAATCCACTTACAAAAGGAAGGTACGTGCCAATTTTCATTAAAATAAACCCATTATTTTTTTATTTATCGGTACGATATATATATATATATATATATATATATATATATATATATATATATATATATATATATATATATATATATATATATATATATATATATATACGAGGACGGGTCAATAAGTCCGTGACTTTTTGAATTTCCCGCCTCTTCACAGGAAGGGCAGCACTACGCCTGTCAACAAGCATATGTCAGTAGACGCCTGTCAACAAGCATCTGTCAGTAGACGCCTTTCAAATTTTGAACAGGCTGCGTCATTTAGTTTGTGTTAGATAGCCATTGAAAGCAGACAACCTCTTGAGTTATATCAACAATGGAAAAAAGTGAATTTCGTGTGCTCATCAAACATTATTTTCATGGTATAAACGTGGTTTACTGAATTTCGTTGCGCCCGCACAAGCACAAATGACGACGAACGTTCTGGACGCCCAGTTGGGGTCGCTAC
Source organism: Tillus elongatus (assembly GCA_964006375.1). Classification (NCBI taxonomy): domain Eukaryota; kingdom Metazoa; phylum Arthropoda; class Insecta; order Coleoptera; family Cleridae; genus Tillus; species Tillus elongatus. The sequence goes on from OZ023264.1 coordinate 166,711,218, forward strand.
ACCCGAAACAATTGAAAAAATTCACGATATGATGTTGGCCGATCGGAGATTGAAAGTGCGGAAGGTTGGGAAAGCCATAGTCATATCACATGGCTCAGTGGTTTCGATTTTGCGTGATCACTTGGGTATGAGAAAACTATCCGCAAGATGGGTGCCGCGTTTACTCACGATCGACCACAAACGCGATCGTGTGACAACTTCGAAGGAGTGTTTGGCGTTGTTCAACCGCAATAGGGACGAGTTTTTGCGCCGTTTCGTAACCGTGGACGAAGCATGGATTCACCACAACACACCAGAGACCAAGCAGCAGTCAAAACAGTGGGTTTCTCCGTGCGAATCGGCGCCGAAGAAAGTTAAGGTGGGTTTGTCAGCTAATAAAGTCATGGCGACCGTTTTTTAGAATGCACGCGATATAATCTACATTGATTACCTTCAAAAAGGAGGAACAATCAATGGCGAATATTATGCCAACTTATTGGACCGATTTAATGACGATTTGAAGAAAAAACGACCGTATTTGACCAAGAAAAAAGTTAATTTCTAGCAAGACATTGCAAGTGTGCACACATGTGTAGTCTCCATGGCGAAATTGCATAAAGTGGGCTACGAATTGCTCTCTCATCCGCCCTATTCTGCGGATTTATCCACTAGTGACAATTTCTTGTTTCCGAACTTAAAGAAATGGCTCGGCAAAAATAAATTTGATTCGAATGATGAAATCACCTCACAAACAAATACCTATTTTGAGGACCTCGACAAATCTTATTTTTTTAATGGATAAAAAATTGGAGAAACGTTGGACAAAGTATATAGAGCTCAAAGGATACTATGTTGAGAAATGAAATTATTTTTTGTCAAAAAACCTGTGTTTCATTCAAAAAGTCGCGGACTTATTGACCCGCCCTCGTGTATATATATATATATATATATATATATATATATATATATATATATATATATATATATATATATATATATATATATCATTAGTGCATTTTTCGTTTTACGAAAAATTCGTTAAAAGTACCTATAAGTCTTCACAAACAAAATTAGTACACGGGTACTACTTCAGTCACATAAAGGTTAAAGCTGATTATCAAATAAAGTATTTTAATAGTACAGAAAGTTTATGACTTGATTAACGTAGTTGGAATTAGTTGGCCGGAATAAATAGCGTTTAATTCTTCTAGGAAAACGGAAAAGAAAACTTTAATACGGTTTCCTTGTAATTTAACAGAATCAACAAATTGATGACTAACATACAAAATATTTCTAAAGGCATTAATCAGAAACCGTAACCAATTATGAGATCACGCCGGGTATTTACCAGTAGTGATAACTGGTTCCAGAATGGTCATAACTTACCAGCAGGGCAAAGACACCATAAGTATAAGTATGACCTACCGTTATATTCTAGAACAAACAGCGGTATCAAGTGAAAGTAACTCATTCAAGTACATTAACATCTTGAATGTGTGTCGGGCTTTGTATATTATGTGGATGCAACTGAACAACGTAAACAAACAGTGTTGCCGCTGATTTACTAGGTTTCCCCAAAAAGTTTGTCAAAGTATTTATATAACATTCAGTTTGTAAAGATATGGTAAGTAGCAGATACAAATTGTTGGGCTTCAATTGTACAAAAATTCTTATGGTTGTTATTTGAGAAAAGGTGCAATACGGTGGTTTGTTGTTGCTCTTTGCAGAATTTGGTAACCGTTTCACAACGCTCCACCAGTAGTTAGACTGTAACCAGGTGATATAATTTTAAGTTTGCTCGCAACCTTTCCTGTAGACCGTGATACTCACCAGGGGGAGAATCGTACAAGTAAGAATGTTGCGCGCGACCCCAAAGAAATTCCCTATAAGGACTCTGTAAGAAAGTGTCCACTACAATTGACTTTTTGGAGTTTATGGAAGCAAAAGCCTGGCGGTAAGCGTCTCGCAACAAGATTCTTGGCTGTGCGACTTAGACATCATCGTTGTTTTAGTAAATTTTCTTTTAAAAAATTCACTAATGTAGAGATCCCGACTTTTGAAGTTTGAAAAAATATCTTCAAATGAGTGCGAACTAGGCCACCTAGAACCCATATCCAGGGTCAGTTTAAAACTTTATATGTTTATATATATATATATATATATATATATATATATATATATATATATATATATATATATATATATATATATATATATATATATATATATATATATATATATATATATATATATATATATATATATATATATATATATATATATATATATATATATAAGTGACCGATTTTGAGCAAATTTGCTGAGTGCCTTCCTTTTACAAGTGGCTTGGACAAATCGGCTCAGATTTTCCCGGAAAGTTTTGTGTTTTCTTTCGGGAAAAATGTATGTCTCCGGAAATAACAAAGTAAAGGCAACTAAATTTGGTACGCTTGCTTGTAATATAAAGAGTAAAACATGTACCAACATTTAGTTCTGTAAGTTTAAAGACCAAAAAGTTATAGGCATTTAAAGAAAACAGGACTGGACGCAGCAAATGCGTTATGGTAGTGAAATTTCTTAGAAATGATTTGGCACAACATATTTTTTTATAACTTTTTTCCTGTAACATGTAAATCTAAATTTTGGTATATAGTTTCCTTCTAATATCATAAACTTGCGTCCTAAATTTGATAAATATAGCTTTATTATTTTTGGAGATATTTTTAGTGAATTTTCTTAGAAAAAATTCACTAATGAGGAGATCTCGACTTTTGAATTTTGAAAAAATTTCTTCAAATGAGCGCGATCTAGGAGCCCAAGAACCCATATCCGGGGTCAGTTTCAATTTTTATATGTTTATATATATATATATATATATATATATATATATATATATATATATATATATATATATATATATATATATATATATATATATATATATATATATATATATATATATATATATATATACATATGTATCACACCGATAACTCAAAAAATAATGGGCCGATTTTAATAAAATTTGGCATGTACCTTTCTTTTGTTAATAGCTTTGACAAGTTTGTTAGTCAGGAAAATCGAACGAGGTTTTCCGAGAAAATTTTGAGTTTTCATTCGAAAAAAAATTTTATCCCAAAGAATACTAAGCCGATTTTGATAAAATTTGGCATGTACCTTCCTTTTGTAAATGGCTTTGACAAGTTCGTTAATAAAAAAAATCGGACGAGGTTTTCCGGAAAAATTCTGAATTTGCATTTGAAAAAAAATTTTATCTTAAAAAATAAAAAATCTATGATAACCAAATTTGGTAGGTAGGTTTACGATATAAAAAGTAAACCATACACCAAAATTTAGATTTCTATGTTACAAGAAAAAAAAGTTATAAAATATTTTGTGCCAGATCATTTCTATGAAAATTCACTACCATAACGCACTTGCTTCGTCCAGGCTTTTTTTTTTCGAAAGAAAACCCAAAATTTTAGGACAACCTGGTGCGATTTTCCTGGCTAAACGAACTTATCCAAGCCACTTACAAAGGGAAGGTACGTTCCAAATTTTATCAAAATCAGCGCATTGTTTTTTGTGTTACCGGTGTGATACATGCACATACACACACACACACACACACACACACACACATATATATATATATATATATATATATATATATATATATATATATATATATATATATATATATATATATATATATATATATATATATAAACATACACATATTGAAACGGGCCCCGGATATGGGTTTTAGCGGTCCTACTTCGCGCTCATTTGAAAACTTTTTTTCAAAATTCAAAAGTCGAGAATGTCCCCGTTAGTGAATTTTTTCTAAGAAAATTCACTAAAAAATTGAGGTTTTCCTCAAAACGCCAAAGTCACTATTCGAAACGTCAAAATTGGCAACATTTGGGCAAAGAACCTGAAACAAATACGGATTATCTACAGAAAATGTCTCAAGAAGAGTGTTCTGCAAACCCTTAAGTTTCAGCTTCAACCGTCATTGCCTTTCATTTTACTAAAATATTTCCAGAAAATTTATTTCAAATAGACCCTTTCTCTGATGCTTTGGCAGTAGTTTTAGTTGAGTTTATGGTTTAACGGTCTATAATTTTTAGCTAATTTTCGTAGAAAAAAATTCGTTAATGAGGAGACCGCGACTTTTGAATTTTGAAAAGATTTCTTCAAATGAGTGTAACTAGGCCCCCTAGAATCCATATCCCTGTTTAGTTTCAGTTTTTATCTGTTTACACATATACAGGATGACGCTTTTCTACGGCAAAGCTCGATATAATTGTTATTATGCAAGATACGAAAAAAAATATGTATACATTACCTATAGGGTGTCTTGAGCTGCATCTTATAAAATTATTTTAACAATCACAGGCAGGTCCAAAGATCGTTGGTGATATCTACAATTTTTTTCCGAACACCCTTATATTCTTGCTTTTTTGCATTTTTAACGCAACATGTTGCATCTTTGTAAGAAAAAAATCAAGACGCAGGAAATGCATTTTGGTAGGGAATCTTCATTAAATGCTTCAAATTTCGATAACTCAATTTGCTATTAACCTAAGGTTTGTTGGCTAGGAAACCAGTTTTCTCGGAAACATTTTTAATTTATTTTCGGAAAATTTTTGCACATTTTCAAACAATCAGTTATTTTGATAAAATATGGTACCTTCTTTCTACTATATATGTTATACCGGCGACCAAATTGATGCCTGCTTGCATTAAAGAGACATTTTAAAACATGTTTATGAAAATTCACTTCCATTACTCACTTGCTGCGTCCAGATTTTTTCCACTAGTGCTTCTTTTTCTTTAGAAGTTAGTGATCACGTTTTATATGACACGATTTAGAGCTGTTATTCAACTGATACAGATCAACGCACAGCCTATTTTTCACGTGCTATTTTATCTTGCAATAATAAAAAATATATATTCTGTGGTTTTGCATATCATGGCGACCATTGCTGAGTTTAATAGTAATTAGCATTTCTTTGTTTTTGACAATATAGTATGTGATTTAGTGTGGTACCATGCCATTTCTCAAATTATACAGCGAACAGGCTTTAATCTTCTTAGAAATTTTATTCACCAAACAAGACGACACCATAACACAACCAACATACTGATTCACGACACGTACAAAACTTACAACACACTTGCTTACAATATAACGAGTCACTTTAGAGGGACTCTTCCAAAGTAAAACAAAACATTATACACAACAAAAGACTGACGTACAGAAACGAAAATTACAGCATCTTCTGTCGGTATGCTGTCACGCCAGCTCCAATTAACACAAAAGGTTTTTTTAATATTATTTCAACAACACACCACGAGGGCTTACAGTCTAAATACTATCATACCGTGGGTGTCGACAAGGAGGAAAGACGCAACTTGTTAATTCTGGACTTCAAGGTTTGGAGGTTCGGAGGAGAAGGAAAAACATGTGCCGTCAAGGAATTCCACAACTTGGAAGTCCTCGGGACAAAAGAGTGGGCATAACAAGATGTTCTATGTCTGGTGACCTGGAGAGTAAAATGGTGCATTTTCTCTGTTCCCCTGGTAGATCTGTTGGGGGCAGCAGGTGGAGGAACTATGGAAGAAAGCTCCTCTGAGCAGTGGCCGTGCAGATATCTATAAGAGAGAGAGAGGTCACCAACGGCACGTCGGTGGGCAAGGGATGGCATCCTTTGGGTGAGGGTAGGGTCACCGAAGAGATGTGTAGCTCTCCTCTAAATGGAGTCCAGGATAGCGAGTGTAGAAGCGGCAACGGCACCCCAGACGTGGGAGCAGTATTCGAGACTTGGCCTTATTTGTGAAGTATATAAGGTATGGAGATTAGCTGGTGAAAAGTATTTGCGAACCCGGAAGAGGAAACCTAATTTCTTAGCAGCCGCTTCTACAATTGATGTGGCATGTTGGTGCCAATTGAGATTTCTATCCACAGAAATGCCAACAAGTGAAAAGCACTCATTACTTTGAATAGTTTGGTTGTTCATTGTGATTGGTCTAGGGCTGGTGTATCTCTTATGAGAAAGAAAGCAAGACTGAGATTTGGTGGAGTTGAATTGTACAAGATTTCTACTTACCCAGTCTTATATTTTTGGAGATCCACAGAGACAGAACCCTCCATGAGTCTGCGATCCTCATCTAATTGGGATAAAGATACACGCTTAGAATATTGTATATTTGAGTGGAGGCTGCTGTCGTCCGCGTAACTGTGAACTGGGTTGGATTTGCTAGAGAGGAGGTCATTGATCTGGAGAAAAAACAAAGTAGGGGCTAAATCTGAACCTTGAGGGACTCCTGCATTAATTGGATACAGTTTAGATGAATGGCCATCCACGACAACAGAAATGCTCCGGTTGGAGAGGAAATTGGCTGTCCAGGTACAGAGTTTTGGTGGTAGGCCATCGGCCGAAAGTTTACTAAGCAGCGCTGCGTGCCAGACCTGGTCGAATGCTTTGGATATGTCTAGAGCGACAATCTAGGATTCACCGTGTAGTTCCATAGACTTGTTCCAAGAATGGGTAACAAAGGAAAGGAGGTCGGCAGTTAATCTGCGCTGACGGAATCCATACTACCTGTCATGGATTAGACTGTGTTTTACAAGAAATTTTAGTAATTCGGTGCTTATATACTTTTCCGTCACTTTAGAGACGACTGAAAGGAGAGAAATAGGCCTGTAGTTGCTAGGAAGCGCTTTGGATCCTTTCTTGGGGATGGGTTGTACTCGAGCAGTTTTCCAGTTACTAGGGAATATGCCTCTATTGTAAGATGTCTGAAACAGACGAGTCAGGACAGGAGCAAGTTCTGGTGCGCATTTTTTGAGAACAATTGCTGGGATCTCGTCAAGGCCAGAGGCTTTCCTGGTATTAAGCGAAGAGAGCATCTTTCGTACCTTTTTAGTTTTGAAAATGATATCCGTCATTTTATGCGCGACATTAGGAACTGTTGGTGATTGAACATGTGGAGGTGGGTTGAGAGTAGAATTACCGGCGAACAACGAGGCAAAAAGTTCAGCCTTGCCCAGGGCGGTAGAAACAATTTCATCCCCTGAAACAAGAGGTGGGAACGTGCTCCCGCAGAAATTATTTTCAATAGATTTAGCAACAACCTAGAGGGGTTTGCTACCGTTCGAGCTTGAGAGGACTTTGTTTTTGATGTGGATATTAAACGAGTTTGTTGCCTCACAAAGAATGCCGGTTTCTTGCGTCGTTAAATGCGTGACGGTTTTCTTGAATGTGATTGTGTCGAATCGTTTTGTGAGCTTTGACCTTTTCAAGTCTGACCTTGTCACAGGATTTAGAGAACCAGGGCTTTTAAGTGGCTGAAGAGGTTTTCTTTGTACGTGGAATAAATAATTACATGCCAGCTTGGATAAGTTCGGTGACGTTTTGTGAAATATCAGAGGGGTCAGGATGAGAGAAGCAGACAAACGCACATGGAAATGAGGAAAAGTAATCCAAAATTTCGTCCCAGTTCGCGGAGTGATGTAGATTATATGATATATTAATAGATAAAATGCCTTGACCGTACTTATCCCACTGACTACAGTGTAAGCTTTGAACTTGCCTAAACCTTTAAATAGATACTAAAATATGTGTTAATAAACACAGTCTCTAAATTCCACTAATTAATTTAAGCTTTAAGCCTTCCTAAGCCTTTAAATAGTTTGGACATTATAGGCTATGTAGATTATAGGATGTGTTGATAGATAAAATGTATATACTGTAATAATGCCACTGATCACACCGTGAGCTTTAAACCTTCCTAAACGTTTAAATATTTCAGACATTATAGACCATGTAGATTATAATATTTGTTGATAGGGTAAATGTCTATACTGTACTAATTCACTGATCACAGCGTAAGCTTTAAACTTACCTTAACCTTTAAATACTTCCGACGTTTTAGATAATTAGATCATTACGTTAATAGATAAAGTGTCTGTACTGAACCAATCCACTTATCACAGCGTGAGCTTTAAAGTTGCCCAAACTTTTAAATACTTTGGATACTAGGCAACACTTAGGAACGTACTGCCTCTTTCACCTAAGTATACAGGTAAAATAGTTGGAAAAGAAGTCAATGAAGAAGAAAAGCAACATGGCTAAATAATTTAAGAGATTGGTTTGGTCAAGCGATGGAATTCTTGTTCAGAGATGCAGTGAATAGACATTATGAGCCAAAATGATTGCTAATATTCGCTATACGAACAAAGCACACGAATAAGGAGAAGAGTAAGTTTTAAACATGTCACCCACCCGAACGCTCCAAAGGTGGGGACAAAGTGTAAAACGGCAACGTAGTAAATAAATCTATATTTCTAGAAATACCTGGTCGCTAGGTCGTAATTTCCATTCGCGCCATCACCGTATTTCCTCCGGATCTTATAACTGAATTGTGGTTTGGGGATTTATTTTATATATATATAAGAATAATGGCTGCAGGACTTTGAAATAGCTACATTGTTAGTGTGCGCCGCGTGTGCCTTATTACAGTGAAAGAGTTGCGAAATTGTTTTCAATATTCAGATTTTGTGATTCAGTTTATGAGATGGAAAAGGTAGGATAAACTTTTATGTTTGTATATCTTGTGGTAACTTGTTTTCTAAACTCTATTGGATTTTAAAAATATCTTATGGGAAATATGCATTTGAGCCCTGCTTATATTTTGCTTGTTCGGAATACAAATGATATATACTTTTAAACCCAATTTGCAGTTGTTGTTGTGTCATTTTAACCAATAAAGGATAACAATTTTCCTAAATTATTTGTAGACAACCTTGAATTGGATAAAATATAACAAGCTGTTGTTAGTCTATTTAGAAGTTCATTATCATCGTCACAGTCGCCCTGTCGCTACTGCTTCGTCTCCGGTAGTCCCTTTAATCTCACTGCTGCTTCCTCATTTCATCAGTTGGGTCAGGTTGTTCAGAAACCTCTCTCGGTCTACCTCTGACCTGTAATATGATTAATTTTGAGACGAGGCGTGGACTAGCTGTATACATTTAAACCACATACAATGAAAGCTTTTGTGAAAACTAAGTTTGTATAAATAATGTTGATAGTGCAGTTGGGAGAAAAACTAATTTTAGATAAATCGACTGTTTATATATGAAGTTTACCAGATTATATCCACTTTGATACTATTGTTGTGTTGTGAAAATTCGTTTCTACGTTTTGGGAACTTGTCGTTTCTGAGTTATTGACATTATTGGTTCGTTGCTGGTCACATACGGTAAGTTTAAGCTAACATTATTTTTGGTAAATTTGCAGATTAGCTCTCGAACGCTTTAAAAAAATGTTTTCAGAAACATTACTAGCCCCCGCCCCTGGATGCACAAACCACAAGAATATTTTCTTGTTCACACCCCCAAGGAAGTTACGGGACTAGGAGTAAATAGGGGTGCTAGGCGGGGTAGGTAGTAAAAAGGAAATATGAGCAGAAAATGCGAAGGAAACTGCTTGAAAGATGTCTATTTGAAGCCATATCCTCATTAAACACTGCCTATCCCGCACAGCACCACTATTCGCCCCAGGTCACGTAACTTTTTAGGGGGGTTTGAAAAAGATATTTTTCTTGTGGTTTATGCAACTAGGGTGGTTGTATGCACACGAGAGGGGAAGGAAAATGCCAACGACGAAGCATACCCCCCATCGGTTCAGCGTGCTAGAGGGGTTAGGGGGGTGATTCGTTGTGGGGATTTTCCTTCCCCTCTCGCGTGCATACAACCACCCTCGTTGCATAAATCGCAAGAAAAATGTCTTGTTCATACCCGCCAAGGGAGTTACGGCACTTGGGGGAATAGAAGTGCTGTGCGGGGTAGGCGGGGTTTAACGGGGTTATGGCTTCAAGATGTGAAAAAGACAGCTTTCAAGCCCGTTTCTTTGCATTTTCTGCCCATATTTCCTTTTTATTACCTACCCCACCCAGCACCCCTACTCACTCCTGGTCCCGTAACTTCCTTGGGGGGTGTGAACAAGAAACTTTTACTTTTCTTGTGGCTTCTGCATCCAGGGGGGGGGTCTAAGCAGTTTTCTGGAAACAATTCTTTGAAAAGCGTTCGGGAGCTAATCTGCAAATTTACTTAATTTTTGTTGTTGTGTAAAATGCATGTTTTTTGTGCTAGTTCGGTTTTTCTTACGTTTTTAGTGAATTCTCTTAAAAAAGATTCACTAATAAGGAGAACCCGACTTTCGAATTTTGAGAAAATGTCCCGGATAGTGTGGTGACACTGCTCCCTGGTTTTCGTGATTGACCATAGTCGCGGAACTAGGCGGACGTTAAAAAAGGAAAAAAAACGATCCTCTTCATATAGTGGATGAATTGGGGGTGATTTGGTGAAAATTGACATTTTTTCGTCAAAACTCGAGTAATATAACATTTTACAGTTTATTTATTACATAACTTTTAATTTCGTCTAACATCTGGTATTCTGTGCTGAAATTAAATTAGAGGTCGAATGTGTGGGAGTGGAATATTGTTGACAAAAACTTAGAAATTTTAAAACGGCGTAAAAAGTCTCAAAAGCATAGGAAACTTGATTCTGGAACGATTTTTTTGTCTGTCGGTCTCTTGGTCGGTCGGTCTCTCGGCATGTCTGTCTGTTAATAGGCGCAATAACTTTCGAACGAATAGAGATATCATCTTCACATTTGGTATCGGTTAGCACCCGACAAAGGAACGCTTCGAATTGTTTTTGGGTAAGATGGCTTTAGTGGGTAAGGGATAAATAAAAGGTAATTTGGTGAAAATTGATATTTTTTCAATAAAACTCAAGTAACATAACGTTTCAAAAGTTTATGGGTACAGGAATACAAATATTTTCTTTGTGGTCAAGTCACGGGCTCTGGATTCATTCCATGAGAATGTCTTTCTGTAGCGAATAAATTATCACAGCTATGTGGAAGTTATGATTCAATCTGCAGCACTATTTTTAACTGTTCCAGGCAATGTTTTCGAAAGACTCAAAGGTTTTTGGAAAGTATCGTTATTTCTGTAATGTAGTTTACCAAAAAATAAAAAAGCTCGGGACGCAGCAAGTGCGTTATAGTAGTGAATTTTTATTAAATGCTTCATATTTGAATAACTCAAGTTTTTACAAACTTAGAAAGTTGAATTTTGGTGTATAGTAAGTCCTTACCCAGGGCAACATGTCTACCAAATTTCATCAAAATTACTTTGTAATTTTCGCAGAAAAAAAATTTTTTCAAATGAAAACTCAAAATTTGAATAACTCAATATTCTAAAAATATATAAAGTTGAATTTTAGTGTGCGGTAAGGTCTTTTACAAGGCAACATATCTACCAAATTTCATTAAAATAGCTTTGTAATTTTCGGAGAAATAGATTTTTTTTTAAACAAAACACAAAATTTTCCTGGAGAACCTTATCCAATTTTCCTATCAAACGAACTCATCCAAGCCATTAATAAAAAAATCACTAATAGTATAGCAGTAAGCGTAAGCAAAGCGACATGTTAAGAGTTAAAACTGTAACAGCGGCAGAAGCAGAAGTCAATGGAAGCCATGTGTGTTCGGTAAGAGCAAATTTTGGGAAGAAACTATTGACTAATTAATAACAACAATTGACTAAAAACGATGCGAGTTGTAAGGAAAAAAATAATTATACTACAGAGGTGATAAATGATGATAAATTACAATAGGGTTATATATAATCGTAAATGCTGCCAATGATTAACAATCAGTGAATTCAGTATTATTGGCATTTCTCTGAATCTTAAAAATGAATTTCATGAGTCAATGACAATAATAGCAGCTGTCATTGACTACCCAGCAGCAACCGCATACTTGATCTCATAAAAGCGGTGATTTAAACATAAATGTTTCAAATTTGAATAGCTCAATTTTCTGTAGCCTTAGAAAGCTGAATTTTGGCACATAGTTAGGTCTTTCCCAAAGCAATATGTAGACCAAATTTTATCAAAATTTTCGGAGAAAAAAATTTTTTTTTTTGAAAGAAAACTCAAAATTTTTCCGGAAAACCGCGTCCGATTTTCCTGGCCAACGAACTCATCCAGGCCATTAATAAAAGAAAGGCACTTGCCGAGTTTCATCGAAATCGGTTAATTATTTTTTGAGTTATCAGACGAATACATATACATATATATATATATATATATATATATATATATATATATATATATATATATATATATATATATATATATATATATATATATATATATATATATAAATTCAAACTGACCCCGGATATGGGTTCTAGGGGTCCTAATTCGCGCTCATTTGAAAAAAATTTTGCAAAGTCTCACCATCGATACCTGTCTATTAGTGAATTTTTTTTAATAAAAATTCACTAAAAATCTCGGGACGCAGCAAGTGCGTTATGGTAGTGAATTTTTATTAAATGCTTCAAATTTAAATAACTCAATTTTCTATAAACTTAGAGAGTTTAATTTTGGTGCGTAGTAAGGTCTTTTCTAACGCAAGATATCCACCAAATTTCATTAAAATAACTTTGTAATTTTCGGAGAAAAAAAAACTCTGGACGCAGCAAGTGCGTTATGGTAGTGAATTTTCATAAAAATGTTTCTAATAGCAAATATGTTTTTTTAAGAAAGCAGGCACCAAATTTGGTTACCAGTATAACCAATATAGTAGAAACGATGTGCCATATTTCATCAAAATAACTTTATTGTTTGAAAATGTACAAAAATTTCCGAAAGTAAACTTAAATTTTTCCCGAAAAAACTGGTTTTCTGGTCAACCTTATAGGTTAATAGCAAATTGATTCACAATTTGAAGCATTTAATGAAAATTCGCTACCATAACGCACTTCCTGCGTCCCGAATTTCTTTTCTTACAAAGATGTATTATATTTCGATGGAAAATACAAAAATGCAATAACATAAGGCGTGTTCGATTAAAAAAATTCACTAAAAAAAAAAGAAAATTTGAATCACCAACGACTTATGGGCCACCCTGTAATTGTGGAAATATTTTTTAAGATGTAGCTTAAGACACCCTACAATTAATGTATACAACTTTTTTTCGTAACTTGAATAATAACGGAAATATTGCGCTTTAATGATTTTTTAAGATAATTCGACAAAAATGATATACCATTAAACGATAAACTCTATAGCCAACACTACTGCTAAAGTATCAGAGAAAGGGTCTATTTGAAATGAATTTTCTGGGAATATTTTAGTAAAATGAAGGACAATGACGATTGAAACTAAGAGCTCAGCCTTTGTAAAACATTATTCTTGAGACATTTTCCTTCCATAGATTATATTAATTTCAGGTTCATTGCCTAAATATTAACAATTTTGACGTTTAAAATCGCGACTTTGACGTTTTGAGGAAAACCCAAATTTATTTTTCTTTAAATGCCTGTAACTTTTTTGTCCTTTAACCGACAGCGCTAAATTTTGGTAGGTAGCTTACATTAAACGATATAAACTCGTGTACCAAATTTCGTTGCCCTTACTTTGTTTTTTCCGGAGATATAAATTTTTTTCGAAAAAAAACACAAAATTTTCCGGGAAAACCTCGGCGGATTTTCCTGGATAACGAACTTATCCAAGCCACTCGCGAAAGGAAGGTACTCACCAAATTTTATCAAAATCGGTCCATTATTTTTTTAGTTATAGGTGTGACATAAATATATAAACATATATATATATATATATATATATATATATATATATATATATATATATATATATATATATATATATATATATATATATATATACATATATATATATATATATATATATATATATATATATATATATATATATATATATATATATATATATAAACATATAAAGTCTGAAACCGACCTCGGATTTGGGTTCCAGGAGTCCTAAATAGCGCTCATTTGAAGAAATTTTTTCAAAATTCAAAAGTCGAGATCTCCTCATTAGTGATTTTTTTTTAAGAAAATTCACTAAAATTCAAAAGAAAATTTAAAATTTGAATAACTCAATTTTTTATAAACTTAGAAAGTTGAATTTCAGTACGTAGTAAGATCTCTCCCAAGGCAATATATATATAGTGAATTTCATTAAAACAGCTTTGTTATTTTCGGAGAAAAAATTTTTTTTTGAAATAAAACTCAAAATTTTCCCTGAAAACCCCGTCCGATTTTTCTGGCTAACAAACTCATCCAAGCCATTAATAAAAGAAACCCACTTGCCAAGTTTCATCGAAATCGGTTAATTATTTTTTGAGTTATCAAACATATATATATATATATATATATATATATATATATATATATATATATATATATATATATATATATATATATATATATAAACATATAAAAATTGGAACTGACCCCGGATATGGGTTCTAGGGGTCCTAGTTCGCGCTCATTTGGAAAAATTTTTGCAAAGTCTCACCATCGATACCTCTCTATTAGTGATTTTTTTAAAATAAAAATTCACTAAAATAACTGCCCTGTCACATAGAGGTGCTATAAATTGCAGGCTCTACTGGTGTCAACTTTTGACTATTTATAACTAAAACATCTGAGTCTGGAGATTACGGTGCAGATTATTAATTTCAACTTCATCTCATCAGGCACCGTTCGATATTCCGTCAAGTCTTATAAACACGGCAGCCAATTACCTTACCAATTTCTCAAATTAGACATAAATATTAACGAATAGGCGGCACATAATATAACATGTATGCAGGCAATCTGGGTAAGCAATTCCCTCAGCCAATTTCAGGTCAACTTGTTCCCCTGCATTAGACCAAATTACATGATAATTACTTTTGAGAGTATATCAGACATCAAAGTCTGAGCGTTCTGTGTGTGTGTGTGTGTGTTCCAGAACCACCGTCAGCAACACTGTTGGGCTGCTGGGCCTTGTGCACACTGTACGGATAACAAACAGCAAACACGGGTCCATTGTAGTTTTTCAACTGTTATAAAATTCCTGGGACGTCAGGTAAATAAAGTTAATTGGATTTTATTTGTGTGTCGCAAGCGTGACATGTGATTAAAAGTTTATACCTCATTTTACATGAGCAGCATAACGTTTTAATATTGCATAGGCATGTTCTAATTGAGTTTTACTAGCCACATGCATAACGAGCTTATTATGGGGCATATAAAGCCTCTATTTATTACCAAAACAAACTGTGCAATTGCGGTGAATGCTGCTTAACGAATTTCGTCGATACAGCTGGTATTATTCAGGTTGCCTACGCTGAAATCGTTAAATCTTTAATTAACGAATATTATCGCTGAAAATAATTAACTCCAAAGTATTCTTTTGCACTACAAGTTACAAGTTACAACATATCAAAAGTTTTAACTACGTGATAAGAATTAGAAGACGCGACTATAAATTTAAGGTAACTACATTTTGTAATGGAAAAAGGCATGAGCAGCGTTTATACAGAGGCTATTCAGTGTCTGTCTTTGATACGTTATAGTAATGTAGGTTATCAAATAATAGTAATAATAATAATATTGATAACAATAATAATCCTCAGAGCAGACGTGGCTCAGTTTACAAACAGGCTAACGTCAAGTTTTTGTCTTATATTGTGCTAGTATTACTTCTCTAGTTCCTCGTCCAGATAAATCCAAACTGGTCTTCATCCAAGCAACTCTCAATATTCATAGCAAATAGACCCTTTCTTTGATGCTTTGGCCGTCAGTTTAGTTAAGTTTGTGCTTTTTTGGATGTCTATTTGTAGGTTTAGTGAAGTTTATGGTTTAACGGTCTATAAGTTTTTTAGTTAATTTTCGTAGAACAAATTCGTTAATGAGCAGTTTGCATTTTTTATCGAAATATGATGCGTTTATAAGAAAAAAATCTGGACGCAGTAAGTGCGTTTTGGTAGAGAATTTTCGGTAACTTTGCAGATTAGCTCCCGAACGCTTTTCAAAAAACTGTTTTCAGAAACTTGCCTACACCCCCCCCCCCTGGATGCACAAACCCCATGAAAAATTTCTTGTTCACACCCCCCAAGGAAGTTACGGGACCAGGAGTGAATAGGGGTGCTGGGCGGGGTAGGTAGTAAAAAGGAAATATGAGCAGAAAATGAGAATGAAACTGGCTTGAAAGTTGTCTTTTTCACATCTTGAAGCCATATCCCCCTTAAACCCTGCCTACCCCGTACAGCACCCCTTTTCCCCCAGGTGCCGTAACTTCCTTGGCGGGTATGAACAAGATTTTTTTCTTGTGGTTTATGCAACGAGGGTGGTTGTATGCCCGCGAGGGGGAAGGAAAATTCCCTCTACGAAGCAGCCCCCCCAACTCTACCGCAAGCCGAAGCGGGGGGGGGTCTGCTTCGTCATAGTCATTTTCCTTCCCCTCTCGTGTAGGCGGGGATTAATGGGGATATGGCTTCAAATAGGCAGCATTTAAGCAGTTTTCTTCGCCCTTTCTGTTCATATTTCCTTTTTACTACCTACTTCCAGTCCCGTAACTTCCTTGGGGGGTGTGAACCAGAAATTTTTCTTGTGGTTTGTGCATCTACGTGGGGTCCTAGTAATATTTCTGAAAACAATTTTTTGAAAAGCGTTGGGGAGCTAATCTGCAAATTTACCTAATTTTCATTAAATCCTTCAAATTTCAATAACTCAATTTGCTATTAACGTAAGCTTTGTTGGTTAGGAAACCAACATTTAAGTTTATTTTCGGAAAATTTTTGTATATTTTCAAACCATAAGTAATTTTGATAAAATATAATACATTGTTTCTACTACATAGGCTATACCGATAATCAGATTGATGCCTGCTCGCATTTGCTATTAAAAACATTTTAATGGAAATTCACTTCCATAACACATTTGCTGCATCCAGACTTTTGAAAAATGTTTATATATTTTCGAACAATAAATTTATTTCGTTGAAATATGATACATTGTTTCTACTATATAGGCAACCAAGTTTGATGCCTGCTTTCATCAAAGAAAGACATTTGCTATAAAAAATATTTTAAAGAAAATTCGCTACCATAGCGCACTTGCTGCGTCCAGAGATTTTTTTTAATTTAATAGCGTTAGTAGTAAAAATATGATTTATAATTTTAAAGGCCTATCCATGCGATATTTCAATTTTTTATATTATGATCGCGTCCGTGTGGTTTATGGATAGTGTGCGTACGTACAGTTTGCCGATCGCGTTGCAGTAACATAGGGGATTCACCGGCAGGGCGCAACAACTGATCCATTATACGCAATTGTACGTCAGCAGCTTGCGAAGCACCGTTTCATGCACTTGGTGTAGAGTTGTCAGCATAACAGCTAACAAGAAAAAAAGGTCGAAAGTTAATGCGAGTTACTTAAACTGCTGAAGTAGGGTATGTGATGGTTCGTATATTTTTTTAAAGTTGCTGTTAAACCTGATCAGCGTTATATAAACAATTTTGCGTCAGTTATTTGTGGACGGCCGATTTATGCATTTGGCTTTGGCAGACAGGATATAGCTGTCAGTGTATAATAACTTACAAGAAGGAAAAGTAAAGCTAATGTAAGTAAGTATTTTATATTTATACTCCTGGAATAGGGTATGTGATGATTCATATCTTTTTTATGTTTGCTGTTTTTCTTCATCGTTGATGACGATCGCTTATGAAAATGGATGAGGATGATGAATATGTCTCTCATCCTAAGAAAAGTGACGGAAAATCTTGTGGTAACATTTTTTTAATTTCAAAAAATTAACAAAACCCAAACGCGAAATGTAACTGCTGTAAAAGGATAATTGGTATTAAAGGAGGTTCTACTAAAGGCATACATGTCCATTATAATTCAAAACAATTACTCCAAAAAGAACATTAGGTGTCATCTTCAAAACAATCAACTATAAAAAACTGGCTCATCTACAGAGACAAGCTTGTCTGATGATAGCGGGAGCGATAAGCACCGCACCATCAGCCGCTCTGGAGGTCCTCCTTAATATTCCACCTCTTCACATATGGTTGGAGATGGTGGCAAGGTGGACAACATACAGACTAAAACAAACGGCCGACAGTATGCCGAAGGAAATCAGTCTGGGGGGGTCCGGGCTCCTCGATGACATTGAGGGTCACGGGATTCTGGGAATGGTCTCAGACTTGATGCCTACAAAGATCAGTAGAGATCTGTCTTTCAAGACCGTCCTCCCGGAAAGGGAGGACTGGGAACAAAATCAAACGACCCTATTGAGAGCCGATCTCTGCTGGTACTCTGACGGCTTCAAAACCAATATGGGAGTAGGAGCCGGCACATATGGGGGCAGCACCGATGCTAGACTATCAGCTAGCCTCGGCAAGTACGCAACCATACACCAGGCAGAAGTGTATGCCATCGAGATGTGTGCAAGGGAAAGTATAAAAAACCAGTGCAAACACAAATCGATAAAGATATATGCAGATAGCCAAGCTGCAATAAAGGCTCTTGGTTCCTACCGGTTTAATTCAAAAACGGTATGGAGTTGCAAATCTGCCCTTAACGAACTGGGCAGCTGTAATGAGGTGTCGCTGGTCTGGATACCGGGCCACTCGGACCATGATGGCAATGTTGCGGTCGACGCGCTTGCCAGGAGTGGTGCCCAGAGAGACTTTGTCGGACCAGAACCGGTGCTGGGGATAACATCTTGCACAGCAAAACGCACATTAAATACCTGGACAGAAATAATGACAATCCAATATTGGCAAAATCTTCCAGGAGTAGCTCACTCTAAGGCCTTCATAAATGGCCTGTCTGAGTCAAGGGCTAAAAAACTTCTAGAGTTAAACAGGCAACAGCTGAATACTCTAGTCGGCCTGTATACAGGACACTGCCGCTTGCGGCACCACATGCACCGTATTGGGATCGGTCAGGAGACCGAGTGCCGGCTGTGTATGGAGAATGACGAGACAGCAGAGCACGTGCTGTGTTCCTGTCCGGCAGCGGACAGGACTAGATACCTGCTCTTTGGCAATATAAAGCTTGCTCTGGAGGATCTGGATCAACTTTCGCCCACGAAGATTATCGACCTCTGCAGGAGGCTGGCTTTGTTGGGCGAAATATAACTATTAGGCGTGAACCACAATAGACCTTATGGTCGCGGTGGAGAGACCGGTATGGCCCACTCACAAACAAACCTCGCCTAACCTAACTATAAAAACGAATCAAAGTTCAAAGACTGTAGACATAATTTTTGAAAAAAGGGGGATAGAAACAGATATTGATGATGATTCTAACATCACCCATAACACTTCGTTTAAGAAACAAACAAAAAAATTTGATTATGTCATTTCTCCTCCCGATAAAAATTCAATGGCTGCCGTATTAGCTCGAATAACCTCGCTTGATCGCTTATAGTTTAAAGTATCTATTACTTCGATAGACCTTAGACTAGGCCTTGATGCTGGATGATTTATCGATATAGCGAAATCTGTAACATCTATCCGCAACCGAATATTGTCATACCACAAAAAAATGTTAAACTATTATGTAATCCAATTTCAGACAATGAAAAAGAACGTACGTATTTCAGCTTGACATTAGACGATTGGACATCTTCCGCGAACAAGAGATACTTAAATGTTAATGTACATAGTTTTGATGAAAAATCCAAATTTTGGAATTTAGGCTTAGCCCGAATAAAGGGTTCTTTACCTGCAGAGAGCTGTGTCGACCTTTTAAAAAGAAACTTGAAGAGTTCAGTCTTTATTTGGACAATGATATGGTGTGCCTCACCAATGATGGTGCAAGTGTTGTGAAAAAATTTGGGAATCTCATAAAACCTGAACAACAACTATGTTTTGCACACGCCATTCACTTAGCAGTACTAGATGTTTTGTATACTAAAAGTATTGATGTTCTCTCTAGCAGTGATGAAGAAGAGGAACAGAATTAAGACGATCAGGATGATTGTAACGAGCATTATAATGAAGATGACAGTAATGAGGAGGATTATTTAAAAGTGACAATGGGAAACGAGAAACAAAATAAAGTAGACCTTACGAAAAACTATGATATTGTGTTAATAATTGTAAAAATTCGAGAGGTGGTGAAGCTGTTTAGACGTTATCCATTCACTCTTACAAAATTATGTTAAAAACAAACATGGGAAAGAACTTTCGTTAGTTTTAGATTGTCCAACAAGGTGTAACAGCTTAGTAGATATGTTAGATTCGATTTGTTCAACTGCAAGATTGTATCAGAAAAGCTTTGATTGATTTAGAGAGCCCAATAATAATCAAAAATTCTGATTTTGTAATCGCACAGAACATTGTTCATTGTCTGGGAGCAATTAAATTAACAGTAGAAGTAATATGCCGAAGAGATGCTAATCTTTCTACTGCGGATGCTAGCTTTAAATTTCTGTTTCGGGAGCTAGGTGATCTAAAAACAAATTTAGGTAGAGTCTTTAAAAAAACGAATAGCAGAATGCAAAACCGTAATGTCTGGAGTCATGGATTATCTCCAAAATCCTAATAAGCAAAACAGGGATACTTTTTTAAAAATTGCCCCCAACCAACGAAATTGCGAGTTTCGTAAAAAATATTTCACAGGGCTTATCAAAAAGTGAAACTATTTCATCACATCTTGACAAAGAAGGTTTCAAATCTGAAGATGAGTTGCCAATCATCCAATTGAAAGAAGTTGAAACTTGAGTCTCAAAAAGAAACTCGAAGGGGCTATAGCAGAGGCGAAAATCTGGAGATGTTTTAAGGGTAGTGAAAAAGGAAATGGCTCTACTAGAAAATAGTGGATTGCGCGGTTTATATTTGCAGCGATGCTATAAATGCTTGCTTACCGTTCAACCCAGCAGTGTAGAATCTGAACGAATTTTCTCTTCTGCGTTATCGCTTGTTACAAGGATAAGACCTCGGCTAGCCAATTCTACCATATATTCGCTGGTGATGCTCGGAGGCCATTTCCGTTCGAATATTACTTACATTTTAGTGAATTTTCGTAGAAAAAATTCTCTAATGGGAAGATCCCGACTTTTGAATTTTGAAAAAAATTTTACAAATGAGTGCGAACTAGGACCCCTAGAACCCATATCCAGGGGCAGTTTCAATTTTTATATGTTTATATATATATATATATATATATATATATATATATATATATATATATATATATATATATATATATATATATATATATATATATATATATATATATATATATATATATATATGTATATATGTATGTATGTATCACACCGATAACTCAAAAAATAATGGAGCAATTTTGATAAAATTTGGCATGTACCTTCCCTTTGTAAATAGCTTGGATAAGTTCGTTAGTCAGGAAAATCGGACGAGGTTTTCCGGGAAATTTTTGAGTTTTCATTAGAAAAAAAAATTATCTCAAAAAGTAAAAAATATTTGATAACAAAATTTGTTAGGTAGGTTTACGATATAAAAACTAAGCTATATACCAAAATTTAGATTTCTATGTTACAAGAAAAAAAGTTATAATAAAATATTTTGTGCAGGATCATTTCTATGAAGATTCACTACCATAACGCACTTGCTGCGTCCAGGCTTTTTATTATCTTTCCGCGTTACCTATTAATATTAAACACATTATAACACATTTTACTTTTACATATAATATTACAATGTTTCTTTATTAAAATAGTCAAAAAATTATACTATTATTAATTACCACAATTTTTTTTTATTTTTCCTAATTTCGGGATTAATCTCGGCCGCCCGAGATTGTGATACAAAATCCCGAAATCTAATCCCGATCCCAAAAATTGTAATCAATAGTTGTTTTAGAAGAGCGCCTATTTTAGTTGGTTGCCAAATTTGCCCAATGTAATAATGTAAAGTGAAACACGTTAATTTAGAACTTCGTAGTTGATATGACACCGTGTATATTATTATCTAAATTAATACTCAGCATTTTTGTATTGTTACAGATGACGCTGAAGCTTGCGTACGCCAGCTTTCTAGTTCTTCTTATGACAAATCTAGTTTTCACTGCAAGTATAAGAAGGCAGCTGTCACCGACACTTAAGCACGTACTTCAGCATGAAAACAAATTCAATATGGCGTATAAACCAGAGGCAGAAGAAATCTTCAGTGCAAAAAATGACATATTCAGTGAAGTTAATTCTAATTTCTTTGAAGACTCTGATAACCGCCGCTTCGACCCTGTGCTAAACGATAGTGAAATCAGGTGAACAAATCATCGAAAAACGTTGTGTGATGCTGAAATGGGTGCACCATACTGAAACCAAAGTTTTATAGAATTAGAATAGAATATGCCATATTTTATAAGTCTAACTAAATTATTCAAAAACAATTAGGTATGTCAGTCGTCATTTTAGTCCAGGGATTTACCCTTAATTTATCTTGTTATTAGTGAATCTTCTTGAAAAACACACTCAGAACTCAAAAAATAACTTTTATTTAACATTACTTTGTTACTTCCGGAGAGATGAAAATTTTTTGAAAGAAAACACAAAATTTTCCGGAGAAACATGGGTCGATTTTCGAGGCTAACGAACTTATCCAAGCCACTTGCAAAAGGAAGGTGCTCAGAAAATGTTTCAAATTTGATCAAAATCGGCTCATTATTTTGGGCCGATTTTGATCAAATTTTCTGAGTACCTTCCTGGCAAGTGGCTTGAATAAGTTCGTTATACAGGAAAGTCGGCCAAGGTTTTCCCGGAAAATATTGTGTTATCTTTCGGAAAAAATGTATATCTCCGGAAATAACAAAGTAAGCGCAACCACATTTGGTACTCGTGTTTGAATTATAAAGAGCAAACCATGTGCCAAAATTTAGGTATGTAAGTATAAAGACAAAAAAGTTATTCAAAAGAAAAAATGGGGTTTTCCTATAAACGTCAAAGTCGCGAGCTGAAACGTCAAAATTGGCAACATTTAGGGAAACAACTTGAAACAAATACGAATTATGTAAAGAAGATGTCGCAAGGAGTGTTCCGAAAACCCTTAAGTTTCAGCTTCAACTGTCATTGTCCTTCATTTTACTTAAATGTTTCCAGAAATTTCATTTCAAATAAACTTTTTCTCTGATGCTCTGGTAGTAGTTTTATTGAAGTATATAGTTTAACGGTCGTTAATTTTTAGCTAATGTTCGTAGAAAAAATTCGATAATGAGGAGACCGCGTATTTTGAATTTTAAAAACATTTTTTTCAAATGGGCGCAAACTAGCCCCCCGAGAATTTAGATCCGGGTTTAGTTTCAGTTTTTATCTGTTTACATATATACAGGGTGGCGCATTTCTACGGTAAAGCTCAATATAATTGTTATTATACAAGATAAGAGAAAAAGTTTTATACGTTAACTATAGGGTGTCTTGAGCTGCATCTTATAACATTGTTTTGACAATCACAGGATGGCGCATAAGTCGGTGATACCTACATTTTTTTCGAACACCCTTATAGTAATAGTAATTTTATTTGTAAGAAAAAAATCGTGACGCAGTAAGTGCGTTTTGGTAGCGAATGTTCATTACATGCTTCAAATTTTAATAACTCAATTTGCTATTAACCAAAGATTTGTTGGCTAGGAAACCGGTTTTCTCGGAAAGAGTTTAAGTTTATTTTCGGAAATTTTTGGTACATATTCAAACAATAAGTAATTTTGATAAAATATGGTACATTCCTTCTACTCTATAGGTTATACCGGTAACCAGATTGGTGTCTGCTTGCGTTAGAGAGACATATTTGCTATTAAAGACATTTTTGTAAAAATTCACTTCCATAATGTACTTGCTGCGTCCAGCCTTTTAAAATATTAAGCAGCCGAATAAAGTTTGCCAACAAATTTTGTAAAATGATAAAGTAGTTCCCCTAAAAAACAAGAATTAAATCCAGATATGATTTGGACATAATATATTTGGCGGTTTGTGACAGGTTTTATTACAAAATTAAACAAACCGGTATTACACACAAAATAATGACGTTGATAATAAACAATTTATATAAAGCTGATGAATTCTGATATATGTTTTAAATGGTCCATTGAATACAGCCTGCACAAAAATCTATACAAGCTTAATGTCAAATACATGTATTTAGAATGTTAGTTTTATCACTATGTTGCGTTTTTAGTGAATTTTTATTTTACAAAATTCACTAATAGAGAGGTATCGATGGTGAGACTTTGCAAAAATTCTTGCAAATGAGCGAGAACTAGGACCCCTAGAACCCATATCCGGGGTCAGTTTCAATTTTTATATGTTTATATATATATATATATATATATATATATATATATATATATATATATATATATATATATATATATATATATCCGTCTGATAACAAAAAATAATTAACCGATTTCAATGAAACGTGACAAGTGGCTTTCTTTTCTAAATGGCTTGGATGAGTTCATTAGCCAGAAAAATCGGACGGGGTTTTCCAAAAAAATTTTGAGTTTTCTTTCGAAAAAAAATTTTTCTCCGAAAGTAACAAAGCTGTTTTAATAAAACTTACTATATATGTTGCCTTGGGTGAGATCTTACTAAGTACTGAGATTCAACTTTCTAAGTTTATAAAAAAATTGAGTTATTCAAATTTTAAATTTTCTTTTGAAATTTTTTTTCTCCGAAAATTACAAAGTTATTTTAATGAAATTTGGTGGATATCTTGCGTTAGGAGAGACCTTACTACACAACAAAATTAAACTCTCTAAGTTTATAGAGAATTGAGTTATTTACATTTGAAGCATTTAATAAAAATTCACTACCATAACGCACTTGCTGCGTCCCGAGTTTTTTTTAATTTGTAAATTGCAATTAAATTTAAGTTTATCTTTTGATTGAAATATAAAAATATATGTTAGAAAGTATAGATATGAATTGTAAATATGTAAATAACTTTTATTTATATTAATTCATAAAGTAGGCTTTATAGTTCGTTTTTAGTGAATTTTCGTAGAAAAAAATCACTAATGGAGAAATACCAACTTTTGAGTTTTACAAAAATGTCTTTAAATGACCGCGAACTAGGACACGTAGAACCCATATCCTGGGTCAGTTTCAATTTATATATATATATATATATATATATATATATATATATATATATATATATATATATATATATATATATACACTTTCATTTGTTTGCTGTACTTTTTGTGATTTTATTTGTTTACGTGGACTGCGGTTTTGAACTGATCGTTCGTGTGTGTTCTATTTCTAAGTTTGTGCGTGACGTCTGCGTGTTCAGTCGCTATTGGTCGATTTGCAGTTGTTTGATTGGTTGTGGTTTCGGTCTGTGTCGATTGTATCGATTTCCTGTTTTCATTACTGTGGTATGATAATTTGTCTGTTTTATAGACAAATTATCATACCACATTGATTGGCTGTGTTATTGGTTTGTTATTTGTATCGGTTTCCTGTTTTCATTATTGTGGTATGATAATTTGTCTATAAAATAGACAAATAATAAAAACAGGAAACGGATACTATCGACACAAACCGATAACACAGCCAATCAAACAACTTTAAACCGACCAATAGGGACTCAACACGCAGGCGTCACGTACAATCTTAGAAATAGAACCTAGTGATGGGAAAAACGGTTATTTTCTGTTAACAGTTGAAGCCGTTAACGTTATTTAATAATAACCGTTGAAAATACCAGCTTCAGTTATTTATCTGTTATTTTAAACTGGATAGTCGATCGATAGTATCCTACATTCCCAAAGCTATGAGCGAGAGCGAGCACACTAATATAAATGCATTGTATTTTTACCCCGTTATTTCACGTAGTGTATAAATCTCAAATTTTGTCGATATGAAAAGGAAACAAAGGGTTAAGAAATTATAATAAGCGTGTCGTAAATCTTTTGCCACTCTTAAGTGAAACTTTTAGAAATCAGAAAGGAGTCTTATATTAGTATTTACTTAGATGTTTTAGGAATTATAAACTAGTCATTTCTAACAAATTTATTTTATAAGGGGTATTTACGTAAATGACAATGCCACAGCAAGAATCAATAAATATCATTATTTATCACGTCTTGGGACGTTAGACGTTAGAACTTTTATTGCTACACAGGGAGTGATTCTAAGAACTCCATAACATAACGCAGCTCATAAAATTTCGGTAAAGAAATTTGCCTTTATTCTGTACATATGGTTTTTTATTACATTCTGCTTTTATTCTTTCTTAGAAAGATCTCTATCTCTAGTTACATTTTCGGTTCACTGATCATCTTTATCAGTCCACTTTTAAAAACTGTGCAAACAACAGCAAACAGTATAAAAAATTCAGTTTGAGTTTGAGTTGAAAAAAATTGGAAGATACATAGTATTAATTGTTTATTTACTTATTTTAATATTCGTTGTTTTAAAATTAGTTTCAAAAATTTCAAAGGGCTGTAACTTGGAGGAGAAGGGGTTTTATCAATTTGATAACTATTATCAGACAAACGAAAATGACGTGTTAACTGTTTTCTTGGGTAATGTATATAAATTTAAATAAATAAGTATTTTAATTTCACGTGAAATAACCCTATTTTGCGTTGTCTATAGTGAAAGTAATAACACGTTTTTACAGAAATTCATCTCTTCACCCAACATTTTTTATTATTAAATATTTGGCTTTACATACTAGTGGGAAACTCAACTGTTTCAAAAATAACAGCTTCTCAGTTTAACAGAATAACTCTGTGTAGTAGTGTCCGTATGCCGTATCCCCATCAACAACCGGTTAAACTTAAAATTAAAATTAAACCGTTTTATTGTACCGAAGATCCTACGTCCCTAAAGCTGTGAGCGAGAGCGAGCACACTAGTATAAATAATAATGTTATGAAGTACAGTTCGCTCTATACTGTATACCCATACATATTTAACATTCCCAATCTCAAGGCTATTCATCCCGTTAAATGGTTAAATAACAGTTGCCGATGAAAACCGATGTTTATTCATCGAACCTAGTTGCAGTGGAACTGAAACAGACACGACTCCGAATTCTAGTTTAGTGTAAAAAGCGTTATTTTTTAAGCTGTTATTTTTATAAGTCCATAACTGGTGGTTACCGTTACGGCTCTGTAACTGACAGTTAAATAACGACCCATCACTAAATAGAACCCATGCGAACGATCTGAGTCAGTAGCGTGCTGATGACGAACCCGGACGGTTCGAAACTGCAGTCCACGTACAAATAAAGGTGTATATTTAAAAGTGATTACAGTGTAGTGCAACATTCCACATATATATATATATATATATATATATATATATATATATATATATATATATATATATATATATATATATATATATATATATGTATGTATGTATGTATCACACCGATAACTCAAGGCAGATACCTTTCTTTTGTAAGTGGCTTGGATAAGTTTGTTAGCCAAGAAAATCGTGCAGGTTTTCCGGAAAACTTTTGTGTTTTCTTTAAAAAAAATTCTCTCTGTAAATAACAAAGCTATGGTAACCAAATTTGATATGATAGGTTTACGTAAACAGTAACTTACATACAAAAATTTAGATTTCTATGGTATAAGAAAAAAAGTTATAGGCATTTAATAAAAAAATGTTTGGTGACAGATCATTTCTATGAAAATTCACTACCATAACGCATTTGCTGCGTCCAGATTTTTGTTTATTTACTACTCTTTATGTGACAGCAATGCTTTCTATAAAATAAAGAATTGAAGGAGAAGTATTTGAATTTTTTTAGCAAAGAATGTTTGCTATAATTTATAATTATAGATTTGTATAACATATTTATTATAATTTCACAATGTGTTTTGCAAAGGAAGAAGCAATCAAGCTAGTGCTTGTGAAGAAAACACAATTTAAATTATTTTCCCAACTGGAACTGCCAAACCATTCTGCTAACTGCCACTTTTACAATTTGGACTATACATTGCACTCGTTCATAACAATTTTAGCACTATTTTTAATTTTAATTTTAATTTTTAGCTATCTTTACTTTTTAATGAGAGTTTAAAAATGATTTTGAATATAATACCGTTGAAAAATTATTTTATTTTTGAATACAGAAATTTTGATATTAGCTATTACCGATATTACTAAATTAATTATATTAAGGTAGTCTGCATTACATTGTATCTGTCACCCTAAATGCCTGGAATATTATGGCCTCATATTAGAGATAAAGAGCTTCATATACTAGGGCGGGTCAATAAGTCCGTGACTTTTTGAATTTCCCGCCTCTTCACAGAAAGGCCAACACTGCTTCTGTCAACAAACATCTGTCAGTTAACTCGTATCAAATTTTGAACAAGCTGCGTCATTTAGTTTGTGTTAGATAGCCATTGAAAGCAGACCAAACCTCTTGAGTTATAATGGAAAAAAGTGAATTTCGTGTTCTCATCAAACATTATTTTTTGCGGAAAAAACATCACTCAAACCAAGGCTAAGCTTGATAAATACTATGGGGACTCTGCACCATCAATTTCCATGGTAAAAGAGCGGTTTACTCAATTTCGTTGCGGTTGTACAAGCACAAATGACGCCCAACGTTTTGGACGCCCAGCTGAGGCCGCTGCATGATCACTTGGGTATGAGAAAGCTATCCGCAAGATGGGTGCCGCGTTTGCTCACAATCGACCACAAACGCAATCGTGAGTGTTTGCCGTTGTTCAACCGCAATAGGGACGAGTTTTACGCCGTTTCATAACCGTGGACGAAACATGGATTCACCACAACACACCAGAGACCCAGCAGCAGTCAGAACAGTGGGTTTCTCCGTGCGAATCGGCGCCGAAGAAGGTCAAGGTGGATTGTCAGCCAATAAAGTAATGGCGACCGTTTTCTCGGATGCACGCGGTATAATCCACATTTTGTATCTCCGGAAATAACAACGTAAGGGCGTCCAAATTTGGTACGCGGGTTTATACCTTTAAAATTAAATCCTGTAGCATTTAGCTCCATAAGTTAAGAGACAAAAAAGCTATATGCATTTAAGGACAAAAATTTGGGATTTCCGCAAAACGTCAAAGTCGTGATTTAAAACATCAACATTGGCAACATTTAGGCATAGAACCTGAAACTAATACGTGTTATGTAAAGAAAATGCCGCGAAAAGAATATTTTACAAACCCTGAAGTCTTAGCCTCAACCGTCATTGTCCTTCATATTACTAAAATATTTCCAGAAAATTCATTTCAAATAGACCCTTTCTCTGATGCTTTGGCAGTAGTTTTATTTATAGAGTTCATCGTTTAATAGTATGAAATTTTTGGCGAATTTTCGTAAAAAGTCAATAAAGCTCAATCTATCCGTTATGATACAAGATACGAACACAAATTGTATACATTAATTATGTGCTACATCTTAAAAAATTATTTCTACAATCACAGGCTGGCCCATAAGTCGTTGCTGATACAAATTTTCTTTTTTTTTTAATCGAACACGCCTTGTTGTTGCATTTTTGCATTTTCCATCGAGATATATAATGCAAGTTTGTAAGAAAATAATTTCGGGACGCAGCAAGTGCGTTATGGTAGAGAATTTTTATTAAATGCTTCAAATTTGAGTAACCCAATTTACTATTAACCTATAAGGTTCGTTGGCCAAGAAACCAGTTTTTCGGAAACATTTTAAGTTTGCTTTTGGAAATTTTTGTACATTTTCTAGCAATAAACTGATTTTGATGACACATGGCGCATTGTTTCTACTATATGTATTGGTTATACTGGTAACCAAGTTTGATGCCTGCTTTCTTTGAAAAAAACACATATTTGCTATTAAAAATATTTTTATAAAAATTCACCACCATAAAGCATTTGCTGCGTCCAGACTTTTTTATACCTTTTGAGGTCTTGTTAACAAAATCGCGTTATAAATACAAGAGTTGCAGGGGTGTTTTCATATTAGAAGGGTCACACTAATAAACTTCCCTGAAATGGTTTTTTTTAATGAAATTTGGTGTGTATCTATTTTGAGGGATGCCGAATGCGATAGCATACTGATTTTCTTCCTAAAAAGGGCCATAACCTTTTTTCCCATTTTTTACAAAGAAAAACTGTATGAAATAATTTATTGTTTGAAAATTCGCTAAAAGCACACACACATATATAAATGTTGCCAAAAATTTATTACATGGACTTTGGGATCTGATAAAGCTATAAAGCGTATTAGCGCTAACCTTGTCAATAAATATTTATTTCTAAAATTAATGGACACGTAAATACATCTTTGCAAATAGATATATATTTACCAACTGTAGAGTCTATTATTTCCAATTCTTTTGCAAAGCTGTTACAGCCAATAACATAAATTTTCAGCAAGCCTAAACGTTCATTGAGAAGTATACCGGTTCGTCTACTACACTTTATAGTTTCCTTTTAGCGAGATTAAGTTGCAGATATGTTATTGAAAACGAGGAAATCTAGCGCTATTTCTAGGAAAGTAAATTTAGCGTCTAATATTTAATGGCGCTCATGCCAGGCGTAATTTATTTACGACGCCGAGTTTCAAAATTGTTATGACTACTTTCTCAATCCTTATTCGATTTGTGAAAACTGTACAAGTTTCGCTTTACGTTGCCTGCCTGCTCTCGGAAAATAGCGTTTGTTTCAGGCAGGATTAGGATTACAGTAATTAACTGCAATTGAACTGTTTACGTTAGTGATTTGTCTATTTCATATAAGAGTTTCCAGACTTTAAAGTCATAGTTTCTTGAATGTAAGCTCGTAAAACACAACTTTGGATTAAGATCGTTTAAATTTGTTGCAAGCAATTTGCAAGTTGCAAAATCCTGCCTACTTGACTAACTTATGTAATAAGTAGTATGAATATTTATGCTTCAAGTTCTAATTTTCTCATGCAAGTCTGGTTAGGTAACTATTTATTTGCAATGAAACTTTACTGCATATCTTAAAATTGATTTTAAAAATGCCGTTGTCTTCCTAATGAGTTAATATTATTAAATTTACACAATTTGGTTTTTTTGGGAATTTATTATTATTTTTAGGAACTATTCGCATAAACGTTATAGGTTATTAGCGCAACTATTGACTTGCATCTGTTTGTAGCCTTAAATAATTATTTACAAGAATGTTTTCACACCTGTGGATTTGTAGCTTATATCTAAATCTTGGTAATGTAATTTATGGCTATAAAATTTCGTTTATTATGCTTTTGGTTTAAGGCGCTATTATTAACAGATAAAGAAACATTATTACAGTCACTACATACCGTCAAACGGGGTTAAGTGAAGCAGCATGGGTAAAGTTAATCAACTGGTTCAGTTGCTAGATACTGATAAGCAGTTTCCATACTCTCCATAAGTTCTATGCTGCCTGCGCGCGATATTTTTTGGTATGTTTACTGCTGCCAGATGGATAGTTGCGCGTCGCCCCCGAAAACAGGTATACCACGCGTTTTTCTATAATATATGTAAAAATCGAAACAATTTAATTGTAGAAGCAAGGGGACAAATGTTAATGGTATATGACTGAAGTGCTGCCTAGTCATCTAGGCAACATAATTCCGAAGGTTTCTTTTATTTTATTTCATATTCTGTTTCAGGACCATGAGTTGTTTAACCTTAAATGAACCTACTATGGGGTAAAATAAATCAGTTGCAAAATAGATTAAAAAAACTCTAGACGCAGCAGGTGCGCTATGGTAAAAATGTTTTTATTGCAAATATGTGTGTTTTCTTTTTAAGAAAGCAGGCATCAATTTTGGTTAGCAGTATAACCTATATAGTAAAAACAATGTGCCATGTTTCATCAAAATAACTTTATTGTGTGAAAACGTACAAAAAATTCCAAAAGTAAACTTAAAGTGTCCCCGGAAACTCGTTTCTTGGTCAACCTTATAGGTTAATAGCAAATTAGGTTATTCAAATATGAAGCATTTGATCAAAATTCGCTACCATAACGCACTTGCTGCATCCATAATTTCTTTTCTTACAAACATTCCTTATATTTTGATGGAAAATGCAAAAATGCAATAACATAAGGCGTGTTTGATTTAAAAAAAAGAAAATTTGTACCACCAACGACTTATGGGCCATCCTGTGATTGTAGAAATATTTTTTGAGATGTAGCTCAAGACACCCTATAATTAATATATACAAATTTTTTTTATATCTTGTATAATAACGGATATATTGAGCTTTATTGATTTTTTACGAAAATTCGACAAAAATTATATACCATTAAACGATAAACTCTATAGCTAAGACTACTGCCAAGCATCAGAGAAAGGGTCTATTTGAAATGAATTTTCTGGAAACATTTTAGTAAAATGAAGGACAATGACGGTTGAAACTAAAACTTCAGGGTTTGTAAAACATCCTTCTTGAGACATTTGATTTCCATAGCCCATATTAGATTCAAGTTATTTGCCTAAATGTTGTCGATTTTGACGTTTTAAATCGGAACTTTGACGTTTTGGGGAAAATCCCAATTTATTTTTCTTTAAACGACTATAACTTTGTTGTCTTTCGACCTACATAGCTAAATTTTGGTAGATGACTTATCTATAAGGATATAAACCCGCGTACCAAATTTGGTTGCCCTAACTTTGTTAATTCCGGAGATATAAATTTTTTTAGAAAGAAAACGCAGATTTTCTTGGCTAACGAACTCACCCAAGCCATTTGCAAAAGGAATTTATTCACCAAATTTAATCAAAATCGGTTTATTATTTTTTGAGTTATCGGTGTGATATATATATATATATATATATATATATATATATATATATATATATATATATATATATATATATATATATATATATATATATATATATATATATATATATATATATATATAAACATATAAAAATTGAAACTGACCCTGGATATGTGTTCTGGCGGGGGCTAATTAGCGCTCATTTAAAGAATTTTTTTCAAAATTCAAAAGTTGGGATCACCTCATTAGTGAATTTTTTTTAAGAAAATTCACTAATAGACACGAATGGATAGCAAAGTGAATACAAATTAATTTTTATCATACAAAACTCGCTAAAAAATTCACGGAATAACAACGAATTGATTAGATAACGGTAAAGTGAAATGAGACTAAAAAAATGGACGAAAAGTAAAGTTACTAACTAAGATTAGAACTCGTCATGTAGGATTCCATTATCCAATGTACAGGGCTCAGCCCACTTAGCTACGCTCGACATGTATGTATTAGCAGGTATATCCCGTAGTACATTTTAATTGTCGAACGTCTTTAATATTTACAAAAAAAATTCGATTTACAATAGATTTTTGCTCATATTTTAACGAAATCAAGGAAAATAACAACTTAGACACATATCTAGGAGCTTCGTAGTCATCTATTGTATTTTTCACTCACATTTGGACTCCTACCTAATTATCAATTTTGACGTTTTAATTTTCTTGAATCAGAAGTAAAGAAAACAATAAGTGCCTAGATATTATAAGTACTTACTGTATTAGTTTGAAATGATTTTGTTTCGCTTTGGTAATACAGTACTTACATTCATTGATTGAGAATCGGCATCTGGTGCACACAGCTTGATTTAGCGATGACTTTCTTATTTGTTTCATTGGATGTTAGAATCATAATATACTACAGTCAACTGCCGTGGTCGTTTGTTAAAGTTATGTTAAAAATAAAAGGTGGGTTATTATTTACCTGCTATTTCTATTAACATTAACCTTAGAATATAGGTAGTTGTTTTACATTCTAAGGTATTAGCGGATGCGCGGAGTATATTTCGAGGTTATGCGCAGACCGCACACGATGCTCCCATGACTGCTGTCAGTTAGCAGAATAACAAATGAAAATAGCTAGATAGTGTTGTCAGATTAAACTAGGAGAGGGAGATGGCTTTTAAATACCGTGAAGAATGGGAAGCTTAATATTTATAGATAATAAAACGTAGTTCTAGATTGTCTTTAAACAAATTGAATCATTTTTATTAAAATTTTATTTACTACTTCACATTTTTCTGAGATTTTTAGGTTCAGATGAGAGTTGTGGCATATGGCAACCCCGCTGATTGTTTATTGTGACTATTTTGTAGCCTGCCCGTTTAAATTTGATTTGTGGATTTTGTGTCCAATGGCAGCGTAACACTGATATACCTGTCTGAACTTGTCTAACATTATAGGCATCCATGTACAGGTAATTTCAGATCGTACAGTAGATTATTTATGTTTGATCTAGTTATAACTCAAGATTCACTGAACCAATTGAGTTCAAATTTGGTAGATAGGACCACTTATACGTGCGTGTACAGTTTTAGTTTCATACTTTTAGTAATTTAAAAGATGCGTTTTCAAAAAAAAAATTCGCATTTTCTTCTAAAAGTATTTGAGGATCAAAACTGTCTAACGAACTCATCCAAGCTACACAATGAAGGGACTTGCCAAATTCGATGGTTTTGATTGTGTGAAGTACTTTTTGAGTTATCGGTTGAATACACAGCCACACATACACACACAGATATATATATATATATATATATATATATATATATATATATATATATATATATATATATATATATATATATATATATATATATATATATATATATATATATATATATATATATATATATATATATATATATATATATATATATATATATATATATATGAACATCTCAACTGACTTTGGATTTGGGCACTAGGGGTGCCTATTCACGCTCACTTGAAGAAATTTTCTAAAAGTCTTACCATTGGTTTCCCTCTGTTTCTTAATGAAACTTCACCAAAAAAAAAAACTCTGGACGCAGCAAGTGCGTTATGG
This sequence comes from Tillus elongatus, assembly GCA_964006375.1. Classification (NCBI taxonomy): domain Eukaryota; kingdom Metazoa; phylum Arthropoda; class Insecta; order Coleoptera; family Cleridae; genus Tillus; species Tillus elongatus. Next base: position 166,745,900 of record OZ023264.1, read on the forward strand.
TAGCGAATTTTCTTTAAAATATTTTTAATAGCAAATGTCTTTCTTTGATGAAAGCAGGCATCAAACTTGGTTGCCTATATAGTAGAAACAATGTACCATATTTCATTGAAATAAATTTATTGTTTGAAAATATGTAAACATTTTTCAAAAGTCTAGATGCAGCAAATCTGTTATGGAAGTGAATTTCCATAAAAATCTTTTTAGTAGCAAATGTGAGCAGGCATCAATCTGATTACCGGTATAGCCTATGTGGTAGAAACAATGTACTATATTTTAACAAAATTACTTACGGTTCGAAAATATACAAAAATTTTCCGAAAATAAACTTAACTGTTGGCAGGTTTCTGAAAACAGTTTTTTGAAAAAGGTTTGGGAGCTAAACTGCAAATTTACCGAAAATTCGCTACCAAAAACGCACTTACTGTGTCCAGTTTTTTCTTACAAACGCATCATATTTCGATAAAAAATGCAAAAATGCATTAACGAATTTGTTCTACGAAAATTAGTTAAACAAAAATTATACACCCCTACTTACTCCTGGTCCCGTAACTTCCTTGTGGAGTGTGAACAAGAAATTTTCCTTGGGGTTTGAGGATCCAGGAGGGTGGGGGCCTAGGCAGGTTTCTGAAAACAGTTTTTTGAAAAGCGTTCGGGAGCTAAACTGCAAATTTACCGAAAATTTGCTACCAAAACGCACTTACTGCGTCCAGATTTTTTTCTTACAAACGCATCATGTTTTGACAAAAAATGCAAAAATGCATTAACGAATTTGTTCTATGAAATTTAGCTAAAAACAGATTATGCACCCCTACTCATTCCTGGTCCCGTAACTTCCTTGGGGGGTGTGAACAAGAAATTTTTCTTGGGGTTTGTGGATTCAGGGGGGCCCTAGGCAGGTTTCTGAAAACCTTTTTTTTTAAGGAGTTCGGGAGCTAAACTGCAAATTTACCGAAAATTCGCTACCAAAACGTACTTACTGCGCCCAGTTTTTTTTTCTTACAAACGCATCATATTTCGATAAAAAATGCAAAAATGCATTAACGAATTTGTTCTACAAAAATTAGCTAAAAAAATTATGCACCCCTACTCACCCCTGGTCCCGTGACTTCCTTGGGGAGTGTGAACTAAAATTTTTTTGGGGTTTATGGATCGAGGGGGGGCTAGGCATGTTTCTTAAAACAGTGTTTTGAAAAGCGTTCGAGAATTTAACTGCAAATTTACCGAAAATTCGCTACCAAAACGCACTTACTGCGTCCAGATTTTTTTCTTATAAACGCATCATATTTCGATAAAAAATGCAAAAATGCATTAATAAATTTGTTCTACGATAATTAGCTAAAAAAAATTATAGACCGTTAAACCATAAACTTCACTAACCCTACAAATAAATATCCAAAAAGCCACCAAACTTAACTAAACTGACAGCTAAAGCATCAGAGAAAGGGTCTATTTGAAATGGATATTCTGTAAATATTTTAGTAAAATGAAGGGCAATGACGGTTGAATCTGAAACTTAAGGGTTTGCAGAACATTTTTCTTGCAACATTTTCTTTTCACAAACGGTATTTGTTTCACATTATTTGCTTAAACATTGCCAATTTTGACGTTTAAAATTGCGAGTTTGACGTTTTGCGGAAAACTCCAAAATTTGTTACTTTAACTGCCCATAACTTCTTTGTCTTTACAGCTAGGGACCTAAATTTTGGTACTGAGTTGACTCTTTATAATACAAATACGCGTACCAAATTTGGTTGCCCTTACTTTGTTATTTCCGGAGATATGAATTTTTTTATAAAGAAAATACAAAATTTTCCGGGAAAACCTGGTCCGATTTTCCTGGCTAACGAACTTATCCAAGCCACTTGCAAAAGGAAGGTACTCTGCAAATTTTATCAAGATCGGTCCATTATTTTTTGAGTTATCGGTCGGATATATATATATATATATATATATATATATATATATATATATATATATATATATATATATATATATATATATATAAAAACACAGATCTCCCCATAAGCGAATTTAAAAAAAAAAATTCGCTAAAAATACCCTGCAGAGTATTCTTGCATTGAAAATGCACTTCCATTTCCTGAAGTAACCACCTCAGATTCCCCTCACTTAGAATCCTAAGTCATTATAGTGGATAACACAGGAATGGTTAGTTCATTTCTACTCATTTATATCAACCCCCTTCAACACTAATAAATTCGTTATTTGGTAATGACACATTTTAAGGAGTTAGCTCGTACCGTTTGAAATTAATAGTGAGCAACCGCATCTGCGAGACCTAAATTATAGAGTATCATAGAGAATATTGATATATGATCTTTTACCAATATTACAACGAACACTACACCATCATACATAATGGATTCATACAAGAGTGGTTTGGCAGAGTGACTTGATTAGGTTACCCGCATATTAAGCTAAATGGCGCGAACAGCATTATCCTAATTGTATATCTAGTCGTGCCAAAACCGATCGTTATTCATGCGACAAATACAGTTATAATCCAAAACGGGTGATGTGTCATTGTTTGCGATAACTTCCGTTTGGAAAAACATATCCGTTCGTATTTATATCGATGGAACGGCAAAGCCCGCCTAGGGATACTGAAAGAGATGTTGATCTGTGGACCTCACAGAGGATGTACTGATCCTTGTGATGTATTGGTTGCGTTGTGTGTTTCAGCGAATTTTCAAGTCATATTATGTACACCCGCAGGTTTCACCGAGATTCGACTCAATGTGTGTACGTACACACTGTAGAACAGACAAATAGAGTAAAGTCAATAACTCAATTATTCTGCATGCTTATAAAAAATCCGGAAACACGTCAATTTTAGATTTAAAAAAACTCGGGACGCAGCAAGTGCGTTATGGTAGTGAATTTTATTAAATGCTTCAAATTTAAATAACTCAATTTTCTATAAACTTAGAGAGTTTAATTTTAATACGTAGTAAGGTATTTCCTGAGGCAAGATATCCACAAAATTTCATTAAAATAACTTTGTAATTATCGGAGAAAAAAATTTTTTTCGAAAGAAAATTTAAAATTTGAATAACTCACTTTTCTCTAAACTTACAAAGTTGAATTTTGGTACGTAGTAAGATCTCTCCTGAGGCAACATATATAGTAAATTTCATTAAAACAGCTTTGTTATTTTCGAAAAAAAAAATTTTGAAAGAAAACTCCAAATTTTCCAGGAAAACCCCGTCCGATTTTTCTGGCTAACGAACTCATCCAAGCCATTTATAAAAGTAAGGCACTTGCCAAGTTTCATCGAAATCGGTTAATTATTTTTTGAGTTATCAGACGGATACATATATATATATATATATATATATATATATATATATATATATATATATATATATATATATATATATATATATATATATATATATATATATATATATATATATATATATATATATATAAACATATAAAAATTGAAATTGACCCCGGATATGGCTTCTAGGTTTCCTAGTTCGCACTCATTTGAAAGAATTTTTGCAAAGTCTCACCATCGATACCTTTCGATTAGTGAATTTTTTTAATAAAAATTCACTAATTATGCATATTGTGCTTTCTCAATATTCTGTGTATTGCCCAGATAGATAAACCCAAATATTGAGAACTACTTCTTAACGAACTTTGTAGACATGCTTCAAAATATGCAAGAACTATAATTTCATTCATTTCATTGTCTTCAATTTTGAAACGTTTAACAACGCGTCGTGTCAGTATTATTCCATGTCTTGACGAGTTACTTTTAATTCTGCTGAATTTTGTTCTATTCATTGGAGCCAAATAAAGGAATCTGTTGTTAAATGTTCGAACTGTTGTCTCAACTATTCTGTTACATTCACCATATATTGAAAACAAATTGAAAACATCATCTGCAGAATAACAAACTATCATGTACAACATTAGTTGCCACTGCCTATCCTCTCATGTGATCCTGATACTAGAGACGTGAAAATCGTCTCGTCGTTTCTACGATTTCTGTGGTAAAAACTTCATGTTAAATATTAAATGCTTCAAATTTGAATAACTCAATTTTCTATAAACTTAGAGAATTTAGTTTTGGTGAGTAATAGGGTCTCTTCTAACGCAAGATATCTACCAAATTTCATTAAAATAACTTTGTAATTTTCGGAGGAAAAAAAAATTCGAAAAAAAAATTAAAATTTGTATAACTCAATTTTTTATAAACTTCGAAAGTTGAATTTCAGTACGTAGTAAGATGTCTCCCAAGGCAACATATATAGTAAATTCCATTGAAACAGCTTTGTTACTTTCGGAGAAAAAAAGGAAACTCAAAATTTCCCGGAAAACCCCCATCCGATTTTTCTGGCTAACGAACTCATCCAACTCATTAATAAAAGAAAGCCACTTGCCAAGTTTCATCGCAATCGGTTAATTATTTGTTGAGTTACCAGACGGATACACACACACACATATATATATATATATATATATATATATATATATATATATATATATATATATATATATATATATATATATATATATATATATATATATTGAAATTGAAACTGACCCCGGATATGGGTTCTAGGGGTCCTAGTTCGCGCTCATTTTTGCAAAGTCTCACCATCGATACCTCTCTATTAGTGAATTTTTTAAATAAAAATTCACTAAAAATGATATCCTCCAACGTGAATAAGATGCCTAGTGGGTGTATACTTTCGGTATTCATGCAGAAATCTATTTAAAAGTTTCAGGATACTTACTCTATAATTTATATATCTTAACAACTGCGGCATATATCCATGATAAGAGAGATTCCTTGGACGCTAAGTGAGTGGTGAGACAAGAACTAACGTGTCGCCACCTAGATGCGGAACCAAGTAGTATGTTGTCACGCCAGCTCCAAATAACACAAAGTGTTAAAAAATAGAGACTGTTTACAACTAACTAACAATTTTGTAAATTGTGAGCCCTGGCCCATTTCTGCCCTAATATAGGAACAAAGTATGTAAGGCTAGATGCAATCTCACAACAATTAGAACCGTAGACCGGTTTCGCTCTAATTAGAGCTCGTCAGTACGGCATACTAATTGCAGCGAAAATACACCTATAAAGTAATAGGGCTATGGTAGCCAGCCTTCCAACATTAACTGAGTGTTGAGACAAGAACTAACGTGTCGCCACCTAGTTGCGGAACCAAGTAGGATGTTGTCGCGCCAGCTCCAAATAACACAAAGTGTAAAAATCTACAGGCTGTATACAACCAACTAATAATTTTGTAAATTGTTAGCCCTGGCCCATTTATACCCTAATATAGGGACAAAGTATGTAAGGCTAGATGCATTCTCACAACAATTAGAAGCGTAGACCTGTTTCTCTCTAATTAGAGCTCGTCAGTAGGGCATACTAATTGTATACCATTAAACGATAAACTCTTTAGCCAAACCTACTGCCAAAGGATCAGAGAAAGGGTCCATTTGAAATGAACTTTCTGGGAATATTTTAGTAAAATTGCCCCTTTCCTCCTTGTCGACACCCACGGTACGATAGTATTTAGGCAGTAAGCCCTCGTGGTGTGTTGTCGAAAATAAAAAAATAAAAAAATGAAGGACAATATTGATTGACGCTGAAAGCTTTGTAAAACACACTTATTACAATATTTCTTCTAAATAATCCGCATTTGTTTCAGATTATTTGTCTGAAAATTGCAAATTTTGACGTTTCAAATCACGATTTTGACGTTTTAAGATGAAAGATTATAAAATTTTCAAAATATTTTTTCTGCTATTTGACCTTTTTGCGCCAAGAAAACTTAACCGTTGTATGTAATATTCAATTGGTTTTGTTAATTACACATAATATTTTGTTCTTTCCTCTGATCACCGGTGGTACCCAAACTTTTTTCCTTTAAATACCTATAACTTTTTTTTAATTTTAACTTAGAGCTCTGGCATGTAGAGTAAGTTTGATGGTGAAAACGTATTTGCCAAATTTGATTGTCATATTTCTGTTATTTTCGGAGATACAAAAATGTTCTGAAAGAAAACCCAAAATTTTCCCGGAAAAACTGGTGCAATCTTCTTAGCTAATGAACTTAGATAGATAGATAAATTTATTTGTCATGAGCTGATACAATGTTTCAGATAGACACGTCAATAAAATTATAAAACATAAGAATCAATAAGTAAAATAATGTACAAAATATTCACATAAACACAAACAGTCACACACTATATCACCACGAAATAACAAATAAGACATCAAAAAGACTAAATATATGCGACATAACAACAACTATGATGACCTTAAGTGATTTTCGAGCTCATCGACAGAATAAAAACACTGCGAATACAGATACTGCTTAAGCTCTCTCTCGAATTGCGCCACGGTACGACAATCCCTAACATGATTAGGCAGCAGATTAAAATAATAAGAACCCGCATACAACGGCGACTTTTTATAGAATGAATTATTAGGTTTATTCAGATATATATTATCTCTAAAGCGAATGTTATAGCTATGTAAATTGTAATTGTGTGGCAAATTATTACTCTTCTTAAATACATAACACATTAGCTTCAGTAAATAAACCCCAACAACTGTCAGAATTTTATTATTTTTGAAAACCTCCCTACAAGATTCCCGAAACTCAAGGTTAAAAATCAGGCGCATAATGCGTTTTTGATGTAGGAGAACCCTAGCTGCATCCGTCGCCTGACCCCACGACACTATGTTATAATTTATAGCTGACTGGCCAAGAGCGTAGTACGCAATCAACAGGCCATCTAAATTAAGGTAGGACTTTAAAGTCTTTAGAATGTAAAAACATCTGTTCAGTCTTGAGCAAACTGCATCAACATTAGTGGACCAGGAGAAAACTCTGTCAATTACTGTTCCCCGAAATGATGTGGAGACAACAGAAGTTAAAGAGCTGCCATTGAAGTTAACACTGATGTCAACACGCGGACTTAACTTAGTTTGGAAATGCAGCAATTGCGTCTTGTCATAGTTAATAATCATATTGTTTTTTGTACACCAGCTGCTGAATTCATTTAAAACGTTATTAATTTTTTTATAGAGAGATGGAAGATTTGAGGCTGAGACTAAAATTGACGTATCATCAGCGTACATGAATACCAATCCATTTGATATGTTTTGGCAAGTCGTTAACATAAAGCAGGAACAGCAGCGGGCCAAAAATGCTTCCCTGTGGGGCGCCAGTGTTTATGATTTTTGAGTCTGATAAGGCATCGCCCATCCTAACAACAAGTTTTCTGTTAGACAGAAATGACCGAATCCAGTTGTTCAAATTCCCTCTAATTCTAATGAAGTTTGTCACAAACAAAGCCAGAATTTATCGTGTCGAACGCACGGGACAGATCAAAAAATAACCCCACTGTGTATTCCTTCAAATCCATCCTTTCCAGTGTCGCCTGCACAAAATCAGTCACCGCTGATTCCGCGGAGAGCCCCTTACGGAAACCGTACTGTCGGTTCGAGATTAAGTTGTTTCCGTCCAAGTATTCTTGCATTCTTTGCGAAACTATTTTTTCGAATATTTTGGAGAAAATACTTAGCAACGCAATAGGCCTATAATTCTCGATCTTGTTTTTATCTCCAAACCACTTACACAAGGAAGGTACGTATACAGATATATATATATATATATATATATATATATATATATATATATATATATATATATATATATATATATATATATATATATAAACACAGATATCTTCATTAGTGAATTTTTCGGCTTACGAAAAATTCGCTAACAATGTATTGACTTACGTGTGAAACATTAACTTAAACTATCGAGTAGTTATTTTCTCGTATTTGAATTATAAAAAGACGCTATATGAATTTCTCTCGACAAGAAATGATTGATATCACTATGTGAAAACTGGAACCTGTGATGACCACTGATAAGTACACTTGAAGAACCCAAATCACCACAACACATATTTTAAAGACCTAACGATCATTTCACTGACAACGTCGGCCTCATCTGAGGATGAAAAATTCAAATTGGAAATGGAATTTTTCATCCTCTGATGACGCTCACATTGTCAGTGAAACTATCGTAAGATCTTTGTGTGTTTTGTTTCTTTAACGTCGGCCTATTTCCGCGACTATGGCCAATCACCGTCACCAGGGAGCAGTTTCACCTCACTACCCTTGAAATTTTTGCCGAACCCCTGCCTTTCTGTAAGGAGGGTAGGGATCTTTAACGTGCCCAACATCACATGGACACGGGACCGACGGCTTTACGCCCACTCCGAAGGGCGGAACGTGCAGACATTTAACTTGCTCACATTCAATGCCAGAACCTCGGTTGATGTTAATTTTACAGTTTGTACTGAAAAAGTGAAAGGAGTATCCTGGGATCGAACCCAGTACCCTTCGGTTCAGAGGCACACGTTCTTACCCCTGAACCACCGAGGTTCTATCGTAAGGTCTTTAAAACATGTGTTGTGGTGATTTAGGTTCTCCAAGTGTACTTATAAATGATTGATATGATTTATGTGTTGGGCGCAAATACCCAAAACTGTTTATTGAGGACAAGAATCTATCATGAGAAATATCCCAATAGAAGACAACCACACAGAAGCGCTTTTAAAAGACTGATGAGACGATTTGACGAAACGGGAACACAGGAGCTTGCACCTCAAGCAAAGAGTTTGCACTACATAATTCACCGGTTTGCCCTTACTACTAAAACTCCTTCCTTTTTTAAAGATACCAATAATTTAGAGGTCGCAGACATTTAAGGGAAATCTAAAAATGGTTACGACCTAAGAAACGTTGGGAACCACTGGTTTAGAACCTGTAGCATTAATTCGTGTATATGGCAGAGCTCTGTACTTAGTATTTATTTGCCTAATTTGAGATAAACAGGAGAAAGGAAACAGGCGCGTTTGCCTTTAGGTAGGTAATCTGTAAATTATTTATGTTTCCTAATTCCCCATTTCTGCGTTCTACTTTATTTAATAATTCAGCAATAATTAGGTAAAATCAAGATCATCAGAAGGAGATGTTTGCTTTAAATATACATTACAGCACATCGTCTCATTGTTATTGTTACATATGCCTTTATTAGATATAATTATTAGTTCATTAATTTATAATTGGACAACTTAATTTGGTTTCCCGCGTACTGATGTTGTTTAGTGTGTTATTACACCGTTAATAGATACAAAGGCACCTTCATCACAATTTCTCTTAATACTATGTAAATCCACTGGTTAGACGTGAGATTAAACAGGCTGAAAGGTAGAGCCATGCGTATCTCTGAGTTGGGAAGTCGGCCTAGTTGATAGTAATAATAATAATAAAGCCAAATAAGAACGAGAGGTTGCATCTAACGTTGCGGCAGTATACTTAATACATTTATTGTAAAAATTAACAGTTAAAGAGAACAAATTCACCTGACTAATTAACTTCGCTCCAACACACTCAAAAATTAATACCTAATCGCGACTTAACTTTAGCGTTAAGACAATTAACTTTTTTAAACAATTTATTATTACTTAAACACAATGATTACTTAATACAATAATGAGACAAAAAATATATATATAAGTGATATTAAAATACTTGACACGCCATGTGCCAGACTAACTAGGAAACAAGTAATGAACGCTCCTATCTCGGTGCTTATCCTATTTATAGGCTTCCCTTCCAGGCGTGGCACTATTGTCTCTGGAGGTGACCTGGATCTGCTAATGCTGAATGTCACCGGAGATATTCCGTTCACACTTGCTGGTTTTACGCCTGCATTCTTACAGGCGCCACTTCACTATTATGATGACACTGCGGTTTCTAAGGAGGCCAGGATACATTGTTGCACAATAGCATGTTGTTGTGGCTCTATTTATCTCCTCCCCCCTTTGAAGAACGAAGCTACGGTTCGTTCCGGATTTTCAAGGGAAATCCGGCTTCGGTGGTTCCTGGGTTGATCTTCAATTCTCCCTTGTCGGTTCTTGGGTTGATCTTCGTAGTTCTTCTAGTGGTTCTTCTTCTTATGACTCCCCATCTGACGGCTATCATTTTATTATCGTGCCCTGATTGTGACTCAACCCTACGATCGTTTTATTGAACTCTCCAATTGCTTCTAGCATTATCGAATTTTGCGATTTAAAAAGATCATGAATTTTGTTTTGGTCTGTACTTAATATTTCTATTGCCTGATATATACGTTCGCCATCTTGTGAATCGAGATTGCCAGTTATTGATTTAAATATCGATCCTAGCCCATTGATTATGCCCCGTCTCTGTCTCTCATTGATGTTATCTCTCCCTAAGAATATCCTATAAAATGTATCGTCTATATTATCTATAGTAAAATTTAATGTTAGTATAAAATTATGGTATTCGTCGTGGTAATCTTTTGTGATAGACGTAACTGTGTTTATGTAATGTCTTTTTATTTGGTTATAGTCTTCGTGTAGTTGTGTCAGGTCATGTATATGTATCAAGTTCCAGCTGCTAGTCTCTGTGTATGCTGTACCTAATTTCTTTGGCAGCATACCTGGATTGTCCGTCAAGTCTTGTATTTGGGCTGTTATTCCTGCGGCAAGGAACCTGCAAGACGTAAATTTCTTAGATGTGCTATTGTCTGTTCGTCATTTTTATGGTTTATTAGAATAGCTTTGTTATGTTCTAATAAGGATATTATTGAATGGGGTCCTGAAAAGGGGTTTTTATGTTTTTTATGAAATCCCGGTGGTATCTGTTTGTATACCACGTCGCCTTCCTTGAACGGCTGGTTCGTGTTTTTATTAGTTCGTTGTAAGGTTTTTTGTTTTGACGTTTCTATGCTACTTCTAACCATTTCGTAGATGATTTTCATAATTTCTTTGTGTTTTACGTTATACTCTTGCGTAATTATTACTTCCGGGTCGTAGTTAAACATTTCCGGTATATAGCCGAATATTAAGTCGAATGGTGGTTTTAGTGTTTGTGAGTGTATCGTGGAATTATAGGCGAATATACAGTAGGGTATTAATTCTATGGGTTTCATATTTTTGAATTTCTCCTTAAATAATCGATAATGTTCAATGATGGTGCTGTGAAATCGTTCTATGGGTCCGTTTGATTCGGGGTTTTGGGGTGTTGTGGTGTGCAATTCTATTTGGTATGTCTTTAGTAGTTCTTTTACTACTAAATTCGAGAACTCCGTTCCTGGGTCCGCAATTAGGGTTTTACACGCTCCGTACTGTGAAAAGTATTTAATTAAGTTTTTTGCAATTTCTGTAGCGTTTTTGCTTTTGATGGGAAATGCTTGACCGAATTTACTGAATGGATCCAATATGGTTAAAAATATTGCTCGTTCAATTTGGAACGTATCTACGTGGAGTGTTTCTAAAGGTTTGGATGCTGTTGGAGTGTGTTCTAATGCTATCTGTACCGGGTTCCTGTTATATTTGCACGTTTTACACAACTCACACGTTTTTACATATTCTTCTATGTGTTTCTTTAAATTGGGGTAATAGTATTTTCTCTTTATTCTTAAGTAAGTCTCCTCAGCCCCGCGATGGTTGGACTTACCCTGATGATATTTGACTATCATATCCGTTAGCTCGTCTTCCTGGATTTCTTCCCTCATTTCTAAACATCTATAAAATTTTGGTGACTCTACATTATTAAAGTTTTTGTTGATTGCCGAACTGACTAGTTCGTAATCTTGTTCATTTACGAAAAGGCAATAATATTTTCTTTGTGGTAAACAGTATTCCTTTATAAATTTTTCTATTTGATTGGGGTCATTTAAATTGAAGTTTGCATAAATAAAGTTTCGTTTGTCTTTCCTTACTGCGAATATTTCTGGTTTGTCTGTGTTTTTAAAGACTATTTGATTTGTTTTACTGTTAATAATTTCTTCCTCTAATATTGGTATACCGGGTGCTGAGTAAGAATCCACATTTGAATTAGCTGTTTCGTCCTCTTTTATTTCTATTACACCTTCGTCGTCCTCTATTTCTATTATTTCTTCTTCCTCGTCGACATTATTGGCCATTGATTGGTTGTCTATATCTATGGGGTGGATCTCTACTCGAGAAAGGGCGTCCGCTGCGCAATTCAGCTTTCCTTTCTTGTATTCAATTTTGAATTCGTATTCTTCTAATTTTAATCTCCAACGGAGTAATTTTGAATTTGGTTGTTTTAACGAAAATAGCCATTTTAATGGTTTATGGTCCGTATATATAGTGAATTTGCGTCCGTATAAGTATGGACGGAAATAATTAGTTGCCCACACGATGGCTAGCAATTCTTTCTCTATGGTGCTATACCTAGATTCGGTTTCGTTTAAGGTACGACTGGCATAGGCTATAGGGTGGTCTGAATTGGGTTCCCCTTGGCTTAATATGCCCGCTATCGCCACGTTTGACGCGTCGGTTGTTAGTATAAAATCCTTAGAGAAATCGGGTGGTATAAGCACGGGTGAATTCATTAAGATGTCTTTACATGAGTTAAAGGCACTAATGTATTCCTCGTTATTAACGTCTATTTTAGAATTCTTTTTTAAACACTTGGTTAGTGGTTTTGTGACGTGTGCGAAATTTTCAATAAATTTTCTGTAATATCCGACTAGTCCTAAAAATGATTTAATCTCTTTTTGGGTTTTTGGTATCGGGAATTTCCTTATTGCGTCTAGTTTCCTCGGATTCGGACGGATCCCGTCTGGGCTCACGACGTGTCCCAGAAACTCGGCTTCCTTCTTTAGGAAATCACTTTTGTCTAGCTGGATCTTTAAGTTGCTTTGTCTGAAACGTTCGAATACCAGTTTTAGTTTCTCTATGTGTTCTTGTAATGACGTGGAGAAAACTATGACGTCATCCATGTATACAAGGCATGTTTGGCCAATTAGACCCTCTAACACGTTCTGCATGAGCCTGGAAAAGGTCGCTGGAGCCCCTGATAACCCAAAAGGCATCCTAGTGTACTCCCAGTGCCTCGTATCGGTGGTAAACGCCGTTTTTTCTATGTCCCGGGGGTCCATTTCAATTTGGTGATATCCAGAAATCAAATCGATTGTCGAGAAATATTGAGCTCGTCCAATTTTGTCCAGTATTTCATCTATTTTGGGAATTGGGTGTCTGTCCGGTATTGTTTTCTCGTTTAGTTTCCTATAGTCCACTACAATCCTCCATTTTTGTTTATTTGACTTGTCTAGTTTTTTTGATATGACCCAAATGGGTGAACTGTATGGGCTGTGACTTTTCCTGATTATTTTTTGCCTTAGCATGTCATTTATTTGTCGATCTACTTCCGGTTTATGTATGTATGGATATCTATATAATTTAGAATGGACTGGTATGTCGTCAATGGTCCTTATTCTATGTTTTATAGCATTTGTGTGCGTCAATGGTTCGTCCTTGTTTAAAAATATGTCCTTATATTCTGATAACAAATTAAATAACAACTGTTTTTCCTCATCGTTTAAGTAATCTACGTCTATTTGTTCCATTATAATGTTTGCGCAGTTAATCTGTTTTTGCTCGCTCCCTGTATGTCGAGTATTCGTATTATATGGTTGAATTGTCGATATAACATTATCTTGTGTTATAGTGGGCGTCCTTGAGCTGCGCTTACGTTCATCTGTAACGTGATACTTATATTGGTTACGTAATCGGCTAGTCTGTAGGTTCCGCGGTGTTTCATAAGCTTCGTCTTTGTGCGCTAACATGTAATTTACAAGTTCAAGTTCTCCATTGCAATTGAAGTACTCTTTTGTTATGATATTGTTTACAGTGGCTGTAGTATCTGGGTCATCTGCTTTGGCTTTTATTCGTGCCGGTTGATTGACATTGTTTAATTGAGGGTATTGAATTTTAATGATTTGTTTACCTAGATGCATGACTTCGTTTTTAAAATCTATTCTGGCTTCATTGTCCCTTAGGAATTGGATTCCAATGAGACCTGAATATAAAGGGTTAAATTCGAAAAGGCAGAATTCTTGTGCCTTGTCCGAAATTGATTTAAGGGTGATATTTATGCGTTCTGAGTGATTTGAAGTCCCGTGCGGGGTTCGAATCATGAAGGGTTGTGTCCTTATTTTGTTTGCGAAATCTTGATGGGCTATTGTTGGGTTTAATAAATTTTTCGACGATCCGCTGTCTATCAATAATTTTCCTCTAATTTCTTTAATTTCTATATATGGTAACCTATTTAAATCATTAATATTAAGTACATCGACTACGTGTCGTGTTGGGAGGTGCTCGCTATGGGAAAATTTCCGTGTTGGTTATCGTATTCGTCAGCCGGTGAATTTCCCTGGCTTGCCTCATAATTTGCGTAATTTGTATCGTTTGTTTCGTAGTCTATGTTATTTGATTCGTAACCCTCGTTGGTTACGTTGTAATCGCTAAACTCTGTATTATGTAATGGGGCTGCTCGTCTTTGTGACAACCTCGTATTCGAGCTGTCTACTTCCATTGGCTCGTGATAGTTCCTATTGTTAATTATAGGGTTTTGTCCCTGTGGGTTATTAAAATTCTGTCGTCTAAAATTGTTTGAAAAATTTGTTCTATTCATAAATTGCGGGTTTTGTCTATTTTGAAAACTCGTTTGATTATATTGCGGTCTATTTTGTTGCTGAGATGGTCTAAAATTAGGTTGAAAGTTTGTTGGGTTATGTTGTTGGTTATTGTGTTGTTGAAAAGGTCTGAAATTAGGTTGAAACGGTCGTTGAAATTGCACATTGTTAAACGGTGCGTTATTTTGTCTTGGAAAGAATTTTTGTCCGTCTTACCTATTCTGATTAAAATTTTTTTGTACTGTTTTGTCCCTATAGTCGAAATTTTCTTCTGCGAATACAAACTTTAGGGCGTCTTCTATGCTACCTGGTGACCTACTTCTAAGGGCTAGACCTAACGGGTTCCTAATTCCTCCTAAAAATGCTTTTAATGTTTGTTCCTGGTAAATGTTCATTTTTATTACTTTAACGCCTTCGTTTTGTTCGTTAGCTATTAGATTAGATATGAGTAATTGTTCGATATGCCTGCATCTGTTAGCGAATGCAAGGGCATCTTCCGCATTCCTTTGTTTCAAGGTGAATAATTCTGCAAGTAGGCTACTAGAATCGCGCTGATCGCAAAAATTGTCCACAATAGCGCTTCTCAAGTCGGTCCATGTGTTTATTATCTTAGTGTTAATTATAAGCCTCGCTGTTCCCGTGAGTTTTGTTTGAATGTAATTTAATAAGAAATGATTCATATATAAATTCTCGTTTGGCATATAAAATTGGTTCATTACGAGGTCGCATGATTTTAAAAAATTACCTACATTAGCTGGTTGCCCGTCAAATTCGGGAATAGCTTTTAAGAAAAATTCTTTGAACTGGTCAGTCATGTTGCTACTACTATTACTACTATTTGAATTAGTTACTGTTGCGATATTATCGCTTATACTTATCGATCTCAATCTGTATTCAATATTCCTTAAGCTTTGTGACTCGTCTTCTGAGTCTGACATATAATTATATCAATACACACACATACAATTGAAAAATATGGCAGGAAAATGTGAAATTGGATAGCAGTAAACAACTTACAATACTATGATGGTTTCTGCTCCCATTTGGCTGCTTGGCTATGACTTCTGCGTAACTTGGTTCTGATTGGTTATTGGGCGTCGATACGCTTAGAAATCGATATTCTTTCGGTTTCTTAACCAATACTAACGACTGCGCCACTTAACTTTAGCGTTAAGACAATTAACTTTTTTAAACAATTTATTATTACTTAAACACAATGATTACTTAATACAATAATGAGACAAAAAATATATATATAAGTGATATTAAAATACTTGACACGCCATGTGCCAGACTAACTAGGAAACAAGTAATGAACGCTCCTATCTCGGTGCTTATCCTATTTATAGGCTTCCCTTCCAGGCGTGGCACTATTGTCTCTGGAGGTGACCTGGATCTGCTAATGCTGAATGTCACCGGAGATATTCCGTTCACACTTGCTGGTTTTACGCCTGCATTCTTACAGGCGCCACTTCACTATTATGATGACACTGCGGTTTCTAAGGAGGCCAGGATACATTGTTGCACAATAGCCTGTTGTTGTGGCTCTATTTATCTCGCGTTTCATTCTTAATCATGAGAAAGCCAGCAAAAACAATTTAGATGTCCTTTTTGGATGGTATCAATTAAAAAGAGGACATAAAAAGTGTGGACGCAGCAAGTGCGTTATGGTAGTGAATTTTCATACAAATGTTTTTAATAGCAAATAAGTATGTCTTTTCTATCAAAAAAAAAACATGCATTAAATTTGGTTACCAGTATAACATATATAATAGAAGTAGTAGTAGTAGTAGTAGTAGAAGTGGTGGGGAGGCCAACGCCAAGCAAGTAGGCCACAATGGGCCCTTTTTGCCAACCCCAGCAACCCAGCAACCATGCTCTACCCGTTCTCGGTTCCGTCGCTAAACCGCCTCGATCTCGAAACGAAGGCCGTGACGGTCTTCAGTTGGACGGTATTTACCTGATTCTTCTGTAGAGTCCTCGAACCGAACAATTCTGCTCGAAGACTCCTAACAACCTCGCATTAACACAGGTAGTGGTAAGACGTTTCCTCATCCTCGCCGCATTCCTGGCAAATGGGATCCCTCTCTACGCCTATCAATCTGAGGTGTCTTCTAAGGGCGCAGTAGCCTGTCAGCACCCAAAGGATGCGGCGAAACGTAGGTCGACTCCTACCGAGTAGCTAGACAGTTTTATCTCTGTTCGACCCCTCCACGAAGTCCCTTGCCTGCCTGCAGCCACCAATCGACCCTCAGTGCCTCTCCATGGCCTCCTCAGTCCACCTGTCTAAGGCGACAGGGACCGTCTTCCTACTTATGCCTATCGCATGCTCCGGGCCACAGAACCGCCGCCGGGAACCAAGCCTTGCGAGATCATTCGCTACCTCATTCCCCGCTACGCCACAGTGTCCCGGAACCCACACCAGTTGCACCTCCTTTGCGCTGGCTAGTCCGTTAAGGGCGTTAGCGCACTCCTGAACCAGTGTTGATCTGATTCTGGCCGCGCAGACTGCCCGGAGGACCGTCTGGCTATCCGAGCAAATGTATACACATTTCTCGGGGCTCATCCTCACATCATGTCTATTGGCCACAGACGGGATAGCGTACACCCTCGTTTCGAATGCCGTGGTATATGCGCCCAGAGCATAACTCTCGCGCACCTCCAGGACCTCGATATATATTCCTGCCTCGGAAGATTGTTGATCCTCCGACCGCGATCCGTCGGTAAAACAGACCAGGCTTGCGGGCTGGAATGCAACCTCATTTTCCCTCCACTGGTCCCTACTGGGGATCTTCAGGGTATATGGCCTAGTCAGCCTAATATCGTCCTCTGCATTCCGTACCTTGATGGCGGAAATCGGAATTTCCTTTTCCACCTCCTTGGCGACTCTAGCATGTCCTATTATTGCTCCCTCTCCGCACCAGTTTCCAGAGGCCTGCATTCGAAGATGCGACGCCATAGCCTCCTTTCTGATACAGATGGTAAGCGGTGGCAGCATCAGCAAGACCTCTAGTTCGGCTGGGGATGTCGTCCTCAAAGCGCCTGTGATACCCAGGATTGCCAGGCTTTGGAGTTTGGACAGATTCCTGGTAGTGGTTGGGTTCACACCACACCACCAGACCAACGCCCCATATAGGATCCTCGGCCTGACGATCGCAGTGTCAATCTAATGAAGGATCCGAGGATTAAGTCCCCAGGTCCTCCCTATCACTCGACGCAGCTGCCAGAGGGTCGAGTGATAGGGAGGACCTGGGGACTTAACATATATGGTAGAAACAATGTACCATTTTTCATCAAAGTGGCTTTATTGTTGAAAATGTACATACATTTTCCGAAAATAAACTTTAAATGTTCCCGAAAAAACTGGTTCCTGGCCAACGAGCGTTAGGTTAATAGCAAACTGAGCAATTGAAATTTGAATCTTTAATGAAAGTTCGCTACCATAACGGACTTGCTACGTCCAGTTAAAATTGAAATCGGTTGCAGAAAAGAACAAGCACTTGTGAAGCCACGGGAAAAGTCTACGGCTGTATTAAGTATGGAACGGTTTCACTAAGTTAGGGCAATAACAAACAACCAGATGTGCTATCCAAATTGAATTAAGTCTTAAAAGTTTTCATCTCGTCCTAGCTTTTATTACTATACATGTTCTTATGTACACAATTGTTTATAAATATCTATTTACTTGCCCCTTTCTTGTCGGCATATTTGTGAATTTTATTTAAAATTTTGGTTTACATTTTACTTGGGATTTTGATTTAAAAAGAAAACTGTTTCTTCAGGTTCTATGACTTCCCTTTTTATATTTATATATAGTTTTCTGAGTGCACAACCTATACATATATAGTCTCCATTTGTAATGGCTGTTCTACTACTTATTATTTTGGTCTCTTTACATGCATTGTATTCACCGATAGCTAGGTTTTCTTTGATGGTTACAGTGTTCGAGTTTGTTTATTCGTGTATTGTTTTTAGTGATTTTTTATTAAAAAAATTTGTCTCCTAAAATAACAAAGCTGTTTTAATGTAATTTACTATATATGTTGCCTTGGAGGAGACCTTACTAAGTACCAAAATTCAACTTTCAAAGTTTATCGAAAATTGACTTATTCAAATTTTAAATTTTCTTTCGAAAAAATTTTTTTCTCCAAAAATTACAAAGTTATTTTAATGAAATTTGGTGAATATCTTGCCCTCTGAAAGACTTTACTACATACCAAAATTAAACTTTCTAAGTTTATAGAAAATTGAGTTATTCAAATTTGAAGCATTTAATAAAAATTCACTACCATAACGCACTTGCTGCGTCCAGAGTTTTTTTATTTATGTTCTTTTTTCAGTATAACATGTGTTAAACTACCACTGTTCCCGTATAAAACATCTCAATATATATATATATATATATATATATATATATATATATATATATATATATATATATATATATATATATATATATATATATATATATAGTCCAGGAAGTTCGCACTCATTTATATATTTTTTTTTGGTCAAATATCGCGATCTCCCCATTAACGAATCTTGTCGGCGCAAAGTCGCTAATTAAATACGATTCCCATAACAACTGTGGCTTAAGATTAAAGAAAACAATATTTTAACAAATAGAAACGCGACATTGGCTTTACTGTGTTCTTCCTTCGTTGAAAAATATCTTGGCAAGCCGAAAATGGAAAGCAAATGCCCCCATAACACATAAATGTATAAATAATTTAAACAGCCGTCTTTCTAAATCGTATACTTTGTAATACGTAAGAGAACGAGATGAATACTGAGAAGTTTCTGATGCATTTTTCATCCTCATAAATCCTTGTTCCGATAAATATGGATGCATACATGAGCAATTTATGAAACTCGTGACAAGTAAAATGGAAAAGCTAGATATTTCTCTTGGAATATGTTGAAAATCGTTTTTTAATATTTGTGAATATACTTGGCATGTAAGGACTTTTTCACATCATAAAACAACGCAAAGGTGTAAATCTGTAAAATTTTTCATGTCTGGAATGTAAGAATTTCTTATAAATAATTTAAAGGGGTTCGATTGGAAAGACCGACACCAATATAGCCACGTCCAGAGTTCATTTGTTATTCTTTGAGCTGTATTTGTTTTAGTGTCCCTATCTGACATTCTGTCTTCCGTTCCACAGCAGATATCTGAAACAGCTAGGCCGCATCTGAATTAATAATTTTTATGGGCACTTTTGCTGCTCGTTGTAAATTACCTATGACAAACGGGCAAGTGAAAGCTATTAAAATAGGTCTTATGGAAACATCGTTTATTGATTTATTTTTCAGATGCGCAACAAAAACAATTGCCTCTTACAGGAGATTAAAAGTAACATAATATAATCAGAATAACACCAATACACAAAAATCCATACAAGCATTAAATACATAAGCATCTATGAGAAGCAACAGGATAATTAAAAAATATTTCGGGACGCAGTAAATGCGTTATGGTAGTAAATTTTCATAAGAACCCACTGAGCAAAGTAATATTGCATTAACATTGCAGAATCTATTCCAAAGCAAGTGTAAGTTTTATAGATAACTTGCAGAAAGCCTCCTGCAAGTTTGTTGCAAATGGCAAATCTTCCCCCCAGTGACTTTAAAAATGCAAGTATTTCTTTTGTAACCTTACTGCAAGTTTACTGTAGTGAGCTGTTACAAACTTTCTTTATACTTACGCATGTTACCTTACAGCAAGCTTCAATTTTAAAGGGGCCTAGCAAAGTTGTAAAATTTAAACTTACATTTGCAACTTATCTGCAATTGTATATATTCTATATACAGTGCAAGTTTGTAACTTGAAATAATTCCAATTAATCTACTTCAGCTTTTTTTCAAAAATGCTCGGAGTCTGATAATATTCTCAGTTACAATCTTTTCAAAAATGTATTATACAATTTGTGTCAGATGTCATTGATAATTTTTGTAAATGACAAACTTAGCTTTTTGTTGACTATTTTTAAAGTACACGTCAAGCGATACAAAACCACCAAATTTCTAATTTTTATTATAAATCTTGAGTTGAGAGCAAGAAAAAAATTGTGTAGTTATCAATGAATAAAAAGTTTAAATCTGCTGGTTTCCTACAACTTCACATGTAAGAACTTTAAAAATAGTCAACAAAAACGTAGGGTTAATTTGAAGAAGTTATCGATGAAGTCATTTATCAAATATGGTACATACTGTATAGATTTTTTAAAAGACTGCAACTTGAAATACTAACCATTGTGTCCTAGCATTTTTGAAAAAAACAAACTGTATTTGATTAACTGAATTTATTTCAAGTTACAAACTAATACTGAATATAGGTATAGGTGTATTTATACATAATATATATATTTCTTGTAAAACTGTAAAAAACGACTTAACACAATGTTAATTAGAATAAAATCTTTATTACATAAAAAAAATTAAAGACTTACAACACATTTCATTTCTGCTGATAGATAGATATATACACTTTATTGACCATCAAATGTACATGGTAAGTCACTCTCTTTATAAGTACCGACTATAGTTACTAGATACAAATAGTTAAGACATATAGCGAGTGTCCATGTTTAGCCTAAAATGCAGTTCTAGTCAAAACTCAGCAACAAAATAGATAACTTGAACTCGTGATATCATTATTAATTGACCGATTTCAAAAATTCTTTTTTCTAAATGAATACCAATTAATTGTTTTTGATATTGTTCTACTAAATAACTCTTAGTCGTCTACGAAAACGTGTGAAACACCAATAACAAAAACGAAGTAGCATTACTTATTTTGAGAGGCGAGAATTTTTTTAGCTTCTAAAATATGTGGTAACATATGTGACAAAATAAAGTCAACATATTAAAAATTTGTCAAAAAAGAAGTACCTAAAATGGTGCGTTCAATTCGATTTTAGAGAAAATTTAATTAAGCAAACGTAAGAACAAGCAATGGATAAATCAAGCACAGGGAAATGAATACAACTTCAATGCGAAAATAGCTTAAATATGTCTCTGAAAGTGTTCACGCATATGTCTTATCTATCCCTGTCGACTAAGTACAGTACCGTCAATGTATGTGTACATTCAGAAACATTGTGTTAAAGTAAACCAAATTTATGACTACAGTGAATTACGTTTCTATAAAAAAAGTCTGTGGCTAGTGGAACTTGCATTCCAAAGCTTTTGCCTAACGCACTCACACACACACAGACACACACACTACAAAGAATTAATACAAGTAGCATGTAACTATACACATTAGTTTAGAGCACCAATAAATTCGTTCACCTTGGTTTTTGTTTTATAACATCCACTAGTGCCTACTGTAATCTTGTTAGTGGGAGCATCTTAATAACATTAGGTAGAAAACTGAGGAATTTGATTCCCAAGTAATCAAACATCTGCTTTGTTTTCTCCTTTTTGTGGACCTGTATTTTTTTAATTCATGCCTGCACCTGGTATTGATGTTGCAAGCTTCATCACTGGATATTTTGAATACATATACTGAAGAGGAATATAGCTGGAAGGGTCCCTAAGCATCCAATTGGCCTCGAACACATCAGGGCTGCTTCTTCTTGGACCTACGCACACAATGTCCTTATTGCTCTTTTTTGCATGATAAACACATGTTCCGCTGCTGACGAGTTAACCCATATGAATGTTCTATACGATAGGATACTGCGACAATGTGCAAAATAAGCAATCCTGGCAACTTGATGGGTACTGTACTGTTCCTTATGATGTCGATTGCTCTGGATAAGCCTCACTCTTCCATAGGTCAATCATATTTAACGTTTTAAAATGAATTGGTCTGACCAAGTACCAGTATACCAAAATTTAATTATGCTACAGAAGTGACTAATTTTATTGAATTCACACATATATTGAGTATATAGCTATTTTAGGGATTCGTACCTGACTTTTTGTCGATATACTCCATGTTTCATTATCTACACTCCAGACAACGAATTACTTAATTACCCAAAATTCAAACAATTCAGACTGCAATAAGATTGGTCAATCTTCAAAACTTCCAGAAAAATAAATAGACATAGATCAAAAAGCCGCTTATGATCAGTGGCGTCTCCTGACCAAAATGTTCGGGTGTGCGGTAACGAGTTGCTGTTAGTGGTGGTTTTAAAAATTATTAACACTAAATGTACACACACACACATATATATATATATATATATATATATATATATATATATATATATATATATATATATATATATATATATATATATATATATATATATATATATATTCGACCTATATGGGAATGATACGTAGATAAATAAATTAATTTCCCACTACAACACTAACAAATTAAAAAGTCACTTAAAACTTTAAAACACGAAAAGAACATGGAATTATTATCAAGCTCTTCTCTTCACACAAATTTGTGTTAGCGTTAGCACTGTCCGGAACGGGGTGAAAACTGTAAACATTAAAAGTAGTTTAATGTTAATATGGTACTAAATAATAAAATGTGTAAAAATCCTGGATGCAGCAAGTGCGTTATGGTAGTGAATTTTCATAGAAATGATCTGGCACAAAATATTTTATTATAACTTTTTTATCTTGCAACATAGAAATCTAAATTTTGATGTATAGTTTAATTTTTATATCGTAAACCTACCTACCAAATTTGGTTATCTTATCTTTTTTATTTTTTTGAGATACAAATTTTTTTCGAATAAAAACTCAAAATTTTCCCAGAAAACCTCGTCCAATTTTCCTAACTAACGAAATTATCCAATACATTTACAGAAGGAAGGTACATGCCAAATTTTATCAAAATCGGCCGATTATATTTTGAGTTATCGGTGTGATACCTATGTATATATATATATATATATATATATATATATATATATATATATATATATATATATATATATATATATATAGTTTATTGTTATATAAATAGTACAATGCATCTTACAAATAAGTCTAAACTTGTGACTGCAAATGATGCAATTTTGACTAAATTTTAATCTAAATGTCAATTGTTCTAAAGTTCTGTCATCTGATTTCTAATCTCCAAAATTACCTCACCTCATTATGTACCATTACAATTTCTAGAAATATGGATGGTACTTGAAATCAGTTTCTTCATTTTAATCAAAAATTTCTATATTTTAAAACTTGACTCAAATTAAATTCTTATATATAAAAATTAAAACTGACCCCGGATATGGGTTCTAGGGGTCCTAGTTCGCGCTCATTTGCAAACAATTTTTCAAAATTCAAAAGTCGAGATCTCCCCATTAGTGAATTTTTTCTACGAAAATTTACTAAAATGTATTATAGTCTTTGATTCTAGAATACTGTGGTCCAGGCAAGCGCAGTTGTAATGTTTGTAAATAATGCTATCACAACGTTTGTTAAACCGGCGTTCCATTCATTTGTCTTGAGCGGTATTTTTACCGCTCACTGCAGTGTTAAAACGAATGATATTTCCTTACTATTTTAAACACATGGGTGGGGGACTGTATTGTATACCAATACAGCTCTGTCGAGTGAAGTTGTTCGGAAATAAGAACGCACACCTAACCGGAATTCATTCCCAGTTGCTATTGACCTACTCATATTTTCTAAATGAAGCCGTGGTACCTACTTCATTCCAAGTCACTATTAACCGACTATTTATGAAATCAAATAAGTAAATTAAATCGATTGTCATAACATATGTAGTGTATTAAGACTAATGGAAAAAGAAATAAAACATATTTAACTGTGCACATTTTAATTATATTTTAGGGTGTGCGGCGCACACCTAGCTCACTAGGAGAAATCGCCACTGCTTATGATATCATAAATATAAACAACAATCCGCCATTAATCATTATTGCCGGGCGCATTGTCAGAGTCAGTTCGCTGTTGGCGTTGGTATTGGATGACGATGACCTACGATCGAACATACACGAACACCTAAACGGAGGGAATTTAAATAAATGTTTACAAATTAAAACAAACTTTCAGAAACATTACAATTGTAACTTTACGTGAGCTTACAAATGGAGAAAAGCAACAAGCCGGCAAAGGAGATATTACATTTGAAAGTTATGTTAAAGTTTTATTTGTAAGTTTGCATTGGTTTTTTGTCTGCAAACATTTAAAAATGTTGCAAACTAAACTTGCTTAATGGTAAATTATCTAACGTTGCGGTAAGCATTTGTAAGGTACCATGCTTAGTGGGAATAATATATTATTGATTTAGCGTTATATTAAAAGTTATAAATAATTACATTTAATTTTATTTATGGAATTAGGAACTGTACAAAACTAGGTAAAAATGACAAACAAAAACATGATCGCTAACATAAATACAAAAGTAAAAAAATCTCGGGACGCAGCAAGTGCGTTATGGTAGTGAATTTTCATAAAAATGTTTTTATTGCAAATATGTGTGTTTTCTTTTTAAGAAAGCAGACATCAATTTTGGTTACCAGTATAACCTATATAGAAAAAGCAGGCATCAAATTTGATTACCAGTATAACATATATAGTAAAAACAATGTGCCATGTTTCATCAAAATAACTTGATTGTTTGAAAAGGTACAGAAATTTCCAAAAGTAAACCAAAAGTGTTACTGAAAAAATCCGTTTCTTGGTCAACCTTATAGGTTAATAGCAAATTGAGCTTTTCAAATATGAAGCATTTAATCAAAATTCGCAACCACAACGCACTTGCTGCCTCCAGAATTTCTTAACTTACAAACATGCATTATATTTCGATGGAAAATGCAAAAAAATTAGGCGTTTTCGACAAAAAAAAATTATTTGTATCACCAACGACTTATGGGCCACCTGTGATTGTCGCAATAATTTTTTAAGATGTAGCTCAAAACACCGTATAATTAATGTATATAATATTTTTTCATATCTTGTATAATAACGAATATATTGAGCTTTATTGATTTTTTACGAAAATTCGACAAAAATTATATACCATTAAACGATAAACTCTATAGCTAAGGTTACTGCCAAGCATCAGAGAAAGGGTCTATTTGAAATGAATTTTCTGGAAACATTTTAGTAAAATGAAGGACAATGACGGTTGAAACTAAGAGTTCGGTGTATGTAAAACATTCTTCTTGAGACATTTTCTTTCCATAGCCCGTATTAGATTCAAGTTATTTGCCTAAATGTTGCGAATTTTGACGTTTTCAATTGACACTTTGACGTTTTGAGGAAACCCCCAATTTATTTTTCTTTAAATGCCCATAACTTTTTTGTCTTTTGACCTACAGAGCTAAATTTTGGTAGGTGGCACACCTATAACGATATAAACCAGCTTACCAAATTTGGTTGCCCTTACTTTGTTAATTTTGGAGATATAAATATTTTGCGAAAGAAAACACAAATTTTTCCGGGAAAACCTCGGAGGATTTTCTTGGCTAACAAAATTATCCAAGCGACTTGCGAAAGGAATGTACTCACCAATTTTGACGTTTAAAATCGCAATTTTGACGTTTTGAGGAAAATCCAAATTTATTTTTCTTTGAATGCCTGTAACTTTTTTATCCTTCATCCTACGGAGCTAAATTTTGGTAGGTAACTTGCCTATAATGATATAAATCCGCATATGGTTGCCCTTACTTTGTTAATTCCGGAGATATATATTTTTTTCGAAAGAAAACACAAAATTTTCCGGGAAAACCTGGACCGATTTTCCTGGCTAACGAACTTATCCAAGCCATTTGCAAA
This sequence comes from Tillus elongatus, assembly GCA_964006375.1. Classification (NCBI taxonomy): domain Eukaryota; kingdom Metazoa; phylum Arthropoda; class Insecta; order Coleoptera; family Cleridae; genus Tillus; species Tillus elongatus. The sequence continues at coordinate 166,772,175 of OZ023264.1, forward strand.
AGAAGTTTATTCACCAAATTTAATCAAAATCGGCCCATTATTTTTTGAGTTATCGGTGTGATACATATATATATAATATATATATATATATATATATATATATATATATATATATATATATATATATATATATATATATATATATATAAACATATAAAAATTTAAACCGACCTTGGATATGTGTTCTGGGGGGCCTAATTAGCGCTCATTTGAAGAAATTTTTTCAAAATTTAAAAGTCGGGATCTCCTCATTAGTGAATTTTTTTAAAGAAAATTCACTAAAAAGTAAACTATACACAAAAATTTAGATTTCTATGTTGCAAGAAAAAAAAGTTATAATAAAATATTTGGTGCCAGATCATTTCTATGAAAATTCACTACCATAACGCACTTGCTGCGTCTTTGAGTTTTTAAGTAGTCGCTTTTGCTTTTTCACTATAGTTTTTTATTTTTTAACAAAATTTGTTTGTGTAGCTTATATAGATTCAGGATAGAGCCCATTGATACTGTGTCTCGAGGAATAGCTAGCGGTATCAAAAATATTTTAAATCATAAGATTTTTTTTTAAATGCATGATATTCTGCTTTTCGGTTTTCTTCTACGTTTTTTTGTCAGTCCAGGGTTAGGTAAAAGGATCCGGGTCAGGTCCAGATCAGGTCAGGTCAGGTTAGGTCAGGTTAGGTCGTTCAGGTCTGCTTCATAGAGTGTTTAGTGCATAAACATGAAAAATGGTGTCCCTTCAACCCCCAAAAAGCTGCGGGGGACTAGGAGCAAATATACGTGGTGCAGGGGAAAAACATGTTTAGGAGAAAGTGTTGATACAAAAAGTGAAAAGGCTGCTTATAGAGGTCGAACTAAGTTGTTTTTACTGATTTTTCCTTTATATTTCCTTCTCCGCCGAAAAATGGTGTCCCTTCAACCCCCAAAAAGCTGCGGGGGACTAGGAGCAAATATACGTGGTGCAGGGGAAAAACATGTTTAGGAGAAAGTGTTGATACAAAAAGTGAAAAGGCTGCTTATAGAGGTCGAACTAAGTTGTTTTTACTGATTTTTCCTTTATATTTCCTTCTCCGCCGAGCATCCCTATTCACTCCGGGTCTCGTAACTTTTGGAGGGGTTGATTCCACAACATATATCTTGTTGCTTATGCACACATTGAGTCTTTTAAGCATGTTTACTGAAATATTTTTCAAAACTCACGTATGCCGATCATCTGCATAATTACCGTTAAATATCTTTTACTTGCACAAAAGAAAGAAATTGGTTTTTATGAATTATATTCATTACTGCATCCATACGCACCAGCAAGATTAACCATTTTTTAAATATAAAAAAAGCAAAGGTCAAACCGCTTAAGTCGCGGAAGCAAAAAAAGTCTGAACGCAGCAAGTGCGTTATGGTAATCAATTTTCATTAAATGCTTCAAATTTGAATAACTCAATTTTCTATAAACCTAGAAGGTTGAATTTTGGCACGTGGTAAGGCCTCTACCAAGACAACATATTCACATAAATTTCATCAAAATAGCTTTGTAATTTTCGGAGATAAACATTTTTTTCGAAAGAAAACTTAAAATTTTTATTTATATTATATTTATATAAACATATAAAAATTGAAACTGACCCAGGATATTTGTCCTATGGGTCCTATTTCGCAGTCATTTGAAAAAAATGTTTGTCAAATCTCACCATAGATACCTCTCCATTTGAATTTAGTTAATTTTTCCCAATAAAAATTGACTAAAAGGAGAAACGGACCGGGCCGGACTCGAACCTGCATCGTCCGCTTGACATACAAAGTACTCTTCCAATGAACTACCGACGCTTCGTAATAAACGAATTCTTTACATTGTATTTACACATACAGCACCTTACCGTCAGGAATTTGGTATCGGAAATTAAATGTAAGTGGTAGCTAAATAGCAAATTGCAGAATTGATTGATTTATTTCGCCGATCGCTGAAACATATTCGAGTGTAGACTGTTTCGGTCTTAAATAACATTCAAATGTTACTAATGGCATGTAACCTTAAAGATAATTTGACATATTATGAATGAAAATGAAATGCGTTCGTGGAATCACAATTTTAGTGCGCCATCTTTTAGAAAATAGCTGGTCTACGGATGGTGCCGAAACGCGCTAGTTTAACAAGACATATTGACTAAATAATTATGGTATGTCATATTTTACATTTCACTTTGCATTACGTTTTTATTTGGAATCCAAAAGACCTGAAATTTAAGAAACTTATTCTTGGATACCTAATCTAGGCAAAGAGTGATTTTGAGCTAATTCTGTGACAAAAAATTGTCAAATCATGGTTTGGCAAAAACGTTGTATTTTCGTTATAAACGGGATATTTGCTTACAAAAATCTTTATTGCCTTCCTCAAACCTCAATCTATCTATTGTATACTATATTTTCAGTCTAAGGCTTTAATTGGGACAGTTCAACAAGCTACAAATATAGTGTATTTTAAGCATTTTATTGAACTTTCCTCTTAACGATAAACTCTATAGCTAAGACTACTGCCAAGTGTCAGAGAAAGGGTCTATTTGAAATAAATTTTCTGGAAACATTTTATTAAAATGAAGGACAATGACGGTTGAAGCTAAGACTTCAGGGTTTGTAAAACATAGCCGGTATTAGATTCAAGTTCTTTTCCTAAATGTTGCCAATTTTGACGTTTAAATCGCAACTTTGACGTTTTGTGAAAAACCCCAATTTATTTTTGTTTAAATGCCTATAACTTTTTTGTCTTTTGACCTACAGAGCTAAATTTTGGTAGATAACTTCCCTATAATGATATAAACCCGCGTATAAAATTTGGTTGCCCTTACTTTGTTAATTTTGGAGATATAATTTTTTTTCGAAAGAAAACACAAAATTTTCCAGGAAAACCACGTCGGATTTTCCTAAATAACGAACATATCCAAGCCACTTGCAAAAGGAAGGTACTCACCAATTTTGACGTTTAAAATCGCGATTTTGACGTTTTGAGGAGAACCCAAATTTATTTTTCTTTGAATGCCTGTAACTTTTTTGTCATTTAACCTAAATTTGGTTGCCCTTACTTTGTTAATTTTGGAAATATAAATTTTTTTCGATTTTTTTCGAAAGAAAACACAAAATTTTCCGGGAAAACCTCGGCGGATTTTCCTGGCTAACGAACTTATCCAAGCGACTTGCGAAAGGAAGGTATGTGCCAAATTTTATCAACATCGGCCCATTATTTTTTAAGTTATAGGTGTGACACATAAATATATATATATATATATATATATATATATATATATATATATATATATATATATATATATATATATATATATATATAAACATATAAAGTCTGAAACTGACCTCGGATTTGGGTTCCGGGGGTCCTATATAGCGCTCATTTGAAGAAATTTTTTCAAAATTCGAAAGTCGAGATCTCCTCATTAGTGAATTTTTTTTAAGAAAATTCACTAAAAACAGGAAATATATTCAACAAAAAATACACTAGACTGCTGAGCATAGAAAAGGAATACATTAAACATTAAAATGTACATTTAGTATCATTTTTAACTATAAGATTGTAAAAATGTTTATAATTTAAAGTGCAGAGCCTAATTTAAGGTATTTTTTTATTCACACATCCGGCTTACCCTACATATCTAATTAGAAAACTTATGCAAAACTTATTTTATAAATATACGAAGTGTTCCTTTATAATATATAACTGAACACACTCAACTGCACTGTTTTTTTTCTTTCATTAACTGTTTATACAGAACTCAACGGCTCTATTAGAATTCATGTATGTTGCGATCACAAATCTGCTAAATACAACGTTCTTATTTTTAAAAAGTTTCGGGACGCAGCAAGTGCGTTATGGTAGTGAATTTTCATAAAAATGTTTGTAATAGCAAATATGTGTATTTTTTTCAGAAAGCAGGCATCAAATTTGATTACCAGTATAACATATATAGTAAAAACAATGTGCCATGTTTCATCAAAATAACTTTATTGTTTGAAAACGTACAAAAATTTCCGAAAGTAAACTTAAAGTGTAACCGAAAAAATCCGTTTCTGGGTCAACCTTATGGGTTAATAGCAAATTGAGCTTTTCAAATATGAAGCATTTAATCGAAATTCTACCATAACGCACTTGCTGCGTCCAGAATTTCTTTACTTACAAACATGCATTATATTTCGATGGAAAATGCAAAAACATAAGGCGTTTTCGACTAAAAAAAATATTTGTATCACCAACGACTTATGGGCCTGCCTGTAATTAATGTATACAATTTTTTTTTAATATCTTGTAGAATAACGGATATATTGACCTTTATTGATTTTTTACGAAAAAACGACAAAAGTTATATACCATTAAACGATAAACTCTATAGCTAAGACTACTGCCAAGCATCAGAAAAAGGGTCTATTTGAATTAAATTTTCTGGAAATATTTTAGTAAAATGAAGGACAGTGACGGTTGAAACTAAGACTTCAGGGTTTGTAAAACATTCTTCTTGAAACATTTTCATTCCATAGCCCCTATTAGATTCAAGTTCTTTGCCTAAATGTTGCGAATTTTGACGTTTTAAATTGTCACTTTGACATTTTGAGGAAAACCCCAATTTATTTTTCTTTAAATGCCCATAACTTTTTTGTCTTTTGATCTAGCGCGCTAAATTTTGGTAGGTAATTTACTTGTAGCAATATAACACGATGTACCAAATTTGGTTACCCTTATTTTGTAATTTCCGGAGATTTTTTTTTTCTAAAGGAAACACAAAATTTTCCGGGAAAACCTTGGCCGATTTTCCTGGATAACAAACCTATCCAAGCCACTTAGAAAAGGAAGGTATTCACGAAATTTTGTCAAAATCGGCTCATTATTTTTTGAGTTATCGGTGTGATATATATATATATATATATATATATATATATATATATATATATATATATATATATATATATATATATATATATATATATATATATATATATATATATAGAGGGCCTAATTAGCGCTCATTCGAAGAAATTTTTTCAAAATCCGAAAGTCGGGATCTCCTTAATAGTGAATTTTTTTAAGAAAATTCACTAAAAATCTTACATACAAGAAAATTGCAAGCATGTGTGGTATAAAAAATTCGCTAATATTCAAAAACCTGACTCTTGATTAACACATTGATTTTTCTATATTTTTACAGGTATGCTGAATTCTGTAAACCTCTAAACCGCTAATGCAGAGGTAACGATGGTGGGATTTAGAAAAAAATCATATATATATATATATATATATATATATATATATATATATATATATATATATATATATATATATATATATATATATATATATATATATATATAGGTGATAAAGTCCAATATATTCTGTCTTTTGACGTATCAAAGTAAAAATTGGGGAAATTGTAGCAACCATTAAGCTTCATATTTTAAATTTAGTTACAATGCTACAGGGTGTTCTGTAACGCCGTGCCAGTACAAAGTTACATATTTTTAAAAGAAACACCCTGTATTTTAATTTGAATTTGAAATCCGCTTCACTTCTTCATTACAATGATTTAGGCTTGAAATATGTTATACAGTGTGTTTAAAGAGTTATAACCAATTTTCCATGAAAATCGTAACAAGTTCAGCGCTCTGTATAACTTAGAAGTATAAGAACAATAATCTATTGCAGCCGTAGCTTTTTAATTATTGTTGACATTTATGAAAATGATTGATTTTGTTAATTTTCATTAAATCGATTGCTGGTTGAGTCAAAACAGCAATTCATTTATCGCTCAGTTTTTTTTTTAAATTGATCACCCTGTAACTATCGTAAAGTACTATCATTGTACTTTTTTGTTAAGCATTCCTGATACCCAAAATGATTCGTTTTTGTGCTTTTTATTTTTCTCTGCAAAGTATCGAGGGCCATGATTTATTTGTCAAAAACTAACAGTTTAACATTATTGTCTATCAATTTAGTGGTCAAATAACGAACACAGAAAGAGAACAAGTTTATTACAAATAAATATTACAAAAATGCTGTGATGTTAAAATAGAAGAAACACTATTTTACTAAAATACAATAAATATTAATTACAAAATGTAATTGAAAGAAACATTACAAAGCATTTGTATACGAATACTTCGAAATTGATTTGTTATTCTCTCCTTCATGTCATCTCTTGTTGTTGGGGGTGTATTATGAACTTCATTTTTAATATAACCCCAAAGAAAAGAGTCCATTTTATTAAATTCCGGTGACCTGGGAGGCCACCGCTCGGGCCCACCTCTTCCGATCCATCGTCCAGGAAACCGATCATCAAGTTCACCTTGAATAAGTAGATTATCGTGAACAGGAGCACCGTCATATAAGAACCACATTTCCTGACGTATATGAAGTGGAACCTCTTTCAGTAATACGGGTAACTGATTTACTAGAAAATCTAGATACATGCATTCAGCCAGGTATACACTATACGAACGGTGTTTTACTCAAGCAAAGACAAGCCAGGAGAGCGATACGTAGCGATAGACAAGATCAAACTAATGACCATAACATCTCAGTCAAAGCAGGGGCCACCGGAGATGAAAAAGTGTGGAATGGAGAGACGGGATGACAGTTCCCGGGAGGCATATGCGGACTGTGAATCCTCAGCATCTCCGCTAGGGCCAAACCAGGACACAGACATTTTGATTACTTTAGCGAGCTGTGAATCATCAGCGTCCTCACTAAAATAACACAAGAACTTATACTGTATAAGACGGAAAGCCTAGAGCCAGACGAAGTGTACAAGGTTAATTGGAAAGCAACGTGTCACTTGAAGTGATCTAGATAGGCTGTGAATCCTCAGCGTCCCTATCGGGATCAATCCAAGGTAAATATATCTCGATTATTTAAGTAAACTGTGAATCCTCAGCATCCTCACAAAAAAAACGGAAATAACTCGCTTGCGGAGATTTGTACTGAGAAGCGTGATAATTTAAAAATATGAAAATTCACTACAAAATATGAAAATTCGCTACAAAATATGAACGGATTAAAACGGATAATTTTTCACCTATGACAATATTTTTGTATACTGAAATCGGCCAAACCAGGTGCGCTCGGACGGAAGACGGAATCGGTACGGACTGATGGCGACTCACGGTTCTCGGCTTATTAGCGCAATTATCAATACTGTCTCTACCTCGTGTGGCGTCCGCTTTTATATGATTTTCACACACCGCAAAAATCTCCGCAATTCTTGGAATTTAATCACCTTATCACAGCTGGATAAGATAATTTATAGGAAATACACGTTTAATTATATATAAATCTCTCTAAAATATTTTATGGTGAAAATATTTTACCAAATATTTATAGAGTTTGTATTTTATTATTCTCTATTTAATTGAATAATTACTTAGCAATTATGCGTTTTGTACCATATACCAATAGAAAATATTATTTTATTACAATATATATATATATATATATATATATATATATATATATATATATATATATATATATATATATATATATATATATATATATATATATGTGTGTGTGTGTGTGTATGTATATATAATAGTATAATATATAATATAATATATAATTGTTTCTACCGCCCTGGGCAAGGCTGAACTTTTTGCTTCGTTGTTCGCCGGCAATTCTACTCTCAACCCACCTCCAAATGTTCAACCACCAAGAGTCCCCAATGTCGCGCATAAAATGTCGGATATCATTTTCAAAACTAAAAAGGTACGAAAGATGCTCTCTTCTCTTAATATCAGGAAAGGCTCTGGCCTTGACGAGATCCCAGCAATTTTTCTCAAAAAATGGGCACCAGAGCTTGCTCCTGTCCTGACTCGTCTATTTCAGATATCTTATAATAAAGGCATATTCCCTAGTAACTGGAAAACTGCTCGAGTACAACCTATCCCCAAGAAAGGATCCAAAGAGTTTACTAGCAACTACAGGCCTATTTCTCTCCTTTCAGTCGTCTCTAAAGTGATGGAAAAGTATATAAACACCGAATTACTAAAATTTCTTGAAAAACACAGTCTAATCCACGACAGGCAGTATGGATTCCGTCAGCGCAGATCGACTGCCGACCTCCTTTCCTTTGTCACCCATTCTTGGAACAAGTCTATGGAACTACACGGTGAATCCCAGATTGTTGCTCTAGACATATCAAAAGCATTCGACCAGGTCTGGCACGCAGCGCTGCTTAATAAACTTCTGGCCTATGGCCTACCACCAAAACTTTGTACCTGGACATCAAATTTCCTCTCCAACAAGAGCATATCTGTTGTTGTAGATGGCTATTCCTCTAAACTCTATCCAATTAATGCAGGAGTTCCTCAAGTTTCAGCTTTAGCCCCTACTTTGTTTCTTCTCAACATCAATGACCTCCTCTCTAGCACATCCAACCAAGTTCACACCTACGCGGACGACAGCACCCTCCATTCAAATATGCAATATTCTAAGCCTGTCTCTTTAGCCCAATTAGATGAGGATCGCAGACTCATGGAGGGTTCTGTCTCCGTGGATCACCAAAAAATATTAGACTGGGGAAGTAGAAATCTTGTACAATTCAACCCCACCAAAACTAAGTCTTGCTTTCTTTCTCACAAGAGATACACCAGCCCTAGACATATCACAATGAACAACCAAGTTATTCAAAGTAATGAGTCATTTTCTCTTGTTGGCATTTCTGTGGATCGAAATCTTAATTGGCACCAACATGTCACATCAATTGCAGAAGCGGCTGCTAAGAAATTAGGTTTCCTCTTCCGGGCTCGAAAATACTTTTCACCAGCTAATCTCTATACCTTATATACTTCACAAATAAGGTCAAACCTCGAATACTGCTCCCACATCTGGGGTGCCGCTGCCGCTTCTACACTAGCTATCCTGGACTCCATTCAAAAGAGAGCTATACGTCTCATCGGTGACCCTACCCTCACCCAAAGGCTGCCATCCCTTGCCCACCGACGTTTCGTTGGTGACCTCTCTCTCTTTTATAGATATCTGCACGGGCACTGCTCAGAGGAGCTTTCCTCCACCTGCTGCCCCCAACAGATCTACCAGGGAACAGAGCGAATGCACCCTTTTACTGTCCAGGTCACCAGACTTAGAACATCTTGTTGTGCCCGCTCTTTTGTCCCGAGGACTTCCAAGTTGTGGAATTCCTTCTCCTCCGAACCTCCAAACCTTCAAGTCCAGAATTAACAAGCTGCCTCTTTCCTCCTTGTCAACACCCACGGTACGATAGTATTTAGGCTGTAAGCCCTCGTGGTGTGTTGTTGAAATTAATATATATATATATATATATATATATATATATATATATATATATATATATATATATATATATATATATATATATATATATATATATATATATATATATATATATATATGTGTGTGTGTGTGTGTGTGTGTATGTATGTATCACACCAATAACTCAAAAAATAATGGGCCGATTTTGATAAATATAAACATTCAACCAAACATTGAATAAGGGTTGTAGAGCCCCTTATTCGCGCTCATTTGAAGAAACTTTCTGAATGTCCCACCATCGATAACTCTATTAGTGAATTTTCTTAATGAAAATTCACTAAAGAATATAACAATAACAAATACAAAATCTAGTTAACAACTCTGGTTTTATTCACAAGATGTACAGATTCAAAATTACAAAGTATAATATTTGTTCTAAAAGAACCCCAAAGATATGTATGTGTCACAAACAACGGGATGTAATTCAAAGAATGCGTGTCTATGTCACAGCTTCGGCAGATCCTATTACAGTTGATTAAAACATAATATGATTGTACTGGACCCTATGATTGAGGACGGAAAATAAACAAGGAGGAGCTTTTTGCCGCGCTACGAGGAAGTTAAACTGGAATAAGATGTTTCGAGAATCCAGCCCGTTATGTAGCAGTCTGTATAAAACCTTCAAAGTCAGACATTCTCTGCGACCAAGTAATGACATCATCAAAATGCAGTAGAAGTTTTGTTGCTCGACTCCTCTAGGCGGGTGCGACCCATTAACTTTAAAATAGAGGTACTCGAGAAACTTTCGTTAAACTGTTTCCAAACTGGATACATAACGGTTGTAATTGAGCTCCATAGCCGATAACTGTACTCAAGCCTCACACTAATGTAAGCATAGTAGAGTGTTTTAAGAGCTTACAAATTGACAAAGTTACTGCATTTTCTTATGAAATCACATTATAGTACAAGTACATTACAGTATAAATCACATTTACCTGACCCCTTTTATCAAGAACACCCATAATGTAATGCGTACAATCTCCAGAATGTTAGTACAAGTGAATTTTTCTCTAGAAAAATTTCACTTGTACTAACCTTCTTGAGATTTTACGCAATACATTACGCATGTTTTTGATGCCCTCTGGTAAATTTTATTAGTCATGTTCTGAGACCTAATAACTTTCTGACAACACACTTGGAAAAAGCTGTGATTGAAACCAACAGGGAAGCTCCTGGGAAACCTAGTCCAATTGATGATGTGCGGATGCTAAAATAAAAAAAAGTCTGAACGCAGCAAGTGCATTATGGAAGTGAATTTTCATTAAAATGTTTTTAATAGCAAATATGTCTCTCTAATGCAAGCAGGCATCAATTTGGTTACCGGTATAGCCTATATAGTAGAAACAATGTACCATATTTTATCAAAATTACTTATTGTTTGAAAATGTACAACAATTTTCCGAAAATAAACTTTAAATGTTTCTAAGAAACCTGGTTTCCTAGCCAACAAACCTTAGGTTAGTAGCAATTGAGTTATTGAAATTTGAAGAATTTAATGAGAATTCGCTACTAAAACGCATTTACTGCGTCTCGATCTTTTTCTTACAAACATGCATCATATTTCGATAAAAAATTTAAAATTCAATAATATAAGGGTGTTCAAAAACAACAATTGTAAAGATCACCAACGACTTATGGACCATCATGTGATTGTCAAAATATTTATATAAGATGTAGCTTAAGACACCCTATAATTAACGTATATAAGAGCCTCGGGGGTTCAGGGGAAAGAACGTGTGCCTCTGAACCGAAGGGTACTGAGTTCGATCCCAGGGTTCTCCTTTCACTTTTTCAGTACAAACTGTAACATTAATATCAACCGAGGTTATGGCATTGTATTTGAGCAAGTTGAATGTCTGCACCTTCCGCCCTTCAGAGGGGGCGTAAAGCCGTCGGTCCTGTGGCAACGATGTTGGGCACGTTACAGCTCCCTACCCTCCTTACAGAAAGGCAGGGATTCGGCAAAATTTCCAGGATAATGAGGTGGAACTGCTTCCTGGCTTGGGTGATTGGCCATAGTCGCGGAAATAGGCCAATGTTAAAGGATCAAAACACAAAACAAAAAATTTACGTATACAATTTTTTTCGTATCTTGTATAATCACAATTATATTGAGCTTTACCGTAGAAATGCGTGACCCTGTATACATGTAAACAGATAAAAACTGAAAGTAAACACGGATAAGGATTCTAGCGTGCCTAGTTTGCGCTCATTTGAATAAATGTTTTTAAAATTCAAAAGTCGCGGTCTCCTCAATAACGAATTTTTTCTACGAAAATTAACTAAAAATTATAGACCGTTAAACCATCGACCTAACTAAACCTACAGCCAAAGCATCAGCTTAACTAAACCTACAGCCATAGCATCAGAGGGTCTATTTGTCTTTTTTGTCTTTTAACTTACAGACCTGAATTTTGGTACGTGGGTCATAATACAAATACGCGTATGAAATCTGGTTATCCCTCCTTTATTTTAGGAAATATAAATTTTTTCCAAAAGAAAACACACAATTTTCCGGGACAACCTAAGCCGATTTGTCTGGCTACCGAACTTATCCAAGCCACTTGCAAAAGGAAGGTACTCGCCAAATTTCATCCAAATCGCCATATTATTTCTTGAGTTTTTTTATTTTTTATTTCAACAACACACCACGAGGGCTTAAGCCTAAATACTATCGTACCGTGGGTGTCGACAAAGAAGAAAGAGGCAACTTGTTAATTCTGGACTTGAAGGTTTGGAGGTTCGGGGAGAAGGAAAAACATGTCCCGGCAAGGAATTCCACAACTTGGAAGTCCTCGGGACAAAAGCGCGGGCATAACAAGATGTTCTATGTCTGGTGACCTGGACAGTAAAATGGTGCATTCGCTCTGTTTCCCTGGTAGATCTGTTGGGGGCAGCAGGTGGAGGAACTATAGAAGAAAGCTCCTCTGGGCAGTGCCCGTGCAGATATCTATTAAAGAGAGAGAGGTCACCAACGGCACGTCGGTGGGCAAGGGATGGCAGCCTTTGGGTGAGGGTATGGTCACCGATGAGACGTATAGCTCTCTTCTAAATTGAGTCCAGGATAGCGAGTGTAGAAGCGGCGGCAGCACCCCAGATGTGGGAGCAGTATTTGAGGTTTGGTCTTATTTGTGGAGTGTATACAGTATAGAAATTAGCTGGTGAAAAGTATTTGCGAGCCCGGAAGAGGAAACCTAATTTCTTAGCAGCCGCTTCTGCAATTGATGTGACATGTTGGTGCCAATTGAGATTTCGATCCACAGAGATGCCAACAAGTGAAAAGGACTTATTACTTTGAATAACTTGGTTGTTGATTGTGATGCGTCTAGGGCTGGTGTATCTCTTATGAGAAAGAAAGCAAGACTGTGATTTGGTGGGGTTGAATTGTACAAGATTTCTACTTCCCCAGTCTAATATTTTTTGGGGATCCATGGAGATAGAACCCTCCATGAGTCTGCGATCCTCATCTAATTGGGCTAAAGAGACAGGCTTAGAATATTGTATATTTGAATGAAGGGTCCGGTCGTCCGCGTAACTGTGAACTGGGTTGGATGTGCTAGAGAGGAGATCCTTGATGTGGAGAAGAAATATAGTAGGGGCTAAAGCTGAACCTTGAGGACCTCCTGCATTAATTGGATACAGTTTAGAGGAATGGCCATCCACGACAACAGAAATGCTACGGTTGGAGAGGAAATTTGCTGTCCACGTACAGAGTTTTGGTGGTAGGCCATAGGCCGGTAGTTTATTAAGCAGCGCTGCGTGCCAGACCTGGTCGAATGCTTTGGCTATGTCTAGAGCGACAATCTGGGATTCGCCGTGTAGTTCCATAGACTTGTTCCAAGAATGGGTGACAAAGGAAAGGAGGTCGGCAGTTGGTCTGTGCTGACGGAATCCATACTGCCTGTCGTGGATTATGCTGCGTTTTTCAAGAAATTTTAGTAATTCGGTGTTTATATACTTTTCCATCACTTTAGAGATGACTGAAAGGAGATAAATAGGCCTGTAGTTGCTAGGAAGCGCTTTCGATCCTTTCTTGGGGACGGGTTGTGCTCGAGCAGATTTCCAGTTACTAGGGAATATGCCTCTATTGTAAGATATCTGAAACAGGCGAGTCAGAACAGGAGCAAGTTCTGGTGCTCATTTTTTGAGAACAAGAGTTATCGGTGTGATACATATTGTTACGTTCTTCGGTGTTCTGGATTTGTTGACTACCAAAATACATCTTTTCAAACTACTAATTTATTATAATCAACTATTTTCCAACACAACTATAAATATTTGTGTCTATTACTAAATGTCCATAGAACTATATTTCACTGTTCACCTTCCATGATCACTTATTTGCACCACCACTGACTCAATACTGAACTAACTTACTCTGCACGCCGCTCGTCTATTTATACTGTCCATAGAGATTCTAGTTATTCTACACAGTTCTACACCTGTCACTTCTGGTCGCTTCTAGAAATATCATTCCAGATTGTTCGCTGTTACAAACACACTACACGGCCTCTGACCATAGAAGTAACAAAGTCCATAAACTTATTTCTCATAGACAAATGTGACACTGTCCCCCTCTTACATTCAATCGTCCCGGTCGAATTTTGACATTTCTTGGTATGGCGTAAGCCTGTGCATATGTACCACCTGTATCTTGCTATTCGTGCTCCTCTGAATGCGATAGATAATGTCATTGATCCCTTAGTTTCGGTAACCGTCTCTTGCGCCGTACTGGATTATAGAACAACACCTGATCTCCTTCTTTAAAACCATCTGTTTAGCTCGCACGTCATAACGGGTCTTCATGCGGTCGCTTTCTACTCGTATGTGCATTCTGACAGCATAATGTGTGGCTTTCCTTCTCTTCAATATGTCGGAGCTCTCTTCAAGCGAAGTTCTTGCGTTGCACTGGTTCATCCGTGTCATTGCTCTTGTTCTGGTGTTTGTACTTGCAAATATGTCTCTGCATGCCATATTTTTCCTGTCGACATTAGCTCTGTACCAACACATGTGACCACTGACCTTTTCTGTGTTGGCTTCACATTTACATTGTCTTTACACCCTTCGTCTTCTACTTCTCCCATAAGTTCTTTTTTACTTGCTTGTAGCTGAGTAACTGGGTCGTCTCTTCCTCTCACAGCTCTCTTTACTGTTATGGTACTTTCACCGCAGACGTTACTATTTTCCTCTATGGTGATTTTCCGCACTACCAGGTTACTGCCAGGCGACCGTTGATACTGATGCTGATGTTAGTGCCAAGATCAAGTTTAGCGCACTGACCTTGGAGTATGTCCAAGACAATTATAATCGGGTCCGATATGGGAGCCGACTATGGCTCTCTGTTTTGTCTTCCATGTCCCAATTTGTAGCTCGACGTCAGTTTTGCCAAATACCTGTATCCGATCACCACCGGCTGCGTTTACTCTGTACACTCTATGTGGCTCTCTTACTCGCCATCTTGGAACCATGTCGCGGCTAATAATAGTCCTAGGTGCGTCTGTATCGACGTCTATCTGGGTCTTATTACCGCTTAAGTATCCGTCTACGACGAGAGTTGAATGTTTTGTTTTCTCTCAAAAGGATTTAGTTGTGGGAAATTATTTCTCGAAAATTGTGAATTAGATAGTCTTTGATTAAATGGTTGATTACTAGAAAATGGTTTATGAAAATTACCTAGATTTTGAGAAGTAAAACTATTTTGGAATGGTTTATTTTGGAAATTGTTACTATTACTGTTTTTATTAGGTGTGTTGTATGCATATATTTCATCTGTTTTTCGCCATATTGGAAATTTTCTTCCTCTACAACTAATGCCATAGCTTGCTCCAAATGTATCGGTTTTTGTAATCTAATTGCAAGTCCTAATTGACCGTGCAGTCCATGTAAAAAGGTCTGCAAGGCCATTTTGTCATAAATTTCATTTTTTACTAAACGAATATTGTTATCATCTATAGTTAATCTTAATTTACTTTGTAGCAAACTTCTAGCATCTTGTATTCGCATACCAAATTGATAGGGCGTTTCATTTTGATTCGGTTTAAGTAACATAAAGTCTCTAGCTAAACAATCTTCATCTCTCTGGTCTGAAAAATATTGTTGTAAGAGAAGTTTTATTCGGGGCCAATTTGTGGCATCTTCTCTAGTAGCTATTAAAGATTTTGCTCTTCCCTCTAGTTTATTATTATTCTAAGTATCCAATTATTGCGGTCATTATTTAAATTTTGTGTATCAACAAAAGATGATAAGAAATTTTCACAAGCTCCAATAAATAATGCCAAAGTGGCTTGATCCCCGTCATAACTGGGAATTGCATTAATATGATAAGATTCAATTTTGGTTTGTGCAGCAACGTTTTGTTCAGTCATTTTAATATTTGTATTTTCCAACGTAAAATATTTTTTTAAATTTAACACTAATTTGGCTGGTTTAATAATATTTTGTCTAGAAATATTCTTAAAATTTTTATCTGAGTCAGACATACACAATTATAAAATTTATGGGATAAATATATATAAAGGATAATGAAAATTACTCACAATAATTTTTCCATATGCTTAATTATGAAGTCGGCAATGTTGTCCTTCTTCGCTGAAGATTTTTGGTCACTTCTATCTATACTTGACTTGGCCCTTCGAGGTTGGCGATGATGTCCTTCCTTTTGTGGCTGTGTTGTCTTCTGCTAGTGGTGGCTTCTGCTGTTGAGGTTGGCGATGATGTCCTTCCTTGTTGACGATGTTTGTCACTTTAAATTTTGTAGGTTACAGGTTTTTAACGATAAAAATCGACGTGTACCTTTGCGATTTTTGTCAAAAATATACTTAAACCTACCCTACCGACTGCGCCAGTTTGGATAGTGCCCTTTTGGCACTTCAAAACAAAAAAACTTTATTTCGAAATTACAACAAGTTTAATTATAATTTTAAAACAAAGGAGAAATACACGATGTTTCATGTTGAAACACTCGTAATAAATTCTAACATAATATTGTCTCTTACTTGTATATATAAAGTCAAATATGCTTAGCTAACATTATAAAATAAAACAACTTAAACTAAATAATTATGATGACTATGATTATTCAGCGGTTTCAGTATTTCCGCGTTGAACGACTGCTTCGATCCTATTACTCTACTGACACGAGATATCAGTATAGCATTATACAGGGTGCTGTAACTCGCGGCCAGAATCGCCAACCTGAGAAACGGTTACCGGCCGTAGCCTCACTTTCTCCCTTGCGCGTGATCTTAGACCCCAACATTTGCCTCTTATATGTCCCACCTTGGAGCAGTTCCAGCAGAACAGGGCATTTGCACGGTGAGATCTTATTGGGTGCCCGTGAGACGTAGGCCTTATTTACTCTGCTATTTTTCTCTAGTAGTTGCATGATCTTGGATGACTCTGTTCTTCTCTTGGAATACCTTGAAGCACATCTAGGGCATCTCCTCTTAGGGATACAATTAACGAAGTCTCTTTCTCTCTCTCTCTCTTTCTCGCCCCAACCATTTGCTGTAGCAGCGGCTTCGAACTGGCGTAGGTAAATACCCCATGGGACTGAGCCATCAAATGTGGGGACCTTAATTCTTAGGACCGGGCTACATCCGAGTCTGATGTTTCCCTTGACTATGGTATCATACTTATTTTCTAGTGATTGAATAATCTCCTGTACCTCCGCTTGTGCCTCTTGCACATTCGTCAGCTTGTCATGTACATCGTCGCTGATACCCATTACTCGACTTTCTACTTGTTGGAAGATGTCTTTTACCTGCTTTATACGTTCGTCCACACACGAAGTAATATTCTCAATTCTACTGGATTGTTTTTGAAATTTTTTCTTTGTTTCTTCATCTCTTCTTCTGGCTTCTTCATCTATTTTCCTCATTTCTTCTTTCGCTTCTTAGTCCCTTCTTCTGGCGCCTCTATATCTTTTTCTCATTTCTTATTTGGCTTCTTCGTCTCTTTTTCTCAGTGCTTCTTTCACTTCATCTCTTGTTCTGTCCTCTTCACCGCTTTTTCTAACTTCTTCTTTCATTTCTTAAATTAATCCCAATAGCTGGGTGTCCATATTGACTGTTATGCTACGTGACTTAGGCATAGACGTACTTAAAGCTGGTACGCAGTTTATTCTGTTTCAAAAACACACCCAGTTATGAATTACTACTGACGCTTATCTTTCAGATATTCTAGAAATTTTCACGTCGTTCAACGAATATTCTGGCAAATATTTTCACTTACAGCTTGAAATTCCACTTCTGACACCAGTTGTTACGTTCTTCTGGGTTCTGGATTTGTTGATTAACAAAATACAGCTTTTTAAACTACTAATTTATTATAACCAACTATTTTCTAATACCACTATAAAATATTTCTCTCTGTTACTAAATGTTCATAGTACTATAGTTCACTATTCGCGTTCTATGATCACTTATTTGCACCACCACTGACTCAATACTGAACAAACTTACTCTGTGTGCGTCTCGTTTATTTATACTATCCATAGAGATTCTAGACATTCTATACTGTTCTACACCTGTCACTTCTGGTCCATTCTAGAAATATCAATCCAGAGTGTTCGCTGTTAGCTGTTACCAACACACTACAACCGGCCTCTGACCATAGAAGTAACAAAGTCCATAAACTTAGGTCTTATAGAGGAATTTGACAATATATATATATATATATATATATATATATATATATATATATATATATATATATATATATATATATATATATATATATATATATATATATATATAAACATATAAAAATTCAAACTGACCCCGAAGATGTATTCTAGGGGGCCTAATTAGCGCTCATTTGAAGAATTTTTTTCAAAATTCAAAAGTCGGGATCTCATTAATGATATTTTTAAGAAAATTCACTAAAAGAGAGCCATAGTTGCGATGACAAAGCAACATCGCCTTCATACCCGCATGCTGGTAGACATAAATACAAAATTTGCTTTTTTATATAAACAATCTTATAGTAGTGTCCCTGCAAGTAATTATCTAACTTTTATTAAATTTAACTGTTTTTATATAACTAAATAGCTTGGATGAGTTCATATACCAACAAAATTCGGGAAAAATCAAGTGTTCACTTGAACTGTAGGTATGTTTCTCCAAAAAATACTTTAAAAAGATATCCTCCATATGTTGTCTTTAAAGCTACCACATTTTGTACCAAAATAAAAGGTTATAGATTAATGGAAAATTGAGGTATTAAGCAAGGGCGTACCCAGGCATGGGCAGAGGGGGGGCAGCTGCCCCCCCCCCCCCCCCGAAGCCTGGAAGCAAAAAAAATCCTTATAAAAAAATAATATCACAAACAAATAGGATAATTATCGTACATCTCGCAAAGCTTTACACTGATCTAGAGCCATCTAGCTACTGGTAGCGAAATCTGTCAGCCAGTTAGTGGGATTTGAGAAAGACTGAGCGATCGCTATGGTCTATAGGCGCCAGCCAATGAGAGAAAAGGAAATCTTCTAGAAAGGTCTCCGCCTTCCCCTTCGATCTAGAGAGTTCCGCATGTCCGCATCACTATATAAACTGACCCGCCCGCCGCTACTTGATCAGTATTTGTATGTTAGTTGAACTGTTAGATTCTCACACGAAAATACACCTGTTTTTGCCTTATCGCATCTTCATCCTTCATACATGCTAAAAATGACTTCAAAAGATTTGGAGAAAAATGCAAAATCTTTCATAGAGTTTTATGAGTTGGGTGATATCTCTGCAGAATTAGATTTGTGGTATAATCTGTGGAAAAAGAAGGATTTAGCAGGAGACAAATTTAAGGATATTGAAGTGGCTGCACTTTTGGAGGAGGCTAATATTTTTGTCCCTGCAACAAGGCATGCACTCCTCATTTTAAGTGCTTTCCCATCAACTACGGCTACCGTTGAACGATCTTTTAGTACCCTTCGAAGGGTAAAGACCTGGCTGAGAAGTACAATGAGAGAAGACAGACTGACTGGGTTGTGTTTGTTGAGCGTCCATCGGAAATTCTTCAAGGAAAATCAGGACTGGATTGAAACGAGAGTTTTGAACAAGTTTTGTACAAACCCAAGAAAAATTATACTACTATAAGACATGTAATTAGAATAATTTTTTGCAAGCAAATAATTGTAATAACTTAGTTGATAAAGCACTGCTATAATTATACATAATTTTCTTAAAATGTTGGTTTCATTCACCTTTTCCGCGATAAGATGTTACAACCTGAACGACCATGGCTTGCACCCCCCCCCCCCCCCAGTTTTGATCCTGGGTACACCCTTGGTATTAAGCATGTTAAATTAAGTTTTATAAAAATAACTACCATAACTCACTTACAGGTTTCAAACAAGCAGCTTTAAATGTAACATAATTGCACCGTTCTGTGATAATAAATCATTAATGTCTACTCTCCTTTCGACCTTTCGACAAAGTTATTAGCATCTGGTTCAGTCAATATCTATAACCACACACGATAAAGCCAGTGCAGTATCCTTAGCAGCATCCATGTCATGTTCGAAGTGCGGTTGTACATACTGCTACATTTGCTATCCTGGATACAATAAATAGACTCCGCGGTGCAACATCTGAGTTTGCAAACTCATAATCAACAAAACACTGCAAGATGTGTTTGAAAATCATGGAAACCAGCTTACCGTAACTAAATAGTAAGCGAATAAAACCCTGACGTTGCTATATTATCGATTATCTGGGAAACTGATGGCTATTTCTGTCGATTGTTTACACAATCTATATTAAATCAAAACTAGTGATACGTTAGCATCATGTAAGCTGTTTTCACACACATTGTCATCATTAATAAGTACAATTTGTAGAACCCAATTTATCACAATACAGTTTTTAGACCCGACGATCGTTTCGCTAACAAAGCCATCAGAGGGTTGAATAAACGAGTTTATCCATCTGATGACACCAACTTTGTTAGCTAAACCATCGTCAGGTCTAAAAACTGTATCGTGATGAATTGGGTTTTCCAAATTGTACTTGTCAGTGCTTATCACAGGTTCCAATCTTCACTCATTATCATCATTACTAATGTTTTTCTTAATTTAATAATTATGGTGCCTCGACTACCAGGGTCATTGACACCATACGTAATATTACAAACATATATACATACGCACACACACACACACAGATATATATATATATATATATATATATATATATATATATATATATATATATATATATATATATATATATATATATAGTGTGAGACATACTTATGGAATAAAAATCATTATTCAGCAAAAAATAATTTTTGTGGAAAACGCTGAGACAGGTGAAGTTTAATTTGTCGAACATTATCTTATAATCATAGTTAAAAAAATTAAACTCCCACCATTTTACCCCCACCACTTTATCCTTTTTTTAATAGCAACCTTACATTTTTTTCATCACAATTCGATGGATCACATTTTTCTGAATACGGAGATACCTCATATGTATGGTCTAATATTGCAGTTTTCAATACAGGATGGAAATTTAATACCGGAATATTAAAACTAAGCAGTTTACCCTGAAGTTTAGATTTCGAAAATAAACTTAATAAAAACGTCTCTTTCTTATAATAAATGTTAACAATGTTCTCCATTCACTTGCACACAACGAAATAACCTGCTCTGGAATTCTTCCCTCACTGTTCAACACGCAGGCGTTACGTTCCCAATTTCTGTTGTTATTTATATTTTCAAATCATCTAAATCAGCAGGTTGCGTTTTATACACTCTGTTTTTAAGGTATCCCCATATAAAGAAATCAAGAGGTGTGAGATCTGGTGATCTAGCGGGCCATTCTACGAAACCTCTTCGTCCAATCCATCTTTGTGGAAAGCCTTCGTGTAAATACTCCCGTACTAGAAGAGCACCATCTTGTGGGGGTGCGTAAATCTTGGTAGATGTAGAAATTAACTAATGGACCAGCCTATGATTGTCAAAATATGTTTATAAGATGCAGCTTAATACACCCTATAATTAATGCGTACAATTTTTTCTCGTATCTTGTATAATCACAATTATTTTGAGCTTTGTCGTAGAAATACGTCACCCAGTATTGTATATATCTAAACAGATAAAAACTGAAAGTAAACCCGGATATGGATTCTATTGGGCCTAGTTTGCGCTCATTTGAAACGTAGCTAAATGTTATTTACCATTAAACCATACAATTAACTAAACCCGCAGCCAAAGTATCAACGTAACTAAACCTACAGCCAAAGCATCAGAGAAAGGGTCTATTTGAAATGAATTTTCTGTAAATATTTTAATAAAATGAAGGACAGTGCCGGTTGAAGCTAAAACTTAAGCGTTTGCAGAACACTCCTCGTGAGTCATTTTCTTTGCATAATCCGTTCTTTGCCTATATGTTGGGAATTTTGACGTTTCAAATCGCGACTTTGACGTTTTGAGGAAAACGCCTTTTTTTCTTTAACTGCCCATAACTTTTTTGTCTTTCAACTTACAGACCGGTATTTTGGTACATGGTTCACTCTTTATAATACAAACACCCGTACCAAATTTGGTTGTCCTTACTTCCGGAGATATATTTTTTTCCAGAAAGAAAACACATAATTTTCCGGAAAAACCTGCGCCGATTTTCCTGGCTAACGAACTTATCCAAGCCGCTTGAGGAAGGTACTCACCAAATTTGATCAAAATCGGCCCATTATTTTTTGAGATATCGGTGTGAGATAGATATATATATATATATATATATATATATATATATATATATATATATATATATATATATATATATATATATATATAATATATATATATATATATATATATATATATATATATATATATATATATATATATATATATATCCGGTACGCGTGTTTGTATTATAAGTAGTGAACCATGTACCAAAATTTAGGTGTGTAAGTTTTAAAACAAAAAAGTTATGGGCAGTTAAAGAAAAAAGTCTGGACTCAGCAAGTGCGCTATGGTAGTGAATTTTCATTGAAATGAACTGGCACCAAATATTTTTTATAACTTTTTTCCTTTAACGTAGAAATATAAATTTTGGTATATAATTTCCTTTTAAAATGATACACTTACGAATCAAATTTGGTTTCCAAAGCTTTTCTATTTTTTGAGATAATTTTGTTTTCCAAAAGAAAACCCAAAATTTTCCCGCCTAACGAAGTTATCCAAGTAATTTAGAAAAGGAAGGTACGTGCCAAATTTTATTAAAATCGGACGATTATTTTCGAGTTATCGCTGTGGTATATATATATATATATATATATATATATATATATATATATATATATATATATATATATACATACATAAACATATAAAAATTTAAACTGACCCCGCATATGGGTCATAGTTCGCGCTCATTTGAAGAAATTTTTCCATAATTCAAAAGTCGGGATCTCCCCGTTAGTGAATTCATTAAAATTTGGTATTTTCCTCAAATCGTCGCGATTTGAAACGTCAAAATTCGCAACATTTAGGCAAAAAACCTGAACCAAACACGGATTATGTAAAGAAAATGTCACAAGAAAACTATTCTGCAAACCCTTAAGTTTCAGCTTCAACCGCCATTGTCCTTCATTTTACTAAAATATTTACAGAAAATTCATTTCAAAGCTCTTTCTCTGATGCTTTAGCAGTAGGTTTAGTTTATTTGATGCTTTGGCTGTCGATTTAGTTAAGTTTGTGGTTTAACGGTCTATAATTTTTAGCCAATTTTCGTAGAAAAAAATCGTTATTGCGAGAAGACCGTGACTTTTGAATTTTAAAAAGATTTCTTCAAATGAGCGAAAACTAGGCCCCCATATCCGGGTTTCCTTTCAGTTTTTATCTGTGTACATATACAGGGTCACGCATTTCTACGGTAAAGCCCAATATAATTGTTATTGTATAAGATACGAGAAAACAATGTATACGTTAATTATAAGGTGTCTCAAGCTGCATCTTATAAAAATATTTTGACGATCATGGAGTGGTCCATAAGTCGCTAGTGATCCCTAAAATTGTTTTTTTCGAACACCCTTATATTACTGCATTTTAGTGAATTTTCTTAGAAAAAATTCACTAATGAGGAGATCTCGACTTTTGAATTTTAAAAAAATTTCTTCAAATGAGCGCGATCTAGGACCCCTAGAACCCATATCCGGGGTCAGTTTCAATTTTTATATGTTTATATATATATATATATATATATATATATATATATATATATATATATATATATATATATATATATATATATATATATATATATATATATATATATATATATATATATATATATATATATATATATATATATATATATATATATATATATATATATATATATATGTATCACACCGATAACTCAAAAAATAATGGGCCGATTTTGATAAAATTTGGCATGTACCTTTCTTTTGTAAATGGCTTGGATAAGTTCGTTAGCCAGGAAAATCGGACGAGGTTTTCCGGGAAAATTTTTAGTTTTCATTCGAAAAAAATTCTTATCTCAAAAAGTAATAAGCCGATTTTAATAAAATTTGGCATGTACCTTTCTTTTGTAAATGGCTTTGACAAGTTTGTTAGTCAAGAAAATCGGATGAGGTTTTCCGGGAAAATTTTGAGTTTTCATTCGAAAAAAATTCTTATCTCAAAAAGTAATCAGCCGATTTTAACAAATTTTGGCATGTACCTTTCTTTTGTAAATGGCTTTGACAAGTTTGTTAGTCAAGAAAATCGGACGAGGTTTTCCGGAAAAATTTTGAGTTTTCATTCGAAAAAAATTTTTATCTCTAAGAATAATAAGCCGATTTTGATAAAATTTGGCATGTACCTTCCCTTTGTAAATGACTTTGACAAGTTCGTTAATCAAAAAAATCGGACGAGGTTTTCCGGGAAAATTTTGAGTTTCCATTCGAAAAAAAATTTTATCTCTAAGAATAATAAGCCGATTTTGATAAAATTTGGCATGTACCTTCCTTTTGTAAATGACTTTGACAAGTTCGTTAATCAAAAAAATAGGACGAGGTTTTCCGGGAAAATTTTGAGTTTTAATTTGAAAAAAATTTTTATCTTAAAAAATAAGAAATCTATGATAACCAAATTTGGTAGGTAGGTTTACGATATAAAAAGTAAACTATACACCAAAATTTAGATTTCTATGTTACAAGAAAAAAAAGTTATAATAAAATATTTTGTGCCAGATCATTTCTATGAAAATTCACTACCATAACGCACTTGCTGCGTCCAGGCTTTTTTCATTTTGTATCGAATCGTTTTGGTAGTGAATTTTCATTATATCCTTCAAATTTCAATAACTCAATTTGCTATTAACCTAAGGTTTGTTGGCTAGGAAACCAACATTTTCAGTTTCTTTTTAGAAAATTTGTGTTTATTTTCAAACAATAAGTAAATTTGATGAAATGCGGTACATTGTTTCTACTATATAGGCTATACCGATAACCGGTAACCAGATTTATGCCTGCGTGAATTAGAGAGGCATATTGGCTAATAACAATATTTTTATGAAAATTCACCTCTATAACGCACTTGCTGCGTCTAGACTGTTTTAATTGTACAGTAATATGAATGTTGTTTGTATGTTAAAAATGTAAGTACCTACGTATACAAATTTAATTACTGTTATTTCTCTGTGGTAACAAATATTTATACAAAAAAACAAGCCATGGATTATTTGTAGAAGCAACAAAATACGTTTCTCTAGAATTTGTTTGATTCAATATAAGGCCAACATAATGAGAGAAAATCGTTTCAGTTAAATTTATAGCAGGTGCTGCCATCTCTTGTCAATCTGTTCAACAACTGCACTGCATATTATAGTTTGTCGCCATGTTTTCGTTGTATGGTGGTGCTAGTGCACAGTGCACTGAGGCTGAGGCCATTGCGCGTACGTAAAATTTGACAAGCGTCTACCAAGATAAAATCCGTGAATACCGTGTAAATTATGGCAGACAGAGATAAATACGACTCAAACGGTGACTATGGGGATTACCCTGGAAATTTCAAGCGGAAAAGTATGTCGGAAAAAGTGAGCGACGTTCCAGATGGTGAAAATGAAGAAACTAACCCAGCCTCACAGAAAGCCGGCGAATACGTTCGTGAATTGTTGCAGGAAAAGCTATCGATTGATCAAGGCAAACATCCTAATGCTACCAGGTTGATTGAGCAAGGTAAGTCTTTTAAAAAGAGAATTCTAGTTCATATTGCTTTATTATTTAATGGCTCTAAATATTTATAAATCCTTTAGTTATTGTTAGGTTGATATATTTTAATAGTTGTCACTGTCAACCTCTATTTTACCTGTCACTTGTCAATGTCACAATCAGGGCAGTGCACAGTGCAGTATTTAACAAATTTGATTGCCCACTGCATTTAAATTTATTCGGAAGAAAATTTATGCTTATTTTTAATAAAAATATTGTTAATTAAATTACAGATTGAAGAAAAATGTTGGCATGGCTTTCTCCAATTAACTAACTACGAATGTTTTCGAAACTTAATTATAATTCGCCTAGGTATGCGAATTTTTACGCTGTCTATTTTCACGTTAACTTGACTGAAACTCAATTTCTTATTCTCACGTCAAAGGTCAGGTGTTAAAGGAAATTAGGATTACCTCGTGATTCCATTAAAAAAATTGTATATACAAAATTAAAGCTATGGGGTGTTAAGAAATCAAGATACATCTTCTCTACACTTCCAGGCCTGTATGGTAGAATTGGACGCTTATAAATCCACTTTGAGACCTCTACATCTCTTTGTTGATGTAATGAATGAAGCAAAATGAAAAACTTGTCAATAAATTCATGTAACGAACTGTTCTTTGCAATAACTTGGTTCAGTTTGGAGTTGATACTCTCTAGTCTATTATTAGTTTTATTTCCCAGGTTTCCTTAATTCATTTCACATCCTGCCCATTCATTATGGATATGATGCCAATTTTCGTCGAAATACTCCACAACATTTTTGGGACAAACTTCTTTGAACTTTGCATAAAATTCATCATGTTGATTCAAATTTTGAATATAAACAAATTTTGACAGTATTTCTAAGCGCATTTCACGTTCTTGCCTTGTTATTTTCAACTTTCACAAGTTATTGTCCTTTTAAACGTCTTCAGGGTGTGAAATAAGCAAATATAAATGGGAATTCCTGGTAATTTATCTTTCAAGACATCTCTCTCTGTTAAATCCTTCTTACTCATGACACAATTTATGTCAATCGAATGAGGATTTTCTCCCTTGAATGTGTCTATATGCCACTCTAATGTGTCTTTAGATTCAGATGCTGTCACGCAGTCCCCAACAATTTCACTGAATGCTTTGGAATCCTCAACAAGTAGAATAAACACTGTTTAGTTTTGATACTATATTCTTTCGTATATTTAGATACATCCTCATAATTTGAGAAAGTTTTTCCAACTTTAAGTACAGACTCTTCCATTATAAATACTGGCAGTTTTCTGAATTACACTAAAATCAACAACAAAATGTTACCAGCGAGAATTATCAGAGCTCAGTAAACATCAACAAAACAGAGAAAATCATCAGCTCTACACAGTTGCACGGCAATTAGATTGTAGAGTGAGGTTAAGCTAGTCCTGTGACGTCAAATCGCGTGAGACACAGCGGAATTTTTACTGCACCAATAAATTCAGAAGATAAAACAGCCACAGAGGGATGTAAAATTGAATTATCGATATTAAGCGGTTCGTGAATATGTGTTTAAAATAATGTCTTGCAAAAATGTTGACCTATTTATTTTAACTTGGTAAATTAATGCCTGCTCACGGACAGCTTTCTTGAAAAAAGATTCAGAAACACGCTTAGAACCCCCCACTGGATGCATAAACCACAAGAAAAATTGGTGAATTTGAGTTTACTGAAAAGTAGAGTTTTTGGTTTGTTATTTAATTTAATTTATAAAGCCAGAAAATAAATACATAATATGTAACACAAAATTATTAATACAATTATGCTGCCAACAAATAAATTAAACAAAAATGCATATCCTACTATCTAAATCCTAAAAATTGATCGAACACAATGTCACTTATTCTCTAAGCATAAATAACATCTTTTAACCATAGAATGTAATATGTTATGCAACATATCTGGAGAAATCGTTAGCAAGGCTGGTGTAGTTCTTGTTAGGTCTCAAAAAAATAACAGTAGAAATAATTCTGGAGAAATCGTTAGCAAAGCTTCTAGTAAGTTTATGATGTTTGATTCTTTTTTCTATTGTAAATGTATGTTGTTGTTGATTTGGTTTATTTTAGCGAGGATATTGTCTATGTTAGTTTTTTGATTGTCATATATTACTAATATATTATCGACGTATCTTATCCATTTGACGTTTGGGTCTGTTTCTTTTATGATGGTGTTGATTTTATCTTCTAACTTTTGTATATATATATATATATATATATATATATATATATATATATATATATATATTTCGGCCATGATGCTTGATAGTGGAGATCCCATTGGTAGTCTATCTTCTTGGATGTAGTATTCTCCGTTGAATTCAAAGTAATTTTGTTTCAATATGATGTTTAATATTTCGTAGATTTGTTGTTTTTTGTTGTTATTTTGCATTTTATTTTCTATTATATTTGTGGTTTCGTTAATTGGTATATTGGTGTACATATTTGTTATGTCGAATGAGGCGAGTCTTTTGTTGTTGTTTATGTTTTCTAATTTGTGCAGTAGTTCTATGGAGTTTTTTATGTTTAATTTGTTTTCTAGTTTTATTTCTTGTTTAGCACTTGGTCTATTTCTTTTGCTATTTTGTATGAAGGTGCATCTTTGAAGTTGATGAGTGGTCTTATTGGGTATCCCGTTTTGTGTGTTTTTATTATTCCTGTCATTGGTGGTGCTTTTGGATTGCTGTTAAAATAATGTGTTGTTTTTTGGTTGAACATTGTCTTGTGTTTTTTTATGATGTTTAATATTTTATTTTGGAATTTTTTCGTTGGGTTTTCGTTCAGTTTCTTGCATTTGTTTGTCGAGTTGAATGTGTTTGTTTTTTCTATATAGTCTTGTGTTTTTATTGCTATTAGTGTGTCGCTTTTATCTGTTTTTGCTGTTATTATGTTGTTATATGTGACTTTGTTTTTTATTTGTTTGATCATATTTTCATGTGTATGGTTTTTTTATTTAGTTTTGTCAATAATTCTGTTTATTTCCGTTGCCAGTTGGTTTTTCAGTGGTTCTAAGTTTGGGATGTCTATTGCGTTTTGTGTGTCCACTATTATGTTCTCTATTGTAGATTTTTTTCTATCTGAAAAGTTGGTTTTTATGTTGTTTTCTATGGATTCTATATAGTCTTGTGTTTTTATTGCTATTAGTGTGTCGCTTTTATCTGTTTTTGCTGTTATTATGTTGTTATATGTGACTTTGTTTTTTATTTGTTTGATCATATTTTCATGTTTATGGTTTTTTTATTTAGTTTTGTCAATAATTCTGTTTATTTCCGTTGCCAGTTGGTTTTTCAGTGGTTCTAAGTTTGGGATGTCTATTGCGTTTTGTGTGTCCACTATTATGTTCTCTATTGTAGATTTTTTTCTATCTGAAAAGTTGGTTTTTATGTTGTTTTCTATGGATTCTTTTTCCTCTTTTGTGAATTTTGTGTCTGTTATGTTTATGAATCTATCCTGAAATATGTGGTGTGTTGTGGTTGTTATGTTTGTTATCTTAGTTTGTTCTTTTTAAGGTTGTGTAGTTTTTTGTTTATTTTCTCTAATTTGTGTTTATAATCGGTTTTTATGTTGTTCATTATATTGTTATATGTTTGTGTTCTAGGGGGCCTAGTTAGCGCTCATTTAGATGAGGATCGCAGACTCATGGAGGGTTCTGTCCCTGTTGATCTCCAAAAAATATTAGACTGGAGAAGTAGAAATCTTGTACAATTAAACTCCACCAAATCTCAGTCTTGCTTTCTATCTCATAAGAGATACACCATACACCACCGTACCCTCATCCAAAGGCTGCCATCCCTTGCCCACCGAGGTGCCGTTGGTGACCTCTCTCTCTTTTATAGATATCTGCACGGGCACTGCTCGGAGAAACTTTCTTCCATAGTTACTCCACCTGCTGCCCCCAACAGATCTACCAGGGGAACAGAGCAAATGCACCCTTTTACTATCCAGGTCACCAGACAGAACATGTTGTTATGCCCGCTCTTTTGTCCCGAGGACTTCGAAGTTGTGGAATTCCTTGCCGGCACATGTTTTCCCTTCTCCTCCGAACCTCCAAACCTTCAAGTCCAGAATTAACAAGTTGCCTCTTTCCCCCTTATCGACACCCACGGTACGATAGTATTTAGGCTGTAAGCCCTCGTGGTGTGTTGTTGAAATATTATATTAAAAAAAAGATATTTTTTTAATTCAGAAGTCGTGTCTGCTCATTAGTGATTTTTTTAAAAAGAAGATTCACTAAAAGTAAGGGTTAATTATCAGAGAATTGGCAAGATTACCGCAATTACAAAGGTATGGACAGTTAAACCATATAATGCACCACAGCAGAAATTCACACTCTTCTTTTTCTTGTGCCATCTGAAGCAAATGTTCTAGGTCCGGCCTTTGGCTGCACACTCCCTACGGTCTCACATTGTATCCACTAGAAAAACAATTTAGGAAATAAATAATAATCTGTCACAGATTACGAAATCGCTATACATACATGCTTCAACCACTTCAACACTGGTTAGAAGGGTCATTATAAGAAAACAAGGTAACCAATGCGCAATTTCAGAAATAAGATCTGGAAACACATGAATAATTATTAACATGATAGTCTTACGTACTAAAAGCGAACCGGTAGTACAAACTACTAGCCCAAAGAACAAGAACTACCGACTACCGGACCAATGAGAAGTTCCCATGCGTGCTACGACTGGAATATTCCAATGAATCCAATTGTTTGAGTTTTGCCCCGTACTCAATTAACACCGTGTATGTTTCTTTTGTAATCATATTTCTGGCAAATCCTATATAGGGTGTCGCATTGAAAACGAAACAGACCGATTTGCGTCCAGATAATTTTTTTTTAAGAAACGCCGAAACACGTCAATTTTATATTGAGGGGGGCATGTTTTGACATAAAACTCAACTTTGTCACATCAACCCCTTAAGGGTGGTGATAACAACCCTTATATTTTAAATACGCAACGTGGGTCGAGTGTTACATCATTTGAAAGCTCTTTCTTTTCTGAATTCAGCACACTAATTTTTTTGGAAGTTTTATCAACTCGTTTAAAAATTATTCACAGTTGAAGATGCAAAAACGCATTTCACTCATTCCAATAAGAAATGTGCTGATAGTCAATGTTTTGTTGGTTTGTAAACAAAAAATTGACTATCAGAACATTTCTTATCGGAATGAGAGAAATGCGGTTTATTATTTCAGTTTATCGGTCGGTTTGATACTTGATAGTACTACCGAAAATTAATTTCACAATGGTGTATTCTGTAGAAGAAAGAATTGAAATAATTACTCTTTTTTTTTCAAAAACGATGACTGTGCCAACCGTACCGCAAATTTGTTTAATGAACGACATCCGAACAGACATGTTAACAGAAAATACATTTTGGAGTTAGTTGCAAAGTTTCGACAAAGTGATTCAGTAGCCAACAAAAAACGGGATCCTGAACGTGAATTTCCGGTTAGAAATAAGACTATTGAGATTGAAGTTTTAGGACAAATTGCTGCAGACCCAACTTTGAACACGAGAAAATTGGCCACTGTTTCAAACATCAAAAGAAGAACTATTCAGCGAATATTGAAGCATCATAAATTTCACCCGTATAAAATTCATCTTGTACAACTGAATGAAGATGATTTCGATCGGCGGCTGGAGTTTTGTGAAGTTATGTCTGCACAAATAGCTGATAACGGGAACTTACTGTTCAATATCTGTTTTTCAGACGAGTGTACGTCTTTATTAAACTCTACAGTTAATCGTCATAATTGTCGTTATTGGGAAGATAATAATCCAAGAAATTTTCACAAAGTCCACACTCAAACTCCACAGAAATTGATTGTCTGGACTGGCATTTTTGAAGACCGTTTAATCAGACCAATTTTTCTTGATGGCAATTTGAGTGGCGAAACGTATTTGGAGTTACTAGAAGTTATCGTTTACCCTCTAATAATTGACATTGTTGAAAATGATGATCGCTATCAAGAAAATCAATTAGTCTTTCAACAAGATGGAGCTCCTCCGCATTTTCCAAAACGTGTAAGGGAGTTTTTGAACAGGGGGTTTCGAGAACAATGGATTGGGCGTAGAGGTGCTATTGAGTGGCCCCCTAGATCACCAGATTTAACTCCTTTAGACTTCTTTCTATGGGGCCATTTAAAGAGTAGATATTTCGCAACAGAACCGGAAGACGACGCATTGTTGAAGAACGCCGTCTAATAACTCTACAAATGCTCCAGAATGTCAGAGCTCGTTTTGAACAAAATTTGTACTTTTCTATGGAAGCTGGTGGTCAACAATTTAAACACTTACTTAACTGAATAAACATTTGTGAACGTTTGGTTTTGTTTTTTAGTTGTTTTTTTTTAACGAAAAAATGACTAATTAGTACATCTCTTATCACAATGAATGAAATACCTTCTTGCAACTCCAACTGTGAATAATTTTTAAACGAGTTGATAAAACTTCCAAAAAAATTTGTCTACTGAATTCAGAAAAGAAACAGCTTTCAAATAGTGTAACACTCGACCCATGTTCCATATTTAAAATATAAGGGTTGTTATCACCACCCTTAAGTGGTTGATGTGACAAAGTTGAGTTTTATGTCAAAACATGTCCCCCTCAATATTAAAATTGACGTGTTTCAGCGTTTCTTAAAAGTAAATTTATCTGGACGCAAATCGGTCTGTTTCGTTTTCAATGCGCCACCCTGTATAGTGTATTGTACTATCTAGATGGGGTATAATAAAGGATTATTATATTTTCACATATCACGAAAGGCAACCCTGTTTTCCACATCGTTATTCCTGGTTCTAAAATTTAAAAGATTTGGACCCGTACTTCTAGGATACTGATAACGGACAAATATCACATTCTACTGCTAATTACCCTCCCTGCTGTCTCAATATTCTCCGCTAAAGTCGATACCTACATTTAATTTTATTTCTTTTGTTACTTATAAAATATAAATTGATTTAATTATAACAGAACTGAAAGACTATGGTAAAAGTTTGGTGAAATAACCTCTGATGTATTAAACGGAAAACTTTTCCAATTTTTTTACAGATTCTTTTCAAACCTCAGATGGCCACAATATAAACGGCTTCCAGAAGTAAATCCCCTAAACCATTCCGAATACTTTTAGGGGCCTATAAAAGTTGTTAAATGAAGTGATAATTTGGAAACGTGCATGTTCGACTCCTGCAGAACTCACCACGTTTTGTGCGTGAAGACACGTAATGTTAAAAGGGCAAAAAGGAATTGTAGAAAATCATTAACGGATGTGGCGCGACCGTCCCGTCGTATTTTCTATCCCGATCCCTAATTAAACCAAAGAAAAGGTCTGTCGCTTTCGATGCCCTTCTGTAAAAGCACCTCTCGTTGCGGAGGTCAAGGCAATGCATCCACTCGTTAGGAATTAATCGTTCGTAATTAATTCCGCCCGAAGGGGACATAACTGCTAGTCCTCCTGTCTTTATTTAATGAAATTATACCCATCGGTAACGCTAGATTGTACGAAGTGAACGTCAAGTACGGCCCAGCGTTTCTTGATTCGTTTGCGATGAGAATAATTAATATCCGATTTTAGTTTAAATTTTCCGGTAATAAATTTCATTAATCAGTAGCACTTTAATTATCATAAAGGTATTGTAGATTTAGTAGCGAATGATATAAGCTTACAGATGACTTGCCGGTTTATCATTATCTTTCTTACCTGCATAACAAAATATGCACGTTTTGTACGAGGCTGAATTATTATGCTCCGCACTTGGCCTATTTATAGATACTCGATAGGCATTTACGCAAATTAACTGGGTATATAACGATTGCACCTCAAGCATTCGAAAGTGTATATGGTGACTCTCCATCGTTGGCCTATAGCCGGTGCATCGACCTGGTGCAAAATTTGTATGCCGATTCCAAAAGTCGTTAAAAAAGCCTTAGATAGAGAAAAAATTGTTTGTCTTATCAGGGTACCCAGCGACCTGAAAAACCGGGAAACCCTGGAAAAATCAGGGAATGTGAAATACCCCCTAAAATGTCAGGGAAAAGTCTGGGAAATTTGTGATTTTACTCAAATGTCATGGAAATCTTTCAGTAGACTTAGAAATTATATATTTGTAAAATTTCGTGACTAGCAGATGCGTTCTTATTAGTGAATTTTTATTTAAAAATAGAGAGCTATCGATGGTGAGACTGCAAAAAAAAATTCAAATGAGCGCAAACAAGGACCCCTAGAACCCATATCCGGGTCAGTTTTAATTTTTATATGTTTATATATATATATATATATATATATATATATATATATATATATATATTTCTGGCTAACGAACTTATCCAAGCCATCTGCAAAAGGAAGGACCGTTATCTTTTAAGTTATCGGTGTGATATATATATATATATATATATATATATATATATATATATATATATATATATATATATATATATATATATATATATATATATATATATAAACATATAAAAATTGAAACTGACCCCGGGTATGTGTTCTCGGGGGCCTAATTAGTGCTCATTTGAAGGAATTTTTTCACAATTCAAAAGTCGCGTTCTCCTCAATGGTGATTTTCTTTTTCACTAAAAAAGAGAATTCACTAATACCCTTTGAGTTGTGGGAGGCAGAAAGCCGGGAAATTTAAAATATCGATACATATATTAAAATATCGTATGCAACTAGTAATACATTTATTAGGAGAAGGTAATATAAACAAATATAGTAAAAACAATGTACCATGTTTCATTAAAATAACTTTATTGTTTGAAAATGTACAAAAAATTTCCGAAAGTAAACTTAAAGTGTTCCCAAAAAAACTCGTTTCTTGGTAAACCTTATAGGTTAATAGCAAATTGAGCTATTCAAATATGAAGCATTTGATTAAAATTCGCTACCATAACGCACTTGCTGCGTTCCGAATTTCTTTTCTTACAAGCATGCATTATATTTCGATGAAAAATGCAAAAATGCAATAACATAAGGCGTGTTTGATAAAAAAAAAATCAAAGACGCAGCAAGTGCGTTATGGTAGTGAATTTTGATAGAAATGATCTGGCACCAAATATTTTATTAAAACCTTTTTTTCCTGTAACATAGAAATCTGAATTTTTGTGTATAGTTTACTTTTTATATCGTAAACCTACCCACCAAATTTGGTTATCATAGCTTTTAGTGAATTTTCTTAAAAAAAATTCACTAATGAGGAGATCCCGACTTTTGAATTTTGAAAAAATTTCTTCAAATGAGCGCTAATTAGGCCCCCCAGAAAACATATCCGGGGTCAGTTTCAATTTTTATATGTTTATATATATATATATATATATATATATATATATATATATATATATATATATATATATATATATATATATATATATATATATATATATATATATATATATATATATATATATATATATATATATATATATATATATATATATATATATGTATCACACCGATAACTCAAAAAATAATGGGCCGATTTTGATCAAATTTGGTGAAAAAATTCCTTTTGCAAATGGCTTGGATGAGTTCGTTAGTCAGGAAAATCTGCCCAGGTTTTCCCCGAAAATTTTGTGTTTTCTTTCGAAAAAAAATTATATCTCCGGAATTTACAAAGTAAGGGCAACCAAATTTGGTACGCAGGTTTACATCCTTATAGGTAAGTTACCCACCAAAATTTAGCTGTGTAGGTCAAAAGACAAAAAAGTTATAGGCATTTAAAAATAAATAAATTGGGGTTTTCCTCAAAACGTCAAAGTGGCGATTTAAAATGTCAAAATTGGCAACATTTAGGCAAATAACTTAAATCTAATACGGGCTATAGAAATAAAATGTCTCAAGAAGAATGTTTTACAAACCCTTAAGTCTTAGTTTCAACCGTCATAGTCCTTCATTTTACTTATATATTTGCAGAAAATTCATTTCAAATAGACCCTTTCTCTGATGCTTGGCAGTAGCCTTAGCTACAGAGTTTATCATTTAATGGTATATAATTTTTGTCGAATTTTCGTAAAAAATTAATAAAGGTCAATATATCCGTTATTATATAAGATATGAAGAAAATTTGTATATAATAATTATAGGGTGTCTTGAGCTACATCTTAAAATAATATTTCTGCAATCACAGGATGGCCCATAAGTCGTTGGTGATACAAATTTCCTTTTTTTAATCAAACACGCCTTATGTTATTGCATTTTTGCATTTTCCATCGAAATATAATGCATATTTGTAAGAAAATAAATTCTGGACGCAGCAAGTGCGTTATGGTAGCGAATTTTGATCAAATGTTTCATATTTGAACAGCTCAAGTTGCTATTAACCTATAAGGTTGACCAAGAAACGAGTTTTTTCGGGAACATTTTAAGTTTACTTTTGGAAATTTTTGTACATTTTCACACAATAAAGTTATTTTAATGAAACATGACACATTGTTTTTACTATATAGGTTATACTGGTAACCAAATTTGATGCCTGCTTTCTTAAAAAAACACATATATTTGTTATTAAAAAGATTTTTATGAAAATTCACTACCATAACGCACTTGCTGCGTCCCGAATTTTTTATTTTTTGAGTTAAAAAATTTTTTCGAATGAAAACTCAAAATTTTCCCGGAAAACCTTGTCCGATTTTCCTGACTAACGAACTTATCCAAGCTACTTACAAAAGGAAGGTACATGCCAAATTTTATCAAAATCGGATCATTATTTTCTGAGTTATCGGTGTGATACATATACATATATATATATATATATATATATATATATATATATATATATATATATATATATATATATATATATATATAACATATAACATATAAAAATTGAAACTGACCCCGGGTATGTGTTCTCGGGGGCCTAATTAGTGCTCATTTGAAGGAATTTTTTCACAATTCAAAAGTTGTTGCTGATACAAATTCTCTTTTTAGTGAATTTTCGTAGAAAAAATTCACTAATGGAGAGATCCCGACTTTTGAATTTTGAAAAAATTTTTGCAAATGAGCGCGAACTAGGACCCCTAGAACATATCCGGTGTGAGTTTCAATTTTTATATGTATATATATATATATATATATATATATATATATATATATATATATATATATATATATATATATATATATATATATATATATATATATATACATATAAAAATTGAAACTCACACTGGATATGGGTTCTAGGGGTCCTAGTTCGCGCTCATTTGCAAAAATTTTTCAAAATTCAAAAGTCGGGATCTCTCCATTAGTGAATTTTTTCTACGAAAATTCACTAAAAAGAGAATTTGTATCAGCAACGACTTATGGCCAGCTTGTGATTGTAGAAATATTTTTTTACATGTAGCTCAAGACACCCTATAATTAATGTATACATTTTTTTTTCATATTTTGTATAATAACGGATATATTGAGCTTTCTTGATTTTTTACGAACATTCGACAAACATTATATACCATTTAACGATAAACTCTATAGCTAAGGCTACTGACAAACATCAGAGAAAGGGTCTATTTGAAACGAATTGTCTGGAAATATTTTAGTAAAATGAAGGACAATTGCGGTTTTGAAACTAAGACTTCAGGGTTTGTAAAACATTCTTCTTGAGACACTTTCTTTCCATAGCCCGTATTAGATTCAAGTTCTTTGCCTAAATGTTGCCAATTTTGACGTTTTAAATCGCAACTTTGACGTTTTGAGGAAAACCCCAATAGATTTTTATTTAATGGCTATAATTTTTTTGTCGTTTGACCTACAGAGCTAACTTAGGTAACTTACATATAATGATATAAACCCGTGTACCAAATTTGGTTGCCCTTACTTTGTTAATTCGGGAGATATATATATATATATATATATATATATATATATATATATATATATATATATATATATATATATATATATATATATATATATATATTTCGAAAGAAAACACAAAATTTTCCGGGGCCGATTTTCATGTCGTTTCAAGGTCCCAGGATATTGTCACAGTATATTGTATAAAATTTCATTTGTAAAATAGATTTCATAAGGTATTCTCGTATTATTAATGTAAGGTATATTGTCGTATTTCCTTGGCTGACACCGACTCCAAAAATAACAATAATTTTACATTATATGATCCTAATAATTTGATTGTCTTTTAAGCAGTCTACACATATATTTAAAACTTTCTGCTTAGGTGAACTCTAAATAAATATTTTGATAATTGTTTGTTAGTCATAGGTATGTGTTGAGTTAGAGGTTAAGTTTAAGTGGGTACCCACATTCCTGCGTGGTAAATGCATAGATCGTAAATTGAGTGGAAAAAATAAGTTGATTGTTAGTTGTAGACAGAAGAATACGCAATTATTTTATACTTTTTAGTGCATTTTTTGTTTTTGAATATTTTTTTGTGAAGTCGGTTTTCCATTTTGTTAAAATTTTTGTTTATTATTAAGAATGGGCCAGCTGCCTCGAGTACCGAAGTAATTTTAAAAATAAGATTTGTATAGATATTTTTGAGCCATGGGCTGTAAGTTAGATTAGTATAGAATGATAGGCGCGCTGGATTTATAATCAGAGTGAATGGAATCAGATTAAAATTTAGGTGTTGTTTTTATGAGAGTTTAGTGGATGGGGGAATATTTGTGGAATTTTATAATGCGAGGAAAAGATAGGGCTTTAAGCCATGAGAGTTTAGCTGGAAGCTATAAGGGGTTAGACAAGTGTGAGGGCTATAATTAAGCTAATAGGAACTTAATTATCGGGCTTAGAAAAATTATACCGGGGACGAGAACAATGTAGTTTTCACCGGTATCAACTTTGTGTAACATTTAATACATTCTAAGGTTTGGAAAAACCTACACCCTCCTGTTTAAATAACCCTTAGGATTTATATTATTGGAATTAAGAGTTTTTAGTATAATTTTAATCAGACGGAAACCTTTGGAATTAAAGGATGTATTTAAAATTTATTGTGCTGTTAAAATGTTATCTGTATAAATTTTATTTTTTGTATTAAAGTAATTTTAAAAACCAGATACTGGGTTTCATTATTAGCTTAGCAAGCCCTAAACTAGAGTTCATTTTAACAGTTTCTTATAGGGTGACTCTGATATACTGGGGGTCACTAGGTATACGCTAAGACTGAATATATAGTAAAATTATGGGAATTTGATCCCAGAGGCTCGGTTTTAGTGTTCCAAATAAATTTAGGCAAGACCTCCCTTGAAGGTCGTCAAACTTAAATATTAGTTTCAAGGTAACAAGGGGTAGTTTTGGATACACATTCTGCCGCTCGAACGTTGCCGATTCTAAAATACAACTAAATGAATAATTACTTAAATTTTAATAATAATAATAATAATAATAATAATTAGAATTTAGTCATTTGAAAAAACTTTTTTTATTTTTTTATTTTATTTTTTATTTCAACAACACACCACGAGGGCTTACAGCCTAAATACTATCGTACCGTGGGTGCGACAAGGAGGAAAGAGGCAACTTGTTAATTCTAGACTTGAAGGTTTGGAGGTTCGGGGGAGAAGGGAAAACATGTACCGGCAAGGAATTCCACAACTTGGAAGTCCTCGGGACAAAAGAGCGGGCATAACAAGATGTTCTATGTCTGGTGACCTGGACAGTAAAAGGTGCATTCGCTCTGTTCCCCTGGTAGATCTGTTGGGGGCAGCAGGTGGAGGAACTATGGAAGAAAGCTCCTCTGAGCAGTGCACGTGCAGATATATATAAAAGAGAGAGAGTGGTCACCAACGGCACGTCGGTGGGCAAGGGATGGCAGCCTTTGGGTGAGGGTAAGATCACCGATGAGACGTATAGCTCTCTTCTGAATGGAGTCCAGGATAGCGAGTGTAGAAGCGGAAGCAGCACCCCAGATGTGGGAGCAGTATTCGAGGTTTGGTCTTATTTGTGAAGTATATAAAGTATAGAGATGGTGAAAAGTATTTGCGAGCCCGGAAGAGGAAACCTAATTTCTTAGCAGCCGCTTCTGCAATTGATGTGACATGTTGGTGTCAATTGAGATTTCGATCCACAGAGATGCCAACAAGTGAAAAGGACTCATTACTTTGAATAACTTGGTTGTTTATTGTGATGGGTCTAGGGCTGGTGTATCTCTTATGAGAAAGCAAGACTGTGATTTGGTGGGGTTGAATTGTACAAGATTTCTACTTCCCCAGTCTAATATTTTTTGGAGATCCACGGAGATAGAACCCTCCATCAGTCTGCGATCCTGATCTAATTGGGCTAAAGAGACAGGCTTAAAATATTGTATAATCGAGTGGAGGGTGCTGTCGTCCGCGTAACTGTGAACTGGGTTGGATGTGCTAGAGAGGAGGTCATTGATGTGGAGAAGAAACAAAGTATGGGCTAAAGCTGAACCTTGAGGAACTCCTGCATTAATTGGATACAGTTTAGAGGAATGTCCATCCACGACAACAGAAATGCTCCGGTTGGAGAGGAAATTAAAGAAAAGCAAAAGGCACGTAAAACCACCCCATTACACAGCAATGAAAATATCACCAATTAAGCTTGTGAATTCTACCGATCTAAAGTATGTCAACGATGTTCCTTACGCACGTTAAATAGACCACAGGTTTTACTAATGTTTTTAATAGTTAAACGAGATAATCGATGTAAATATATTACATAATTTTGTACAAGGAGAACCCAGCACCCATCACAACTTCGAAAGTACAAAACACATAAACAAAAAACGTTGATTGTTAAACAATTGACAATAACCCTCAGCAAATCAGCGAGCCATATGCACCAATATACACTAAATGCACATATATATATATATATATATATATATATATATATATATATATATATATATATATATATATATATATATATATATATATATATATATATATATATATATATATATTGTACCTATATGGGAATAATACGTAGATAAATAAATTAATTTCCCACTGCAACACTAACAAATTAAAAAGTCACTTAAAACTTTAAAACACGAAAAGAACATGGAATTATTATCAAGCTCTTTTCTTCACACAAATTTGTGTTAGCGTTAGCACTGTCCGGAACGGGGTGAAAACTGAAAACATTAAAAGTAGTTCAATGTTAATATGGTACTAAATAATAAAATGTGTTAAAAGCCTGGATGCAGCAAGTGCGTTATGGTAGTGAATTTTCATAGAAATGATCTGGCACAAAATATTTTATTATAACTTTTTTTCTTGCAACATAGAAATCTAAATTTTGGTATATAGTTTAATTTTTATATCATAAACCTACCTACCAAATTTGGTTCTTATCTTTTTTATTTTTTGAGATACAAATTTTTTTCGAATGAAAACTCAAAATTTTCCCGGAAAACCTCGTCTTATTTTCCTGACTAACACGAACTTATCCAAGCCATTTACAGAAGGAAGGTACATGCCAAATTTTATCAAAATCGGCCGATTATATTTTGAGTTATCGGTGTGATACATATGTGTGTATGTATATATATATATATATATATATATATATATATATATATATATATATATATATATATATATATATATGTATATATATATATATATATATATATATATATATATATATATATATATAGTTTATTGTTATATAAATAGTACAAAGCATCTTACAAATAAGTCTAAACTTGTGGCTGCAAATGATGCAATTTTGACTAAATTTTAATCTAAATGTCAATTGTTCTAAAGTTCTGTCATCTGATTTCTAATCTCCAAAATTACCTCCCTCACCTCATTATGTACCATTACAATTTCTAGAAATATGGATGGTACTTGAAATCAGTTTCTTCATTTTAATCAAAAATTTCTATATTTTAAATCTTGACTCAAATTAAATTCTACATATTTTTCAACAGAAACATTATATATATATATATATTATTATTATCATATATATATATATATATATATATATATATATATTATATATATATATATATATATATATATATATATATATATATATATATATATATATATATATATATATATATATATATATATATATATATATATATATTATATATATATATATATATATATATATATATATATATATATATATATATATATATATATATATATATATATATATATATATAAACATATAAAAATTGAAACTGACCCCGGATATGGGTTCTAGGGGTCCTAGGTCGCGCTCATTTGCAACAATTTTTCAAAATTCAAAAGTCGAGATCTCCCCATTAGTGAATTTTTTCTACGAAAATTTACTAAAATGTATTATAGTCTTTGATTCTAGAATACTGTGGTATATGCAAGCGCAGTCGTAATGTTTGTAAGTAATGCTATCACAACGTTTGTTAGACCGGCGTTCCATTCATTTGTCTTGAGCGGTATTTTTACCGCTCACTGCAGTGTTAAAAGCAATGGTATTTTCCTAACTATTTTAAACACATGGGTGGGGGACTGTATTGTATACCAATACAGCTCTATCGACTAAGTTGTTCGGAAATAACAACGCACACCTAACCCGAATTCATTCCCAGTTGCTATTGACCTACTCATATCCCCGAATGAAGACGTGGTACCTACTTCATTCCAAGTCACTATTAACCGACTATTTATGAAATCAAATAAGTAAATTAAATCGATTGTCATAAAATATGTAATGTATTAAGACTATGTATTAAGACTAAGGGAAAAGAAATAAAACATATTTAACTGTGCACATTTTAATTATATTTTAGGGTGTGCGGCGCACACCTAGCTCACTAGGAGAAATCGCCACTGACAAATTCACATATAATTGACAACCCTTCCACATACATTTCCCATTACCTTATAAAGACTAGTCAAACCACATAAGTTTGCTTATACGTTTTAATAGTACTTCAATAAGTAATTTCTAATTTTCGATTTCAGAAATCTGGCGACTATAATCTATTGACTCCCATATTTGAGAGTCCATCGCACGCCCCTGCTAAATAGTGTACATTAAAACAATTGTATTCAGTTTAAATCTGAAGTTATAGGGTGTTTGTCCTCATCTCTAATAAGTAGGATATCGTGAGATGAATGGAGGGTATACATTCATAGAACTTTTTGGACTACGAAACTATTTTCTATGAAAGTCTTGTCTTCACCATTAAGTTTTGATCAAGATGCATGATTACCTATAAGTAAGACCTCATTTAATTTACTCACAGATGAACGTTAAGCATGTTGCAGCGAAACTCGATTAAACATCACTAATTAGATCGTCAAGTTAGCTGACGTATGTGCAGCTATTTCTCTGGGCATAAAATCGAATTATACCCTTGACAACTTACCCCAGAAATTAATAGTTTATAGCGTTTGGGATGGCAGATGCCATTTGTGCATTCGGCAGAGGCATTTTGGAATAGGTTAATATGTAATTTAGTAGTTCGGGAGTCTATTGGATTTGTATGCATTACGAACCTGTTCATAAACACAGATGTTTATACTATACTGATGTTATTAATTTATCTGTTACATAAGCAATACAGTCGTTTGCAGTTTACCGTTTTAATCACGTTATGCAATAACACGTGAATTAGGGTAGTTAAATGGTGAAATATGTGTGTTAAAATATGGGTGTTTCGAAATTCAGGCGCAAATTCTAAAGCGAGTTCCTTTTAGCGAATTTTTTTTTATCGCTAATGAGGAGATCAGTGTTTATATATATATATATATATATATATATATATATATATATATATATATATATATATATATATATATATATATATATCCGACCGATAACTCAAAAAATAATGGACCGATCTTGATCATATTTGGTGAGTACCTTGCTTTTGCAAGTGGCTTGGATAAGTTCGTTAGCCAGGAAAATCGGATCAGGTTTTCCCGGAAAATTTTGTGTTTATTTCTAAAAAAAATTCATATCTCCGTAAATAACAAAGTAGGGGCAACACGAAATTTGGTACACGTGTTTGTATTATACAGAGTGAACTCTGTACCAAAATTTAGGTCCCTAGCTTTAAAAACAAAGAAGTTATGGGCAGTTAAAGAAACAAATTTTGGAGTTTTCCTCAAAACGTCAAACTCGCAATTTTAAACGTCAAAATTGGCGATGTTTAGGCAAAGTACGTAAAACAAATACCGATTGTGAAAAGAAAATGTTGCAAATCCTTAAGTTTCAGATTCAACCGGTATTGCTCTTCATTTGACTAAAATGTTACAGAATATTCATTTCAAATAGACCCTTTCTCTAATGCTTTGGCTGTCGGTTTAGTTAAGTTGATGCTTTCGCTGTATGTTTGGTGAAGTTTATGGTTTAACGGTCTATAATTTTTAGCTAATTTTCGTAGAACAAATTCGTTAATGCATTTTTGCATTTTTTATCGAAATATGATGCGTTTGTAAGAAAAAAATCTGGACGCAGTAAGTGCGTTTTGGTAGCGAACTTTCGGTAAATTTGCAGTTTAGCTCCCGAACCGTTTCAAAAAATTGTTTTCAGAAACCTGTCTAGAGCCCCCCCTGGATCCACAAACACCAAGAAACATTTCTTGTTCACACCCCCCAAGGAAGTTACGGGACCAGGAGTGAGTAGGGGTGCTGGGCGGGGTAGGTAGTAAAAAGGAAATATGAGCAGAAAATGCGAATAAAACGGGCTTGAAAGCTGTCTTTTTCACATCTTGAAGCCATGTCCCCCTTCAACCCTGCGTACCCTGCACAGCACCCCTATCCCCAGGTGCCGTAACATCCTTGGCGGGTAGGAACAAGACATTTTTCTTGTGGTTTATGCAGTGAGGGTGGTTGTATGGACGCGAGGGGGAAGGAAAATCCCCACGACGAAGCAGACACCCCCAACCGCCTGTCGCAAGTCGAACGGGGGGGTATGCTTCGTCGTAGGAATCCCCCCCTCGCTGCGTAAACCACAAGAAAAACTTCTTGTCCATACCCCCCAAGGAAGTTACGTGACCTGGGGCAAATAAGGGTGCTGTGCGGGGTAGGCAGGACTTAATGGG
Organism: Tillus elongatus; assembly: GCA_964006375.1. Lineage (NCBI taxonomy): Eukaryota > Metazoa > Arthropoda > Insecta > Coleoptera > Cleridae > Tillus > Tillus elongatus. The sequence continues at coordinate 166,816,732 of OZ023264.1, forward strand.
GATATGGCTTCAAATAGACAGCTTTCAAGCAGTTTTCTTCGCATTTTCTGCTCATATTTCCTTTTTACTACCTACCCCGCCCAGCACCCCTATTAACTCCCAGTGCCGTAACTTTCTTGGGGGGCGTGAACAAGAAATTTTTCTTGTGGTTTGTGCATCCAGGTAATCCTCGTAATGTTTCTGAAAACAATTTTTTGAAAACATTCAGGAGCTAATCTGCAAATTTACCGAATTTTCATTAAATCCTTCACATTTCAATAACTCAATTTGCTATTAACGTAAGCTTTGTTGGTTAGGAAAGCAACATTTAAGTTTATTTTCGGAAAATTTTTGTATATTTTCAAACCATAAGTAATTTTGATAAAATATAGTACATTGTTTCTACTACATAGGCTATACCGGTTATCAGATTGATGCCTGCTCGCATTTGCTATTTAAAACATTTTTATAGAAATTCACTTCCATAACACACTTGCTGCATCCAGACTTTTGAAAAATGTTTATATATTTTATAAAGTTATTTCGATGAAATATGGTACATTGTTTATACTATATAGGCAATCAGGTTTGATGCCTGCTTTCATCAAAGAGACATTTGCTATTAAAAATATTTTAAAGAAAATTCGCTACCATAACGCACTTGCTGCGTCCACACTTTTCTTCGATTAAACAAGAATCCTACTTATGTCAGGATTTCTAATCATTTCATTGTATAGTGTAACAGCTTCATTCGTTTCTTTTTGTGGATTTAAAGCAATTTAGCTTTAAATGATAGGAGTTCATCGAGATTTATTTTAGACAAAAAAAATGTTAGTACGGGATCCGGCTGCTAAATTAGTACATTAATAATCTAGATTATCAAGATTTAATGTTTAAGTATTTTTACAACTAGGAGAAGTCACTTTTCATCAGGTGCCAATTAAAAATTACCCGCTAGTATTAATAATTAAAATATAATTAATTTACTTTTAGAGAAACATTTCGTTAACATCTTACGGAAATAAAACCTACACAACTTCACAACAGTGTATTTAAAATATCTGAAACGTCATAGTTGCTGCTGATTGCTTAACCGCTACCTCTACGCAGCCAGGTGTAAACAGGTATAATTTTATTAAAACTTTTCGTTCTTAACGTACACTCATTTCATTTATACCACATTAAAGCTCATTTTTTCTGTAGTTAATGATATAAAGGTGCCTATATAAAAAAACCCGCAAATCAAAGTTTCCTACCCTAAAAGATGCTAGGTATGAAAAATAAAGTGACAGAGAGTGATCGCGCGACGCTACTTGTTAGACAAGGATGCTCAATGCCAGCTGAACGTATTTTTTGAGCTATTGCGCATGCTCCGATAAATAGGGTTCTCAACCAACGATCTAAGTAGTAATAAAAATGACTGGACTTATATGCTTATCGGAGCATGCGCAATAGCTCAAAAAATACGTTCAGCTGGCATTGAGCATCCTTGTCTAACAAGTAGCGTCGTGCGATCACTCTCTGTCACTTTATTTTTCATACCTAGCATCTTTTAGGGTAGGAAACTTTGATTTGCGGTTTTTTTTATATAGGCACCTTTATATCATTATCTACAGAAAAAAAATGAGCTTTAATGTGGTGTAAATGAAATGAGTGTACGTTAAGAACGAAAAGTTTTAATAAAATTATACCTGTTTACACCTGGCTGCGTAGAGGTAGCGGTTCAGCAATCAGCAGCAACTATGACGTTTCAGATATTTTAAATACACTGTTGTGAAGTTGTGTAGGTTTTATTTCCGTAAGATGTTAACGAAATGTTTCTCTAAAAGTAAATTAATTATATTTTAATTAATAATACTGGCGGGTAATTTTTGATTGGCACCTGATGAAAAGTGACTTCTCCTAGTTGTAAAAATACTTAAAAATTAAATCTTGATAATCTACATTATTAATGTACTAATTTAGCAGCCGGATCTTAGACTATGTCTTTCCATCTCAAAAGGGAGGGCTATCTGCGTTGCAAAATTGGTAAATTTGCAGATGTGAATAAGAATTCAGAAACATGCTTAGAACCACCCCCCTTTGCTGCATACAAGAAAAATTTCTTGCCAACAGCCCACAAGAAACTTATGTGACCAGGAGTGAATAGGGGTGCTGGGCGGGGAAGAAGATAAAAAGGAAGTATAAACGAAAAATGCGGAAAAAAACAGCTTAGCCGGACCTATAGAAGCTGTCTTTATCCCATTTTTGCAGTTATACCTCCTTAGGTCACGTAACTTCCTTGGAGGTTATTTCCAAAGAATTTTTTCTTGTGGTTTATCCATTGAGGGTGGTTGTAGGCATGTAGAAGGAGGACAACCCCCCCCCCATGCCTGAGGGGTGGGGTGTCTTCTCCTGGTATTTGTATCTAATTTTGCATCTATACGTCCTTAAAAACCTGTTTGTTCCGCACAAAACCCGTATTCGCCCCAGGTCCCGTGGATCTCTTGGAAGTTATTTCCAAGGAATTTTTCTTGTGGTTTTTGCATTGAGGATGGTTGTAGGCGTGCAGAAGGGAAACCCCCAGACACGGAAGATTCTCCTTCCCATTGTGCGTATAACCACCCTTAATGCATAAACCACAAGAAAATTTTCTTAGGAATAACCACCAAGAAATTTAAGGGACCTGAAGCGAATACGGGTTCTATGCGGAGCAAACAGGGTTTTAAGGAGTTAATAACTGAAAAGTAGGATAAGGACAGGTTATATAAAAAATTTCGTCTGTAAGTTTAAAGACAAAAAAGTTAGAGGCATTTAAAGAAAAAAAATGGGGTTTTCCCCAGAACGTAAAAAGTCGCGATTTGAAACGTCAAAATCAGCAACTTTTGGCAAAGAGCCTGAAAGAAATACGGATTATGTAAAGAAACCCTTAAGTTGCAGCTTCTACCATGATTGCCCTTCATTTTAATAAAATATTTCCAGAAAATTCATTTCCAAATAGACACTTTCTCTGGTGCCTTGGCAGTAGTTTTCGTTAAGTTTATGGTTTAACAGTCTATAATTTTTAGTTAATTTTCGTAGAGAAAAAATAGTTATTGAGGAGACCGCGGCTTTTGATTTCTAAAAAGATTTCTTCAAATGAGCGCAAACTAGGCTCGCTAGAATCCATATCCCGTTTACTTTCTGTTTACATATATACAGGCTGACGCATTTCTACGGAAAAGCTCAATATAATTGTTATTACGCAAGATACCAGAAAAAATTGTATACATTACTTATAGGGTGTCTGGAGCTGCATCTTATAAAATTATTTTGACAATCACAGGCTGGCCCATAAGTCGTTGGTGATACCTACATTTTTTTTTGAACATTCCTTATTGAATTTTTCATCGAAATATGATGCATGTTTGTAAAAAAACTCGATACGCAGTAAGTGCGTTTTGGTAGCGAATTTTCATTAAATGCTTCAAAATTCAATAACTCAATTTGCTATTAACTTAAGGTTCGTCGGCTAGGAAACCAGTTTTCTCGGAAACATTTAAAGTTTATTTACGCAAAATTTTTGTGCATTTTCAGGCAAGTTATTTTGATAAAATATGCTACATTGTTTCTATTATATAGGTTTTACCGGTGACCAAATTGATGCCTGCTTGCATTAAGGAATTAAGGAGACATATTTGCTATTAAAAACATTTTTATGAAAATTCACTTCCATAACGCACTTGCTGCGTCCAAACTTTTTAGAAAATGATTTATTTTATTTGATTATTATTTATTTACTTTAACCGTAAATCATTACATAAAGAAACATTAGCTGTCAAATAGCTGATCGCTGATCCAGTTAGTGAAGCAAGCGCCCTCTTTATCACGCGGCAATCCACAGAACTAAATATTTTATATATAACCAGGAAATTGCATATTGGCCCATACGGCACCTCATATGCCTCTGCCTAGATTATCTGTGTAAATCACGTTTAGAGACGATTCTAAAAACTAGAGGCAGTACACCATGGGTTTGAACGTTGGAAGTTTATCCTCCTTGTACCTGATTAACAGCGACCGTTTGTCGTATATCTTCACATAATAAACAGCCTCCAGACGAATGATCGGTCACCTGGAGTCCATTATGTGGTAAATATGAGTAAGGAACGTCTTCCGGTGTCACTATATTGTATGTAACATTAAATTTATTTGTCCTACGTAGTTTTTTTTTTTTTTTTTTTTTTTTTTTTTTTTTTAGAAGACCCTGAATTAATTTCACTAATCTTTTAAACTCAGTGTAATTTTAACGTAACTGCCTCCGAGAAATCGGACATATACGCTCTTATGTAGTTTTAATAAAAATAGGTAGATAAGTTTATTAATTATGAATTTTTGTGTTGCAGAAATCAATAAAGTTCAGGCCATAGGGAAGATTCCAGTAAAAGATATTAAATATGTTGACATTTATAGAGAAAAACCAATTAAAGTTACTGTAAAAGTATTAGTGCCCGTAAGGGAACACCCCAAGGTAAGAATATTTTTTAGCAACAGTTTCTTGTATTTTTTTTAAGTTATTTTTTATGGGAACGGCATATTGTCTGCAGATAACAATCACTATCTAAAAACCTGACATTATATTTCTACTGTAGTGCAAATCAACACCGTCTGAAGACAAGTGCCTCACCAATTATATGTTTTGACTAGGCTGTCCCTTTTATAAGTAAGATAGCAATCTATGTTTAAATATACTTTAATAATAATACCTTCTTTTTAGTGAATTTTCATTAAGAAAATTCTCTAATAGACAGGTATCGATGGTGAGACTTTCGGAAAATTTCTTCAAATGAGCGCGAATTCGGACTTCACTAATTTGGACCAAATTTGGGAATTACCCTTATTTTGTTAATGGTTTGGATGAGTTCGTTCAACATATCTTAACGCCCAATTTTTCTTAACAAAATATTAAAAAATATTTTTTAAAACGCAATATCTCTCAAATTATTTAAGTGATTGAAACGAAAATCTACAACTCAAAAGAACATAGACAGACGTGGCTGTGTACCAATTTTCAAGTTTTTGATCAAAGAAAAATAAAGTTATTCGAAATTAAAATTAAAATAATCCTCGACATCACTTCAGATTCTGTAATGCTATATCTACAATATTGGACAAAGACTGATGACGTTACCTGTACTGCTATGTATATATAAACAATAGAAGTTACAAGTGTCATTGCAAGATGTCAGAATGTAGAACGTTGTGAAATGTACGACAGGAACGCCATCTTGGTGTGCAACCAGGTAGTATATCGTCATGACAGCTCTAGTTAACACAAAATGTTATAGATGGAGACTGTGTACAATCAACTAACAATTTTGTTTTAACTAACCTAACATATTTAAAACATGGAAATAAATATTGGACGATGGTTATAAATGAAAATTGTAAGTTAATGACTTAAAACAATACAATTTTGCGTAAAATAGAGAATCAGTATGTCAGTAAATCATATTCTAAGAGCAGTGTTAACACTCGGGTTTTAATGTTTCTTAATTGTTCCATGAAAACAGGACCCCGTAGCCATTATTATTATTGTATAACCGGGGGAAATAACAAATGCATTATGTAGTGATAGTAACAGTATGGGCATTTTTATAGTTTGTCTCCGTGCGGAAGACAATATTTGTTAGGTTCGTTGTGTTAAATTTAGTACCACGGGCGTCAATGTGCTTTGCACTGATAGATAAGGTAGTAGATCCATAATTTTTATTATCGATGATTTCACAGGTTAGTTGGTCAATTTTTTTAAATAAATAGCACCTTACAGCATATTTCTGTATTTCTCATATTGTATGTTTCAAACAGGTACAGTCTCCCGCTTAAAATTAGACATACATACATTTGTTAACCGTCCAAGCCTATCGAGCGTAATTTACAAACTGCTTGCTTGCGGTGTCGACCGGATTTCAGTGTAGTCTTGGACAAAAGCTAGATTCATACACTCGCGAATTGCAAAATCGCCATGAAACGTATTCCTATTGGTTTGTTTAAAATAATATCGTAAAACTGTTGTTTTTTATTAGATTTTATAAATGTATTTTACTACTTTTTGTGTGCACACCGTTAGACATGTTCTAAATGTCGTCTCTACTTTTAAGTTTGTGTAGCCCCAAGGTTAATCCCCCCCACCCTTATTATACTTAATTATCTTATGCCTATATATGTGATATAAAAATAAAAAAGAAGTGAAAGAGCAAGTCAATATATTTACTTTAGTGCTGTATTCGATATTATCTGAAAAAGACATTATAGGCGACGAAGTGGAATGTAATTTTGGTAAATGATCAGTTTACTGCAAGGAGGGTTTTCAGACATTTTTTCAGAGACGTGCTTAGAACCCTCCTTGGATGCACAAGCCACAAGGCAAATTTGTTGCAAACAACCTGCAAGAAAGTGAAGGCACCAAGAATGAATAAAGGTGCTGGGCGGGGAGGAAATATGATTGGACATGCTAAAAAACCAATTAGTCGAACTTTGAAAAGATGAGTTTTTCACATTTTGCAGCAATACCTTCTTTAAATCCGGTCTACCTCGCACAACACCCATATTCACCCAGGTCCAGTAACTTTCTTGGGGGTTGCTCCCAAGAAATTTTTCTTATGCTTTATGCTTTGAAGGTAGTTTTATGCATGCACAAGGGGAAGAAGAACCCTCCGTGTTTTTGGGTGAGGGGGCAGAAACCCTCTTCCTCCTGATGGTTCTTCTTCCCCTTCTGCATGCATACAATCACTTTCAACACATGAACCACAGGATTTTTTTATGTTCAGCTTTCTAGTGTATTTTTGTTGAGTATATTTCCTGTTTATCAATTGTTTTGTTTGAGTTTTGTATCCAAATGACTGTATAAATATTTATGTTAGAGACCATGCTTTTGCTTGCCCTTCTTTACCCTGTTTTTTACTGTTCCTAATTAAATAAAGTAATGTTTTATAACTTTTAATGTAAGGCTAAATCACTGTAATATATGTTTCTTATAAAGATTCACTACCATAACGCACTTGCTGCGTCCCGAACATTTTTTAAGTTCATCTTCTTGAAATGTCACTTAAAATTAATTTTAGCTTTATATAAACCGTTAAGTTATTTAGTCGTTAATTTTTTCCAGTTTAATTTCGTTGGAAAACTGTTAGGGCCAAAAGGAAACTCGATGAAAAGGTTACAAGAAGAAACGATGTGTAAAATGGCTGTGTTGGGTAGAGGTTCAATGAAAGACAGACAAAAAGAAGACGAACTGCGTAATTCGCTGGATCCGAAATACGCACATTTAAGCGACGATCTGCATGTAGAAATATCAGCTTTGGGGCCGCCGGCGGAAGCTCATGCAAGAATAGCTTTTGCTTTAGCGGAAGTACGAAAGTATCTCATACCTGACAACAATGACAACATTAGGCAGGAACAGATGAGAGAGATGGAGATAATGACTGGTCCAGAGCCCCCAGGTGAAGAGAGGCCTGTTAGGAGACCGCCACCTATTATAAGATGTAAGTATTGAGATATAGGATAGTAGTAGTAATAATAGTAGTAATAGTTATTCAAGTTTTTTTTTCGTGAATTTTCGTTAAAAAAAATCACTAATGACATCGCGAATTTTGAACTGACTAGCGCCTTAGAACACATACCCAGGGTCAGTTTAAATGTGTGTGCGTGCGTGCGGGGGGGGGGGGGTCTTCGCGGGCGCACATGTGTGATTATTATTAATAAAAATAGTATTATTATACTAGACAGTAGGCTAAAAGTAAGCATTTGCATAGAAAGTTTTTCACTTAGAAGGTCAGTTATTTGGTGGTAGAGAGAAATGATCTGTCAGAAAGGAAATCCATATTGTTATCGACAGTGCAAAGGGCTTTGTTTACACCCCACATAGAACCAAAAGATTCAATATCGTTTATTCCCAGAAACCATGCATATTCTAAGTGTACGTGCGTGTGTGTGCGTGCGTGCGTGAGCGGGCGCGCGTGTGTTGTGTGTGTCACACCGATAACTTAAAAAATAATGGGCCAATTTTGATCAAATTTGGTGAGTGTGTTTCTTTTGTAAGTGGCTTGGATAAATTCGTTAGCCAGGAAAATAAAGCCAGTTTTTCCTGGAAAATTGTGGGGGGTTTTTTTCGGAATTTTGTTGTATCTCTGGAAATAACAAAGCTGTCAATCAAATTTGGGACGCAGGTTTATGTTATAAATAGTGCTGCAAATTGAATCATAACTCCCACATAACTGTGATAATCTACTTTCGTCAGAAAGACATTCTCATGAAATGAATTTAGGGTCCATGATTTGAAAAAATATATATTCGTATTCCTGTACCTATAAACTTCTGAATCGTTATATTACTCGAATTTTAACGGAAAAAAATCAATCTTTACAAAATCACCCCTTATTTATCCCCTACCCCCTGAAGCGATCTTGGCCAAAAACAATTCGAAAGGTTCCTTTGTCGGGTGCTAACCGATTCAAAATTTGAAGATGATATCTCAATTCTTTGGAAAGTTATTGCTTCTACTAACAGATAGACATACACACCGACAGACAACAAAAATTCGTTCCAGAATCAAGTTTTCTATATATTTTGAGACTTTTTACGCCATTTTAGCAAAAAAAATATATATGTGTCACCGATATTCCACCCCCACACAGTCAACCCCTAAGTTATTTCAGCACAGAATACCAGATGTTTGATAATATTGTAAGTGTCCTAATAAGCAAACCCTACAACGTTATATTATTCGAGTTTTAACGAAAAAATGTCAATTTTCACTAAATCACCCCCAATTCATCCCCTACCCCCCTGGAGCGATTCTACCCAAAAACAATCTGAACCATTCGTTTGTGGGATAATAACTGTATACCAAATTTGAAGGCGATATCTGAATTCGTTGTAAAGTTATCGTGGCTACAAATAGACACACGTACAGACCGTCAGACAAAAGAAATTTTTGTTTCCAAATTATGTTTTATATATGTTTTGACACTCCAGCGCTTAAGGAAAAAAAAATTGAAATTTTGGTCGCTGGTGCCATACTTCCACACGTGACGATGTGCAAGTAAAAGTATACTCTATGCCAAAATTTGGATCTCTTAAGGTAAAAGAATAAAAAATTATAGGCATTTAACGAGAAAATGACCAGAGAAACACACAAAACCAAAATATTTTGTGTGGATAACAATCTTTTGTGTATTCCAGACAAAGATAAAGTTTTTTAGCACAATAATGTGAACAAATAACAGAAAAATTACTTTGAAAATTTTATAGTTTTCCTTCTTACACGTCAAAGTCGTGTTTTGAAACGTCAAAATTGGCAACATTTAGGCAACGAACCTGAAACGAATACGGTTATGTAGAGAAAATGTCGCAAGAAGTGTGTTTTACAAAACCTAAAGTTTCAGCTTCAACTGTCATTGTCCTTCATTTTAAAAATATTTACAGAAATTTCATTACAATTAGACCCCTTTTCTGATTCTTTGACAGTAGTTTTAGTTATATGGTTTTATAGTTCATAATTTTTAACAGATTTCCTTGGGAGGTTACATTAAGGAGACAGGGACTATTGAATTCTCAAAATGTTTCTTTAAATAAGTGCGAACTAGACCCCTAGAACCGATATCTAGGGTCAGCTTCAGTTTTAGTGAATTTTCTTAGAAAAAATTCACTAATGAGGAGATCTCGACTTTTGAATTTTGAAAAAATTTCTTCAAATGAGCGCGATCTAGGACCCCTAGAACCCATATCCGGGGTCAGTTTCAATTTTTATATGTTTATATATATATATATATATATATATATATATATATATATATATATATATATATATATATATATATATATATATATCAAAAAATTGTGGGAACGCCGTCAGTTGTAGAATAAAACTCTTTATTATACGCCGAGCTTTCGGAAAAATTTATTCCTTTATCAAGGCTACAACATGGAAAGAAAAAAGTTTACAATTTACTTGGAAAAAATATAAAAGTTTAAAATACTTACATATAACATGAGTTCTACTAAACTATTTATCTAATAACAAACATAAAAAGAAAACCTTTTGTTGAATTTGAGTGAAGTCTAATAAATGCCAAAGTGACATATAAAGCTAAATATTGTTTAATTGAATTTGTTTTTTGTTTTTGTCTAGGAAATATAAAAAGGGGTAGTGATTTCTAAAATTATTATCTTTCTTTAAGTTTATTAAATTTTCGTTAAAAGTAATTTCAAATTCTTCTAAACACATTCTTTTATTACTTAAGGTTTCACAGTGTAAAATAGAAACATTACTAAAATTTATATTATGGCCAGTGTAGATTATGTTCTGACAAAAAATCAGTTTCTTTTTTTAAATCACATAACAACCTTGTAGTTACAAGATCTGACAAAGGCAATGTCACAGTTATTATGAATAAGGATCAGTATATTGAGCTTTCCAATTCTTTACTTTCTGACGAAAATTATTACAAAAAAATAACCACAGACCCAACATCCACCTTTCAACAAAAAGCTAATAAAATAGTTTCCAAATTAAAAAACAATAGTTTTATTACACAAGAAATGGCTAAAAAATTAACAATATATAATCAGACGTGTCCAAAATACTATGGTCTTCCTAAAATTCATAAACCTGTTTTATCTTTAAGGCCAATTATTTCTTCCATAAATTCACCTAATAGTAAATTAGCTATACTAATCACTGAAATTTTAACAAAAGCTTACAATATAAACAATGATTATTACATAAGAGACTCTTTTCACTTTTCTGATTTTATAAAGGATGTTACAATTCCAGATATTTATGTAATTGTTAGTCTTGATATTGTTTCACTTTTTACTAAAAGTACCACTTCAACTTTTTAAAGATAGCATTGAGAAAAGATGGGTTTCTATTTCTCTAGAAACATCCATTCCAAAAAATACATTTTTTGAAATAGTTGATTTTATTTTTAATTCAAGCTATTTTGTTTTTGAAAACACATATTATAAACAAATTTTTGGAACTCCAATGGGTGCTTGTATCTCTCCAATTATTGCACAATATGTTATAGATGATTTGCTTGAAACATGTATACCAAAATTAAATTTCAATATTCCTTTTTTTAAAAAATATGTTGATGACATTATTTGTAGTATTCCTCTAAATTCAACAACACACATTTTAGAGGTTTTTAATTCTTACAACCAATATATTAAATTTACATTAGAAGAAGAAACAGATAACAGTGTACCATTCCTAGATACAAAATTAATTAGAACAAACGATAACAACATAATTTTAGATTGGTATAAAAAACCTACTAATTCGCAAAGATATATTAATTTTCATTCAGATCATTTGTTTAAAACTAAAATTAACATTTTATTAGGTTAAAAAAATAGAATATTAAAGATATGCCATCCTTCTTTCCACGAAAAAAATTTAAGAAAACTTTTTAATATTTTTGTTAACAACTCTTAGCCTCCCAAACTACTTAATAAACTTTTATACAATTTTCCAAACAATCACCATTACAATACAAGACAATCTCTACAAACAGTATCAAATTTATCTGACAGACATAACACCCATATAATTTCGAATTCGGAAACATCTAACTTTTTTACATATCAATCCCATACATTAAAAGTATTTCCAATAGGTTAAAGTTTGTATTCAAAGATGAAACCAATTTTTAAATAACATTTCGATATTCAAAAACAATTAATAACATTTTTAGTAAACTCAAAAGTAAGGATGAAATTTCCAAAGTGTCTGGAGTGGTGTATTGTATTCCATGTAATAATTGTAGTTTAAGATACATTGGCCAAACAAGCAGAGTCCTTAAAGATAGGTTAACACAGCACAAAAGTGACATACGTTTACAAAAAAGAACTTGCGCTCTGTCAGAACGTAATCTCGACACTGGCCATAATATAAATTTTAGTAATGTTTCTATTTTACACTGTGAAACCTTAAGTAATAAAAGAATGTGTTTAGAAGAATTTGAAATTACTTTTAACGAAAATTTAATAAACTTAAAGAAAGATAATAATTTTAGAAATCACTACCCCTTTTTATATTTCCTAGACAAAAACAAAAAACAAATTCAATTAAACAATATTTAGCTTTATATGTCAGTTTGGCATTTATTAGACTTCACTCAAATTCATCAAAAGGTTTTCTTTTTATGTTTGTTATTAGATAAATAGTTTAGTAGAACTCACGTTATATGTAAGTATTTTAAACTTTTATATTTTTTCCAAGTAAATTGTAAACTTTTTTCTTTCCATGTTGTAGCCTTGATAAAGGAATAAATTTTTCCGAAAGCTCGGCATATAATAAAGAGTTTTATTCTACAACTGACGGCGTTCCCACAATTTTTTGATAAATAACACTATTACCGTCACAAAAATTTAATACTATATATATATATATATATATATATATATATATATATATATATATATATATATATATATATATATATATATATATATATATATATATATATATATATATATATATATATATATATGTGTGTATCACACCGATAACTCAAAAATTCATGGACCGATTTTAATAAAATTTAGCATGTGCCTTCCTTTTGTGGCTTGGATAAGTTCGTTAGCCAGGAAAATCGGACGAGGTTTCCAGGAAAATTTTGGGTTTTCTTTCGAAAAAAAAATTTTATCTCAAAAAATAGGAAAGCTATGGTAACCAAATTTGGTACGTAAGTTTACGACACTAAAAGGAAACTATATACCAAAATCTATATTTCTATGTTAAAAGAAAAAAAGTTATAAAAAATATTTCGTGCCAGATCATTTCTATGAAAATTCACTACCATAACGCACTTGCTGCGTCCAGACTTTTTATCTGTTAAGGTAATAATACAGGTGGGCACATTATACAAGATACGAGAAAAAATTATTTTGGCAATCACAGGTGTTAACATTACCAACTAAGTGAGATGTAAGACACGAAACACGTGCTGCCATCTCGTTGCGGAACCAAGTAGTATGTTGTCACGGCAGCTCCAAATAACACAGAATCTTAAAAAATAGAGACTGTATACAACCAACTAACAATTTAGTAAATTGTCAGCCCTGGCCCATGTCTTCCCCAATTTAGGGACAAAGTATGTAAGGCTAGATGCATTCTCACCACAATTAGAACCGTAGACCGGTTTCGCTCTAATTAGAGTTCGTCAGTTTGGCATACTAATTGCAGCGAAAATACACCTAAAAAGTAATACGGCTATGGTAGCCGGCCTCCCAGAAACTAAGTGAAATGTAAAACATGAAACATGTGCCGCTATCTCGTTGCTGAACCAAGTAGTATGTTGTCACGGTTCTAATTGTAGTGAGAATGCATCTAGCCTTACATACTTTGTCCCTAAATTGGGGAAGACATGGGCCAGGGCTGACAATTTACTAAAATGTTGGTTGGTTGTATACAGTCTCTATTTTGTAACATTCTGTGTTATTTGGAGCTGCCTTGACAACATACTACTTGGTTCCGCAACGAGATGGCAGCACGTATTTCATGTCTTACATCTCACTTAGTTTTATATATAGGGTGGCGCATTTTTACGGTATAGCTCAATATATCCATTGTTATACAAGATACGAGAAAAAATTATATTCGCTAATTATATGGTGGTCTTCAGCTGCATCTTTAAAACTTATTTTTACAATCACAGGATAGCCCATAAGTCGTCGGCGATAGTAATTTTATTTATTTAATAGAACAGCCCTTATATTTGTGCATTTTCTAACTATAATGCATTCTGTTTCTATTATAGCTGCTATACCTAGACCGCCCATGGTGATGAGAACTGCCACAAGAACACCAGTGATAACACCGAGAGTGATGCCGGCCAAAACGAAAATAATGTCAATATTAGATAGAGCTAGGATGGCAATGGAGGAGAGCTATGGATATGAGGAACCATATGAACCTGTGGAAACTGCATATGAGCCATACTCTCCTACATTAAGTCATTCAAGATCTAGCTATTCTGCTGCCCATGCATATGATACAGAATATGAACCTGAATACTTTAGGGAAAGTTCTTCTTATGGTAAGTTGTCTATTTAAATACAATTTTTACTCATTTAAAGATTCAAAATCTAATTTGAACTCTGTAGTACCTAGTGCAGTAGCAGTGGCACCTACTGCTCAAGGGAAATATTAATTATATTCTTTCTGACATTAAAATCCTAGTAGAGAAAGAATTAAATATTTTGTTGTGCTCTGTAACTTCCTGAAGTTAGCTTTTTTGTGTGTGAATAAAAAACAAATTGTCAGATCTTTTGCAAAGATCATATTTGATAAATAAAAATGAATTTTCAACAAAATATCACAGTAATTTTGAAACAAATGTCTTAAGGAGTTTTCTTCGACTGAAGTTGCTGGGTGAGATTTTTTTGTGGTATTGAATATGCCTAATACCAGGTTGAGTTGTTTTTTGTTACCTACGTGTTTATCTTATTACTTCCACATCGTCAATACGTGTGGAATATGGCATCGGCGCCAAAATTTTCAGAAAATTTGTTCGCTTAATTGTCTCCAAAGGTATCAAAACATATAGAAAACATGATTTGGGTACGAAAATTTTGTGTGTCTCCGTCTGTTAGCAGGCACAATAACATTTGAACGATCTGAGGTATTGTCTTCAAATTTGGTATACAGTTAGCACCCGACATTGTTCCATTTACGAGAAGAAGAAGGTTGGTCAAATTAAAACCACCTATTCTTATGGGGGAAACGATTCCATTTTCGGAACAAGCAAAATATCTGGGGGTTACCCTAGATAAGAAGCTCAACTGGGACATACAGTTAGAGAATGTAACCCGCAGGGCTAAACTGTCCCTGTGGACATGCCGGAGAATCTGTGGAAACAACTGGGGAACAAACCCCCAACAAATGTACTGGCTCTATGTAGTGGTTATCAGACCAATGATAACATATGGAGCCATAGTTTGGTGGCCTAAGGTACTTCGTGGTATCGCGAGGGCCAAACTGGCTCATCTACAGAGACAAGCTTGTCTGATGATAAAGGGAGCGATAAGCACCACACCATCAGCCGCTCTTGAGGTCCTTAATATTCCACCTCTTCACATATGGTTGGAGAGGGTAGCGAGGTGAACAACGTACAGACTAAAACAAACGGCCGACAGTATGCCGAAGGAAAACAGTCTGGGAGGGTCCGGACTCCTCGATGACATTGAGGGTGACTGGATTCTGGGAATGATCTCAGGCTTGATGCCTACAAAGATCAGTAGAGGTCTGTCTTTCAAGACCGTCCTCCCGGAAAGGCAGGACTGGGAGCGAAATCAAACGACCCTATTGAGAGCCGATCTCTGCTGGTACTCTGACGGCTCCAAAACCAATATGGGAGTAGGAGCCGGCGCATATGGGGGCAGCACCGATGCTAGACTATCAGCTAGCCTCAGCAAGTACGCTACCATACACCAGGCAGAAGTGTATGCCATCAAGATGTAAACCTAACCTAACCTAGCACCCGACAAATAAACGGTTCGGATTGTTTTTTGGTAAAATCGCTCCAGTGGGTAGCCGATGAATGGGGGGTGATTTGGTGAAATCTGACTTTTTTTCATTAAAACTTGAGTAATATAACTTTTCAGAAGTTAATGGGTACAGGAATACGAATATTTTCTTTGTGGTCAAGTGGTGGACCCTAAAATCATTTCATGATAATGTCTTATGAGGAAAGTAGATTATCACATCTATGTGGATGTTATGATTCAATCTGCAGCACTATTTTTAAGAAAACCTATATGTGGAATTGAAGCCTACCCCACCTGTCTTCTTTTTGAACCGGATAAATCGGTGATGTATAGAGGTTTGAATAATTTAATAATAAACTCTTAAATAATAATGGTCTATGAATGATTTATATGAACTGCATCCATCTGAAATCCCACCATGAAAGTTACATCAACGGAAGTTCACTTAGAGTGCTGTAATTATAAAAAGAAGAAGCACCAGCCATTATATACAAGACTCCAGGGGTGTGCGAAGCTTCGATATTTTGAACCGAAACTTCAGTTCTAAAAATTGTTCGCACTATGCGATGTTAAAGTAGTTCGAAATATGTAATTTTGCAAAATAGTTTGCAGTTCGTTGCTCAAAAATACTTCGAAAATTAACTTTACAGGCATTCAATGCTGTCAATGGTAGCGAAATAGTAACTCGGTAGCGGCGCTTTAAACGCGGGATCGGCTCCATTGAGTTGGTAGTGCAGATTTTACTCGCACATATTATTGACAGTTGTTGAGGCATTTTGAGACCTGACAGCCATTTAAGTATCTCAAAATTATTTTTTTGCACATCCTAACATCCCAATGCCTTTTTCGGTTTCAACATTATGATAGCAGTGTTCAAAAGCGATGAGTTACGTAATTTTTTAGAATTGATGATGATAATTGCAGATTGCCTTCCGCAAACAGTAGACTAAACATTCACAATCAGGAGACAGTTAAAATTTTAAGTGGTTATTTGTTCACCTTTAACCCCCTCAATCTAACTGACTGCTAAAACTGCCTAGCTAATACCAAACAAGAAAAAATATTTATAATTGAGCTTAGTTATAGATGTAGAAACCAAAAAAAGCTGTCAATACGCCAGCTTCCCTTCTAACTATAAGATCAGGAGTTGTTTTAGGTAGATGGAGGATATATTTAAAGAAGCCTACTTGTATCTTCTCTACCATATTGACATATCGTAAACCCCAGATTAGGAGGCAATGTCTGAGGGCGCCTACAATAACAGAGTTGTACAACTCCAGAACAGAAGTACATGGAACACCCCTATATTTTCCCAGAAGTGAAAATGCTGTACCAAATGAAGATTTTGATATATTGTAAATAGACTTTGACATCTCCAAGAAAAGGGATGATGTGGAAAACAAAACCCCCATGTAAGAAAACGAAGAAACAGTATCCAAAGTCTTGTCACTGTAATAAAATTTTACGCTATTATTAGTTGCTCCTGATCTAGCAAAACGCATCACTTTAGTTTCCTCAAGGTTGACTACTAGATTGTTACCCACACTGTAGGATTCCAGCATATTAATATTTTTCTGCAGGTTAATAAGAGAATCTGCCAACAGAACTAAATCGTCCGCATACAAAAGCATGACAACCTCGTTTTGACCATTGAGGTCGATACCTCTACCACCCACAAGTCCAACCTCAGTCTTTTATCTCTAGACGATACGATATCGCATCCGTTATGCTGCATCTCTTGCGAAAACCATACTGATGTTCATAGAATAGATGGTTATCCTCGAAGTAACTATAAAGTTGTTGGAAAATAAGGAATTCAAAGATTTTTGAGAGTATTGGCAAAACTGAAACCTGCCTAAAATTGCCGTGTAACTGTGAACTGGGTTGGATGTACTAGAGAGGAAGTAATTGATGTGGAGAAGAAACAAAGCAGGGGCTAAAGCTGAACTTTGAGGGACTCCTGCATTAATTGGATACAGGTTAGAGGAATGGTTATCTACGACAACAGAAATGCTCCGGTTGGAGAGAAAATTTGCTGTCCAGGTACAGAGTTTTGGTGGTAGGCCATAGTTCGAAAGTTTATTAAGCAGTGTTGCGTGCCAGATCTGGTCAAATGCTTTGGATATGTCTAGAGCGAGAATCTGGGATTCACCGTGTAGTTCCATAGACTTGTTCCAAGAATGGGTGACGAAGAAAAGGAGGTCGGCAGTTGATCTGCGCTGACGAAACCTATACTGCTTGTTTTGGATTAGACTGTGTTGTTCAAGAAGTTTTAGTAATTCGGTGTTTATATACTTTTCCATCACTTTAGAGACGACTAAAAGGAGAGAACTAGGCCTGTAGTTGCTAGGAAGCGCTTTGGATCCTTTCTTGTGGACGGGTTGTACTGGAGCAGTTTTCCAGTTACTAGGGACTAGATGTCTGAAACAGACAAGTCAGGACAGGAGCAAGTTCTGGTGCGCATTTTTTGAGAACAATTGCTGGGATCTCGTCAAGGCCAGAGGCTTTCCTGGTATTAAGAGAAGAGAGCATATTTCATACCTTTTTAGTTTTGAAAATGATATCCGTCATTTTATGTGTGACATTGGGGACTGCTGGTGGTTGAACATTTGGAGGTGGGTTGAGAGGAGAATTGCCGGCGAACAACGAGGCAAAAAGTTCAGCCTTGCCCAGGGCGGTAGAAACAATTACATCCCCTGAAACAAGAGGTGGGAACGTGTTCTTGCAGAAATTATTCACAATATATTTAGCAAGAGTCCAGAAAGGTTTGCTGCCGTTGAAGCTTGAGAGGACTTTGTTTTTGATGTGGTTACTAAACGATTTTTTTTGCCTCAGAAAGAATACGGACATAGCGGTTTTTTGCGTCGTTAAATGCTTGACGGTTTTCTTGACTGGGATTGTGTAGAAGCGTTTTGTGAGCTTTGACCTTTTCCAGTCTGGCCTTGTCACAGGATTTAGAGAACCAGGGCTTTTGAGTGGCTGAAGAGGTTTTCTGTATACGTGGAATAAATAATTCCATGCCAGCTTGGATAATTTCGGTGATGTTTTGTGAGATATCAGAGGGGCCAGGATGAGAGAAGCGGATAGACGCCCATGGAAATGAGAAAAAGTAATCCCGCATTACGTCTCAGTTCGAGGAGTTGTAGTGCCAAACGATACGTGGGTGTGATGACTGTGTGACCAACGGGGGCAGTGACTGATGTCTTATAGCATTCAGGTTTTATAGTAAGAAGGAGATCCGAGGGATTTGAGCTGTGTGTTGGGATGCGATGAAAGTAAGTAGGTTGCTGAACCATATTGGCTAAAGAATTGCTGACTGCAAAGGCCTCCGCTGCTCTCCCTTGTGGATTTGTTTTTGAAGATCCTAGCCATTCCTTATTATTGACATTGAAGTCACCAAGAATACTGACCTCGAAGGAAGGATATTCAGAAATCAGATGGTCGGTTTTTTCAGAAAGGTAGTCGAAGGGCTGGACAAAGTTGTTGTCAGAATGTGACCGGTAAATGCAACAGATAAATTTAGTTGCAGCCCTGAGAGAGAGAGTTTCATCCAAAGTATGTATTTTCTTCCAACTTCTAAATTGGGGAGTCTGGTGCAGGGTAGATTGCCACGGACATATGTGCACACGTCTCCATGCAATCGAAACGAAGTAAGGAGCTCATACCCCGGGAAACTAAGGTGATAATGACTGTTTTGACAATGAAGAGGAGTTGAGGCCTATTAGCCTGGAGGAAATGGTGGACGGAGTTCAGGTTAGAATTTAGGCCACATATATTCGAGAAGATATGTTAAATCTTGATGCCGGCCACCCCTGCACACCTCTCTCCCGGAGATCCAAATGGAGGGGTATTTTATCTCCAGAATCTTTTGTACAAGGAGGAGCCATCATCATTTTTGTTTATAAGCGAAACCGACTCATACACCAGAACTGGAAACGTCCATTGTGACTTCACTTGATGTAAGGGGTGGTACCTCCTCGTGTGTGAAAAAAATCATTTACTATCATGTAAAGGAAAAGTCCACTACCACTTGCCAGTGGTGTCTATAAAGTGTGTACAGCTTTATTATATAATTAAAATTCATTTTAGCGTTTTAAAAAAATAACCAGCTGTGATAAGAAACTAATAATATAACTGTCTTTAAAAGTGTCACACTCGATGAAATGTTACATGATGATAAAAGTTGTAATCATCTCAAAGTGGAGTGTGGTAGTGTATGGGGCAGAAAGCTTTGACCTTGACTGAGCAGGTTATGAAGAGGATAGACAATGTCATCTTTTCTCCATTTAATTTTTGGGCGCCAGTTCCAATTGGTGACTATTGTGGGAAGGCATTGTGTATTACCACAACTGAATTTAACTGGAGGCTTTGTAAAATCTTAGAAACCCATCTTTTAAAGTTTCGTGGGTCCATTCCTCATGGTATTCGCTGGTTTTCTTGAGCTTAAAGAATAATAAGCCATTTTACGAGAAATAAGGATCGCTTCCTATATGAGTTATGAGCCTATGTATGCTGGTGCTTTCAAACCTGTTGAAAATCATTCTAAAAAGCTTGCTGACTAGCGCTTCATTTCCAAATCTTGCCACACCTTTGAAACAGTGTACCCTTGATTAGGTCAGGTTTCATCTAAATATATTTTTATCCTTCACGACGATACTCGCGAATAATTTCTCCACAAAAAAAAATCTGTTTTCTCTTTCAATAAGGAGAGTTTACCTGTTTATGTTCTCATCTCTGGTGTTCGTTTCCTTTAACGTTCATAATATAACATGCCAGATATTGCACATGTATGTTCCTTGAATCAAAACTCTACTGGCTATGTAACTGAATCTTACTTCTCTGTATCTCTCTTACCCCCGTGGTGATTTGCTCTTATTTCCTATCGACCAACGTTGTCCTATATACCTTTTACAAACCATCATAAGATATTTTAAATAAGTTTATACAAATACAAATATTATTGAATACATCTCATAAACAAAAATATAATTTAAGAGATTTAACACAATGTTTATTATTTATTAACCATTTGGTCTCATGTATGATGAAAATACAGTATGGTAAAATATTGTAGTTTGCCAGCCGGCGGCAGTATGGTTATTTTAAGCCAATCGTATCTCTGAGAATTTAGTGCCTACTATTTTCAAAACTGGACTATATCTAAAATTTAACATAATTGCTGTAACTGTTGAAAACTAAATATAGATGTAAAGTCTTTTACTCTGGAGTCACAATAGCATGTCATTTTCTTATCTTCTTTGCAACTGGTTTTACTTTGATGCCGGTATACCACAGTGATTCAATCAGCTGCTGAGGTGGAAGTCAAGACTCATTCCTGCGGCATTGTACAAATTTTTTAAAGAAATTCAAGTACAATTGTAATTTATTATTAATTTAATAATTATGTTGTAAATAATGTGTATGTGTGTGTATGTAGCTATTACAATGAGCTTATAAACAACAAAAAACCATTACCATAAGTTATGATTCCTTCGTAATCCATTGCCATGTTATCAAGGCCTGTTCAGTTTGTTTGGTCTTTCTGGTGTGTTTCTGGGTACAGAGTGTCCCTGTGTGTCTGGGTGCACAGTGTCCAAGTCATCCTACAAAACAGTTTGGGGAAAAAATGGTCTAATCTTTATTCCATTTTTCAACATTTTTGAAATTCGTCTTCTGTGATGCCTGACAGCGCCTCCGTCGTTTTTTTCTTCAGCTCAGCAGCGTCGGAAAAACACTTTGCTTTCATATCTTTTTTTTCCTTAAAAAAGTCGCAGGGGGCAAGAAATTTTTCATGTGATTTATGCATAGAGCGGTAGTTGTGGACATGCAGATGGAAAAGACCCCAAGACGAAGCAGCGGACACTTTCTCCATGCCTGTTGCCATCCCTCAATGCATAAACTAGATGAAGTTAGGGACCTCCAGTGAATAGAGATGCTGTGGGGGTGTACAGGATTTTAAGGAAGTATATTTGCAAAATGTTAAAAAGGCAGCTTAGACCGGTCCACCTGGGCTTTTTTTGCATCTTCTGCTTTTTTTATATCCGCGCTTCCCCGCCTAGCACCCCTATTCACTCCTGGTCTTGTTACTTTCTTGTGTGAGGTTTGCAAGAAACTTTTCGTATGGCTGGTGCATCTAGGGGGAAGAATGTTTCTGCTAAAACTTTCAGAAAAGCTGCTGGTCACAAGTAACTGAAAATTTACCATGTTAAGTATCATCGTCATCGGAAAACTCAAAATCGGCAGAACTCTCTCCATTGCCGGCTTTAATAATGAACTCGGGAACTTCGTAAATAATGTGCAACCGTTTCGATCACTTACTCAGTGTGCACAGTGCAAGAGCTTTATCCCAAATAGCGAGTAGTTTATCGTCACCGAACCAATCCTGACTGATATGACCATCGTAATATGTTTTTGCGCAAGCCCATGCCCGTCCCTCTTTGTGGACGATTTGCTGGCTATCCTTGGACTCTAGGAGGTTGAGGTCCAGGCGTATGCTGATGATCTTGTCATAATGGTTAGAGGCAAATCTGAGGAGGAACTGGCAAGTACTCTTCAAGAGGCACTAAATGTAATCAATGATTGGTGCCGGAGGGAACAGATGTCTGTGAACACCCGCAAAACGATCATTGTTCCTTTTACCAGAAGAAGAAGGTTGGACAAATTAAAACCACCTATTCTTATGGGGGAAACCATTCCATTTTCGGACCAAGCAAAATATCTGGGAGTTACCCTAGATAAGAAGCTCAACTGGGACATACAGTTAGAAAATGTTATCCGCAGGGCTACAATGTCCCTGTGGACCTGCCGGAGAATCTGTGGTAACAACTGGGGAACAAACCCCCAACAGATGTACTGGCTCTATGTAGTGGTTATCAGGCCAATGATAACATATGGAGCCATAGTTTGGTGGCCTAAGGTACTTCGTGGTATCGCGAGGGCCAAACTGGCTCATCTACAGAGACAAGCTTGTCTGATGATAACGGGAGCGATAAGCACCGCCCCATCAGCCGCTCTGGGGGTCCTCAATATTCCCCCACTTCACATATGGTTGGAGAGGGTGGCGAGGTGGACAACGTACAGACTAAAACAAACGGCAGATAACATGCCGAGGGAAGTCAATCTGAGAGGGTCCGGTCTCCTTGATGACAGTGATTGTCACAGGATTCTGGGAATGGTCTCAGACTTGATGCCAACAAAAATCAGCGGAGATCTGTCTTTCAAGACCGTCCTCCCGGAAAGGGAGGACTGGGCCCAGAATCAATCGACCCTGTTGAGAGCGGACCTCTGCTGGTACTCTGACGGCTCCAAAACCAATTTGGGAGTAGGAGCCGGCGCATATGGGGGCAGCACCGATGCTAGACTATCAGCTAGCCTCGGCAAGTACGCAACCATACACCAGGCAGAAGTGTATGCCATCGAGATGTGTGCAAGGGAAAGTTTAAAAGACCTGTGCACAAACAAATCGATAAAGATATATGCAGATCGCCAAGCTGCAATAAAGGCTCTTGGTTCCTACCGGTGTAATTCAAAGACGCTATGGAGTTGTAAATCTGCCCTTAACGAATTGGGCAGCTGTAATGAGGTGTCGCTGATCTGGATACCGGGTCACTCGGACCATGATGGCAACGTTGCGGCCGACGCGCTTGCCAGGAGTGGTGCCCAGAGTGACTTTGTCGGACCAGAACCGGTGCTGGGAATAACATCTTGCACAGCAAAACGCACCTTAAAAACCTGGACAGAAAGAATGACAATCCAATATTGGCAAAATCTTCCAGGATTAGTTCACTCTAAGGCCTTCATAAATGGCCTGTCTGAGTCAAGGGCTAAGAAACTTCTAGAGATAAACAGACAACTGAGTACTCTAGTCGGCCTGTATACAGGACACTGCCGCTTGCGGCATCACATGCACCGTATTGGGGTCGGTCAGGGGACCGAGTGCCGGCTGTGTATGGAGAATGACGAGACAGCAGAGCACGTGCTGTGTTCCTGTCCGGCAGCGGACAGGACTAGACACCTGCTCTTTGGCAAGGTAAAGCTTGCTCCAGAGGATCTGGATCAACTTTCGCCCACAAAGGTTATCGACCTCTGTAGGAGGCTGGATTTGTTGGGCGAAATATAGACATTAGGCGTGAGCCACAAAAAACCTTATGGTCGCAGTGGAGGGACCGATATGGACCACTCACATTCAAACCTAACCTACCCATTTAAGTATAATCTTCAACGGAAAATTCAAAATCGGCAGAACTCTCTTCATTGCCGACTTCAATAATGAACTCGGGAACTTCGTCAATAATGTGCAACCGTTTCGAACACTTACTCGGTGTGCACAGTGTAAGAGCTTTATCCCAAATAGCGAGTACTTTATCGTCACCGAACCAATCCTCACTGATATGACCATCGTAATATGTTTTTGTGCAAGCCCATGCCAGTTCGATTGCATTGAATTGACAGTGGTGGTAAGCACAAAACCTCATGCCCGTCCTTCCCCAAAAACTCATCGCCCTCATATAACGGAGAGTTGGCTTTCAGCTTGGTAGGATCAAGCAACTCTTGTCTAAAATAACTTGGATCGAATGAAATGTGATTTGTCTGGAGCCATTCTCTAACTGCTGATTTATTCCATGCTAAACTTAGTTACTTCTCGGCTAATATGGTATGGTATGAAGCAGGGTCCATCATATGATAGATAGTTCTTCAAGGTTTGGAACAAGTTTTTCCTTTGGCGATTTCATAAAAATTTTAGAATCTATATCGCTGTGGCAGTCGGCCAGCAAAGTTGCAATAGGTACAAATGTTTTAGAATGACCAGCATGTAAGATAATGAAAAGTTTTCCTTGAGAGGCATCTGGTTTTCTAACGCTATGAATGGATGAGTCCTGCCAAGAACGTTTATTCGCTCCTTCAGCAAAGATACACGTCCCGTCTAAAAAGGCAACTTGTCGTTTGCATGAAGATGTTGCATTTTGTCTGTATTTCTGCAAAAATTTTGCTCACAGAAATAATGTATGGCTTTTCCATAGTGCACGACAGTTATTGTCCTTCTTGAACGAGAACATGATACGTGGAACAACATGATGCGGCGATGCTCTACTGATGTCGACGGTGCCTTGGTGTTCAAAACGTTGAAATAATGAAGTAATAAATGATATAAAAAACACGAAGAGGTGCTATACAAGATATAGGAGGCATAAACGTGACAGTGATCATGCAGAGTATAGTCTTCTGAGATCTATAGTTAAAAACAAGCTACGAGAGGCATATGCTGAGTATGTCCGTGGAACTGAAGCGTCTCTTAAGGTTGATCGCTCTAGATTTTGGTCTCACATGCAGGAAAGGAGGCAAGTAAGTAGCATTCCAAGTACTGTGTCTGACGCAAATGTCATGGTTTATAGTAAGCCTCAAACAATTGTTAACTGTTTTGGAAACTATTTAAAAAGTGTGTACCATCCTCAATACATCACTGAACCAGTGGATACCTCTGGACCATCGCATATGGCAGTCAGTGTGACAATGATTGGTGATAAGGAAATTCTTAAAGCCATCAAGAAACTGAAGAACAAGTTTACTGCTGGACCAGATTTGATGCCATCCTTTTTGATTAAGGAATGTGCGCATGTTCTTCCCAAACCCCTTAGAACCCTATTTAACTTGTCGCTGAGCACACATTGCTTCCCTGAGGTTTGGAAGGTTGCTCGGATCTGTCCTGTTTTTTAAGTCTGGGGACCGTTCGAGGGTCAGCAACTACAGGCCTATAGCTATCCTATGTCATTTTGCTAAGATTTTTGAGGCAGTTGTGTATGGTCGTATTTATCCTGCCGTGAAGTATCGCTTGTCACAATACCAGCATGGGTTTATGGAGGAGTGCTCAACACTGACGAATTTATCCCTGTTCACACAGTATGTAAGTGAAGCTTTGGATGGACAGGGTCAGGTGGATGTCATTTATACAGACTTCTCGAAAGCATTCGATCGTGTTGACCGCTCAACTGTTCTGTACAAGCTGCATTTGGCAGGCCTTGATGGACGGCTGATAGCATTCTTTGGATCCTACTTGACTAACCGTGTGTAATATGTTTTTTATAATGGATTTAAGTCTGAACCCTTCACTGCTGGCTCCGGCGTTCCACAGGGTTCCAATCTTGGCCCGCTCCTCTTTTTGTTATTTATCAACGACATAAGCTCTGTAATTTCTGGTAATCATCTATTATTTGCTGATGATTTCAAATTATACTCCAGTGTTCACGATATTGGTGACTGTTCAAGACTCCAGGGGGACCTTGACAACTTGCAGCTGTGGTGTGTTGAGAACAGATTTTCATTAAATTTCTCGAAGTGCAAAGTGATGACATAGACTAGAAAAACGAGCCGTGTAGCTTTTCCTTACAAAGTGGGTGGTGTACCGTTGGCGAGGACTGAAACGCACAGGGATCTTGGCATTGTATATGATGAACATTTAAGTTTCACCGGACATATTCAAACAATTACAGCGTCCTGTTTGAAGTTGATGAGTTTCATTATGGGGATTGGCAGATCATTTTCCAATTTGGATAGCTTGAAAATTCTCTATTGTGCCTACATGCGATCGAGGCTTGAATATTGTAGCTTGGTCTTTGATCCCTTTTATAGTGTTCATATTGGTGCTCTGGAAGATGTTCAGCGTAAGTTTTTAAAACACCTTGTATATAGGGCATCTGGTACCTACCCACAGAGGGGATGCGATCATGGCCAATTGCTGATGCAAGCTGGCATACCCAGTTTGTATTCGCGT
The DNA here is from genome assembly GCA_964006375.1 of Tillus elongatus. Classification (NCBI taxonomy): domain Eukaryota; kingdom Metazoa; phylum Arthropoda; class Insecta; order Coleoptera; family Cleridae; genus Tillus; species Tillus elongatus. The sequence continues at coordinate 166,842,995 of OZ023264.1, forward strand.
AGAAACGTTGCATCTGTGATGTTCCTGCATAACTTGTTTCATGGTAAAGTTGATTGTCCAGACTTATTGATGCAATTAAATTTCTCAGTTCCACACGCTGCATCTAGAGTGGTGAGAGTGTTTAAGCCTTCAATACCAAGGACTAACTTATATATGAAATCCCCTGTATATAATGAGCTCTGACTTTAATGACGCTGCAAACTTGTGCGACTTCTATTTGGATAAAGCTGTGGTTATTCGTAGGGTGGCTATATCTTACTTTGTCGGTTATTAGGACCATTATATGTACTGTTTTGTGGAATTTCTGCCTTATGATGTTTTGCACGGTGTTTTGGTTTTGTTTTTAGAAGTATTTTTTGTTCCTATTGTTACATATTGTTCTTTTTGTATGGTGCCCTATTAATGGGATCATCCTGTTGGGCTTGTATTCAATAAATAAAAACGTGGCTGTAGTAATGTAACATGTTGTCCTGGAAGCAATTTTACAGAACAGTTATGTAATTGACGCTTCTACATGATTGTCTTTTACTGGTTGTCGACATAACACTTTGTGTGTTTGAGATAACTATACAAACTACAATACAGGATAAGATAATAACTGTCTGTGGCTAGTGGATCTAATGATTCGAAGCCAAACACCTAACTAGTTTGGGTATTTGTATGTGTTTATTTACACTTATGTTTCTGGATATTGTTTTTATTTTATTTTTTTAGTAATTTATAGGAATTGCCTTTACTTTGACTTGTATGATGATGATAATAATAATAATAACTACAACAACTTTGATGGTATCATCAGGCAAAATAATGTTTTTTCTGCTTGACACTGCCTTAAAGATGAAACTGGTTAAAGAGAAGATAAGAAACTATTGTGATGCCAGAGAGAAAGCGTCTACATTTGTATTAAAAAAATAATACCCAAGATGTTAACAAAAAATTATCTTTAAATCTATCCATGTAAGACATTAAAGCTAACTTAAATAATTTTAATAAAATTAAAAATATGTGTTTTCCCCCTTCTTTTAATTATCGTTTGAAAAAAAAAATGTCCAACTAATATTGTTTTTAAACCGTTATGCACAGAACCGACATCGCAACGCTGGAAGTATAAAACCGCAAGTTCGTCAACTGCTCGTCATGCAGAAAGTTCTAGATATAGATCGTCGCCGTATACTCGTCTAGCAAAATAAAATTGCATGTTTTATTTATAACTGTAAACCAGTCATAGGTGTATTCGCTTTACATTATTAATATCAATAAGTATTTAAGATTTAAAAGAAAACAGTAGTCATCATCTAATTAATATTTAATCATGTAACATTAAAATATTGTGTAAAATCCCAAATAATATTAACGTTTTTCATACTAATAATATGGAAATTATACTGGCGTTTCTTAAGTCCATGTCACTAATATAGAATGTTATTTCTTTGCCGAAGAAAACTGATGTTGTATAAGCATGTGCTGAAGACAAGGCATATTTATTTGAATAGGAAGGTTATTATATTTCTGGACTTTCTTTGAAAGTGCCAGTGAGCAGTATAAACCCCATTAAGCATGCAAAACACTTGTAAAACATATACAGAGTTGCCTTTTATGTTTGTGGATTAGTAAACAAAAACAAATATTTATCTTCAAAAATTAGTTTTTATTCTTCAAAAAATGAAGAGCAATACATTTTTGCATTTGTCGAACCAATTTTCGAATAACTTTTTCCACACCGATTGAGGTGTCTCCCAAACATACATCTTGAATGCATCAACCACTTCTTCGGGTGTCAAAAGACATTGACCTCGCAATTAATTTTGGATGTTCAGGAATAAAAAGAATTCATTGGTTGCCAAGTCAGGACTATACGGTGGATGACTCATCAAATCGACGTTTTGAGTGCTCGAAAAGTCACTAGTTCAAGCCGATGTGTGAGAGCTCGTATTAGATTAGATTAGATTTTATTGTGAGTGGGCTATTCCAGTCCCTCCACTGCGACCTTAGGTCTATTGTGGCTCACGTCTAATTCTTTAGATTTCACCCATCATCCAGCTCCCTGAGGGAGTCGATCTTTTCTTGAGGGTGAAAGTTTGTTTGGCAGGTGTACTGCCATCTGAGTGAAGTCGCTTGCCCGTTTCGAAGCTCAAAGAGAGATAGCCTCTCTCCGAGTTTGTCTGGACCCGACATCCGTCAGTGTTTGCCTCGAGGCGGTATCATGAAGTCCCGCTCTCGAGCAGCATCTAATATCCAGTTGTAATCTACCCCTAGAGATAGCAGCTACCCTCAGGCTCTTCCAAACCTGACACCTAACAGTGTTAAGACTCAAGGCAACATCGCATCGAGTCCCGCTCCCGAGCATCACCCCAGCGAGGCCGTCCGTCCGTTTCGTAGCACACAGTATGAGCTCCAAACTCCGGGTGTTTACCACTCATCAGAGATCAGAGCCCCCCGGGACGTCTGGACACACGCCAGGGGTATCATCTGGAACCCCGCTCCTGAGTAAAAACCAAGCAAGGTCATTTGTCAGTCTCTGAGGCCACAGTGGAGGCGCCAAACTCCGGGTGCATATCACTCCCCAGAGATGTCTGCCTCCCCCCCAGCCTCACCTGCACCAGATCCCCGCCAGTGTTTCATTGACTCGAGGCGGTATCATGAAGTCACGCCCTCGAGCAGCATCCAGGCAGGGTTGTTAGCCTGTATCGATGCTCACAGAGTAGGCCCAAGTCTCCAGGTGTATTCCACCCCTAGAGACTCCAGCCACCTCCCGGTTCGCCCAGGTCCAACACCTGCCAGCGTTAGCTTTAATTTCACCCAACAAATCGAGCTTCCGACAGGAGGCGATACCTGCGAGGTGAAACTTTGTTTGACAGATGTACTGCCATCTGAGCGAAGTCGCTTGCCCGTCTCAATGCTCAAAGAGAGATAACCTCTCTCCGAGTTCGTCTGGACCAGACATCCGTCAGTGTTTGACTCGGTGCAGTATCATGAAGTCCTGCATCCGAGCAACATCCAAGTGAGGTCGTTTGTCCGTTTCGAAGCTCACAGAAGAGGCCTCAACCCTTAGTTTTATTCCACCCCTAAAGATCTCAGCTCTCCTCCGGGTTCGTCTAGACCCGACACCCACCAGTGCTAGACTCAAAGCGACATCCCATCGAGCCCCGCTCCCGAGCATCGCACAAGCGAGGTCGTCCGTCCGTTCCGAAGCACACAGTGTGGGCCCCAAACTCCGGGTGGTCAAGACACCCGCCAGCACTCAACCCAAGGCGGCACCCATCCGGAATCCTGCTCCCGAGTAACAACCAAGCGCGGGCAACCATCCATTTCTAAGCCCAGAGTGGAGGCCTCAAAATCCGGGTGTACATCACTCCCCAGAGATATCCGCCTCCCTCCAGGCCCACATGGACAAGACCCCCGCCAGTGTTTGATTCCAATTAGTCGCCTTTTACGACAGGCAGGAGTTACCTTGGGCCTATTCTTTTAGTTAATCCCCGGACCCACAGGGGACAAGAGCTCGTATTATCGTGGTGAGGAATGATCCGTCTTTGCCGGTTGTATACCATTCAGAATTGACTGTTCTCCGTGGCACCAATTGTATTTTTTTTTTTTTTTCGAAGTGCTTTAAGCACAGGCGACTTTTGTTGGGTTTACCTCGCCTTGAAAGACCCATGCAGTCGGCTGCTCCTTACTTTCGGGGTTATACGCATAGATCCACGATTCGTCACCTGTCACAATGTCATACACTTTACACAAATTTGTTTAGCATTTCTTGTGACCCATTGACCTGAGCTTGTTTTTGAACGATTGCCAAATTATGTGAGACCCAACACAAACAATTTTTTCTAGCCAAATGTTCATGCAAAATTGAATGTATGGTGGTATGACCAGGGAGGTACTTCAATCTCATGATAAGCCATATGACGATCTTGCAGTATTCCAATGTTTTTCTGAACAACAACCGATTTTGGATGACCTTAACGAAATTGCTCCTTGAGCGAAATATGGTTACTGTCTTCATGCTTCATCCCTAAAAGTCGAATTAGGTTCATCGATGCACTGTTGTTGGGTAAATTCATGTCGAAAGTTGTAAAAAATAATCGCCTAAAATGTTCACGATATAATTCGTTCGTAATTCCATTTTTGCCGATATGAACTTTTCATGTTACTGTAAACAACACAGATAGCGCTCGTACGTCAAAACCTTCTGAGTAACTATAACGTCAAGAATGATCTTTGCGATAATGTTGTCACTTGGTAGATGACAGCACTAGGTTTGCCCAATTCCGAAATATAAAAGGTATTCCTCGTATGTTAGCAATAAATTAGATGCATTTAGCATGATCCCTGTATAAATCAGCATTCACCTGCAATTATATTGTCAGAAATTTTTTTTGCAAATAAAGATGTGACAAGGCACTGGCAGAAAGCAAGAGGTGCTAACATAGTGTATGTCCTGTCAAAGCAAATACAGATATCCTAATGATTTAGGACTCTGAAAACACAGATGAAAATTTGAACATGTTCATTCAATGCTTCCAAATTCCATTCATGAATGCAGAATCTCTAGGCCTATTAGGTGTACAAGGGTTAATCAATAAATATCTGTTTAGTAAGTTCCCCCCTGGGTCCGGGGACTAACTAAAAGAATAGGCCCAAAGTAACTCCTATCCGTCGTAAGAGGTGACCTAAGGTCGCTGTGGAGGCACTGGAATAGCCTACTCACAATGAATCTAATCTAGTAAGGAAGGCGCAAGGTTTTTTTTTTTTTTTTTCAACAAAAAAATTATTAATCTCTATAGGTCGATACATTTTTCCCAGCGTTTCTTTAACCCCTCCAAAAAATACGATCTGTCAAACTCTTCCAAATGCGATTCTCTCTCAGTGAGAAACTCCTCGTTTGAGCTGAATTTTTCCTCTCGAGTCATGTTTTCGTTTTCATGAACAGCAAGAAGTTGCAGGGAGCCAGGTCAAGTGAGAACGGTGGTTGTGACAGCAATTCACAGCGCAGTTCATGCGATTCCAGATAGATGTGCTGGTGCGTTATCATGATGAGACAGCACCTTTTCATTAATCTTTTTACTAATGTGTTTCCTTCAATTTCTTATCGAATCAGTCCAATAATTCACTGTAGTACAAAATCAAATGTATGACCACAGTTAAATTCGTTGAACCAATATCTCACAGTTGTTATAGATGCTGAAGGGTCCCCATACACAGCATCCAACATCGCTTGTATTTCAACTCATGTCTTTGCATCCACAAATAAGAAGCAAAGAACGGATCGATATTGCACTTTTCCATTTTATTGATAAACACTGTGATACAACTGGCTGCCAAGTAAAAACAAACCAATGAGTCCGTCTGAAATTTAGAATGGGGTCATTTGACAGATGACAGACACAGCGGTAGTGCCAACTTCCCTTAGCAACGCCACCTGTTTTCAAACATGGGTACTTATTGATCGACCCTCGTATGTTCTGCATGACAGTTTGCTTTATTTATTATTTTGTGGTATTTTTGAACACAGTATAGTTTTTCTTCTCATGTGAGAAGCAGAGGAAGACCGCCAACTAGATGGACAGATGATGTGAAGCGAGTTGCCAGCAACTGGATAAAGGAAGCACAGGACAGATAAAAAGACCTACCATCAGCAGTAGATATGCACAGGTTATTGATGATGATAACGGTAGTTTTTCTTACTTTTCTTCTTCATTCCAACTGCTAAATATGATTTTTTTGTTTATTAGGTGTCTCAAATGGGTGAAATTAAAACCATAACTTTTTAGTATTTTTACATACAGACTTGGAGACTACTTCTCTGGCTTCACTCTTGGTTTTCTTTTTTGTATGTGAAGGACGTAGCCAGCGCGTAAGCTAACTGGAGCAAGTGGCCCTTAAGAAGTCTGGATGTTCTAGGATGTTCTTCAACGTTTCTGTGACTATAGTTTCGCTGCTTGACAGCATTCTCAGACATATCAAAATTGAATTAGTACGAAATCATGACAACTACAAATAAAGATCTGTTGCTATGTTATGATATGATGTTTTGATAAATTTTTTGATCAAAACATCATATCATTTTAATTTCAATTTGATAAATTTTTTGATCAAAACATCATATCATAACCTAGCAACAGATCTTTATTTGTAGTTGTCATGATTTTGTACTAATTCAATTTTGATCTGTCTGAGAATGCTGTCAAGCAGCGAAACTATAGTCACAGAAACGTTGAAGAACATCCAGAATTCGTAAGGGCCACTTGCTCCAGTTAGCTACGTGCTGGCTATGGCCTTCACCTACAAAAAAGAAAACTAAGAGTGAAGCCAGAGAAGTAGTCTCCAAGTCTGTATGTAGTATGGACAAGTTTCATCAAGTAAGGGCAACAACAATCAATGAATTTAGTATTTTTGTCAAAACTGTTTTTGTGGTTTCAATTTTTTTGTGAAATAGTGATGTTTTTTTTAAACGTCAGTCTATTTCCTCGACTATGGCCAATCACTGACACCACGGAGCAATTTCACAATGATATAGATATGACATGATTACTGAAATTTAATACGAGATCATCTAAAGTATTGTCAATATTCTTAAAGTGCTAGAACTAACAGTAAACTTTCTGAAAGAAGATAACAAAACCAAGAATTGGGAGTTGAGAAACACAATCGCCAACAAGAACTCCAACTTGTGTATAAATAATTTAAAATGCTATCACTCCTACCAGTGTGGAAGGAAAATAAGTTTTCCATCAGCTACTTGTTAGTATTAAAATCTAGTCAAGCTTAGCTGATGATGCTTTAGATGCCTTGGTATCTTTAAATTAAATTATTCTCTAAACATAAATAAATAAATATCGCCTTTATTAACTAAATTATGATTCGTATTACAACCCCACAACCACCGTCAGGGAAGGGCGAAGTCTAGCAGAGCTATTCACACTCACCCCCATCTGTCAGTGGAAACAGGGCACATTACTCGCAACTGTGTATCTTCGGCAAACAAAAATAAATTTAACAAGTAAATCTGAAGAAAAATCTAAATGAAAAATTGCCTAAATTTCCAAGGAGTCGCAACTAAAGGCCAAAACTTAAACTAAAAATGGAACCACCCAAAACACCCTAGCATCGATGCCCACAACACGGAAACCAACTTCTACCTATTGATTGTTGAGTAAAAACAATTTTAATTTATACTTAAATTTGTTGATATTGAACATATTGAACATATCCAAATTATTAATTTTTTTTTGTGTTTTGTCAAAGGTATACAATCTTTCAGTTTTTAAATATGTGATACGTTTAATTTTGTTGTAGTGTTACCCTTATTTTTCTTACGAGTAAAACAAAATAGTAAATCACACCTCTAAGTATAATCTTTTACTTTCTTGGGAGTGACTCCCGTCATAGGGCACAAAAGCGTAAACACCAGTGCAAAGCCATGAACTTACCCTGTAGTAATAATAATAGTAAACCTGAAAGAGAATGCAACCACGTAAGGTGGGATTTGAGAGACCTTCCAGTCAATTTCGGCAAAGAGTTCCCTCTTACATTGTTGTCATGTACTTAAGAAACTTCCTTTATTCAAAACAAGTATTATCTGTTAATATTTAACTTAAATGTATATTTTTGTTTCTCCCATAAGTTAAGTTGTAAACTATAAAATAACTGACCCTGACTTGTGTTAAAAGCATTTTAAATCTTTGCGCTATAATAACAGTGTGAATTGTATCGTATGCTATGTAACCAAACAGTAAATGTAAAATGGGCTATTCTTTAAGGCTTCCGGTAAAAAGAGAACTAAACATGTTTTTATCTTAAAATAACTTTAATAAACCACTTACAGAATAGCTCGAATATACCCGATTTAATGTAAACATAAATGTATCGTGTTTTTGGAATAAATAAATGAATAATAATAATTTACCTAATTTTTTCTTAATTAAATCATAAATTTTTTAGTGTGCTGAACTAAGGTAAAGTATTAAATCAAACTTACTTTGTGTTTAAATAGTTAAAAATATATAAAAATAATCACCTAATCCTATAATTTTTTTTTCGTTTTAAAGCAAAATTAACTGCATGTGTACTACTTCTTTCCGGTTCGTTTCGATTGGTTTGTATTTTATTTTTTTCAGTGTTATGTTGGCTTCGAACGTGTTCGTTTAGCCACAGTCTAATTTTTATTTTTTTTAATTTAGTATTTATTTTCTCAATATTCATGAGACAGTTTACTAAGTATGTTTTTTGATTTTCAGGTTTATGAAGTCTTCTTTTAAGGAAAAAGTATTCTGCGATCCAGAGCTGTGATATTTAAATCAATATATTTATTTAATGAACGGGTATCATTTTTGTTTAGATTTTCTTTATCATATTGGTAGTAAAAAAAATATGGAAAATGTTGCAGAATGGAGAAGGTTTCTGGCGTTGAAAATGCTTTTTCCATTAGTAGTAAAATATAAGTCTTAATAAAATACCTCAAGTTCAAAAAAATATAGGGAAGAAATCAACAATCCTTTTATAAATAAGAAACTTGTTGGTTGTGTATGAGTGTGTGTGTGTGTGTTTGGTTTTTAACGTAACCCTATTTCAGCAACTATGACTATTTACTGACCCACATTAGGGTGACCTCATTCTGACCTGACCTGACCTGACCTGTTATGTTTCTGAGCTGTCCTCTGCTAAGATTTAGCAGCTCCACAGCTCTCTTTGAACTGGGTTCGTCAATTACTGACTTCCTATGTCTGAGCCCTGGACAGTCGGCCCAGTACACTGTGTGTTCATTTCTGACCCAGGACTTAATGGCTCCCCTGGCAGTGCTCTTTGTCACGCACAGAACCGGTTCTGGTCCCATAATAGATTCTGCTGACCCTCTATTTGCGAGACTGTCAGCTTCTTCATTGCCTTTGACCCCCGAGTGACCCGACACCCAGATGAGGTGACCTTATTCTGCCCAGCCAGGTCGCTTGTCTCGTCTCTGCATTCACTAATCAGCCTGGAATTTACCGGTGGGCTACTTAGGGCCTTAAGGGCTGTCTTACTGTCTGTGGCTATGAGGATCCACTTGTTGGTGTAACCCCTCTCATTTTCTCTCGCATGCAGTGCAAGATTGCGTACATTTCGGCCTCAAAGACTGTCGCAAGAGCCCCGAGGGAAATACTGTGACGTACCCTCGGTCCTTCCGAATAAACGCCTGCCCCCGTCCGACGCTCCCCGTCGGATTCATCCGTGAACTAGATGAGCGCGTCCCGTAGTAGGTCCGGCGTCTCCCCCCGCTATGCTCGCGGTCGGTGATTATCACTGTAAACGCAGGCTCGCGAAGTCTGACGTCATTTCAAGCTTTTCTTTTACTCTCAACTTCAACAGGATAATTTGTTGGGGCTAGTCTATTTTTGGCAGGGTGGTGCTACACCTCATTATGCTGCAGTAACCAGAAACTCATTGAATGCCACCTTCGGAAATCGTTGGATAGAGAGAGGAGGTCTTATAGCTTGGCCACCTCGATTCCCTGAACTCACAGTTCACAACTTTTTCATATGAGCGTATGTGAAAGACGGTTGTTACAGTCCGATCCGGCAAAACTAGACATGTTAGAAAATTTCTTTTACCCTCAACTTCAACAGGATAATTTGTTGGGAGACAGGCTATTTTCAGCAGGATGGTGCTGCACCTCATTATGCTGCAGTAACCAGAGACTCACTGAATGCCACCTTTGGAAATCGTTGGATATGGAGAGGAGGTCTGATAGCTTGGCCACCTCGATCCCCTGAACTCACAGTTCCAGACTTGCATATAGGCGTATGTGAAAGACAGGTGTTACAGTCCGATTCCCCAAAACTTAGAGCAATTTAAAGAAAATATTAGAAATGTCTTTAACATCACCCCCGAACAACTAAGTTTAAGCTATGACACCTTTGTAAAACATATAGATAAATGTAATCAAGTTGATGGACATCACTTTGAACATCTTTTATAAGTAATGTTTATGCTTTTGTTTATTTCTCAATAAGTGTTCCTTCACAATTTGTTTTATCGAGTTTGACATGTATATTATCGTAAGTAGCAATTTAACTAAGATGTTATTGTTTGTCATTAAACTAATTTGTTCCATTTAAGATTACAAAGTTGCCCTATCCTTGAAAATACGTTTTCTCATTTCCGGTTAAACCGGAAGTGGGTATAAAAAGACAGACACCCAGAAACAAACTTATAAAAATAAGAAGAAGACTGGCGATAACCGCATTTCTTTAGATCAATTATTTCAAAAGTTAAATGAGTTTATCAAGGGTCAAAATATAATGGGCCACCCGGTATTTGGCTTTAATACACTTCTGCTCTGAGGTACGGATATTTAGATCCGTTAAAAAGTATATGAAATGTTCTTTGAACATGTTTAATATTTGTTTAAAGAAATCTTCGTAGCTTAAGTATTTTATTAAAATAACAAATTGAATTATTAATATTATTTTGGTTATAGGCAGGGCTGTAGCAAGGCCAATGCGAATGATGCGACCAGTCAAAGTTGGAGGTTTGTTGAAACGTACTAAATGATGTTTAATTTTACTTTAAGTAAGAAATGTTGTCATATTTTTAGTAATTCATAGTAAACTATTAAAGAAAATGAATATCAAATTTCACTGTACATCCAGCATTACATAGTCATGGCATATAATGAAATATCTTACATTCATACTTATTTAGGGATGTCAGAATTAAATTCTGTTTAAGGCATTTTAACTTTTTGTATGATATAATCTGACGTAGATATACAAATAGGAATATTGTACAATTAAATATATTAAATTTTATAAGAATTTTTAAGCATATCTGTCATTTATCCTATTGATACCCTCTCACCATTGAAAGAAAATATGTATATCGAAAGCATTTGGCCAAGCCGCAGTCCTGACGTATAATGTCATTTGAAATTGTTTAGTCTCTACTAGGAAAGTGCTATTAGCTAACTGTTTTCTAAATAAAACAGTTAATTCAGAAGGATTTAAGAATTAAGGTAGTTTTCATTTTTGTCAAATATCCGAAAACTGGTGGTGTAAATAATTGCCCTGTTCTGTTGCTTTTTATGATTTGAGCTGCCGGACTATGATTTTAAATTGGAAATAGGAAACATTACTGAAATACAGTGGCGGCTCGTGCCTTAATGCATTGGGGGTGCGCAAAAAAAAAGTTCGGGGCGCAGCAAGTGAGTTATGGTAGTAACTTTGAATAACTCAAGTTTATACGAACTTAGAAAGTTGAATTTTGGTGTATAGTAGGGTCTTACCCAGGGCAACATATCCACCAAATTTCATCAAAATCACTTTGTAATTTTCGGAGAATTTTTTTTTTCCAGAAGAAAACTCAATATTTGAATAACTCAATTTTCTAAAAATGTAGAAAGTTGAATTTTAGTGCGTAGTAAGGTCTTTTACAAGGCAACATATCCACCAAATTTTATTAAAATACATTTGCAATTTTCGGAGAAAAAGATTTTTTTTTGAAACAAAACTCAAAATTTTCCCGGAAAATGTTATCCGATTTTCCTGACTAACGAACTCATGCAAGCCATTAATAAAAGAAAGGCACTTGCCGAGTTTCATCGAAATCAGTTGCTTATTTTTTGAGTTATCGGTTGGAACATATAAAAATTGAAACTGACCCCAGATATGGGTTCTAGGGGACCTAGTTCGCGCTCATTTGAAAAAAAATTTGCAGTCTCTCCATCAATACCTCTTTATTAGTGAATTTTTTTAAATAAAAATTCACTAAAAATGAAGGGCTTGCCTATTTTTTCCCCGAAAATGTATTATAAAGAAACCTACTTACTAAACTTAATAATTATTAACTACTTACCAAGTTTTCCTCTAGTTAGTTATGCGTTATAGTAATTAAAAAGTTAACCTTTAAATTTAAAATATCCACTGAATTAATCGCAGTATCACAATTATTTTGTCCATTTATTAAGCAACCCGAAGTAGTAACCATCATAATAATAATTGTCTTGTTAGAACATGTAAATAACAACGAAATGATCTAATTAAAAATCAATCCGACGCGAAGAGGAAAATTACTAGGTAGTAGGTCCACACGCTGTGCCAAAAGTCCATTACAAACTGGAAGTGTGTAATTTTATAGCGCACAACAGATTGCTTATTCGGTCGTTTTCGACGAAGATCATCAAGATTCGGTGATCATATCGCATTGCCTGAGAGCGCCGAAAAATACACACCGCCGCCCGCCTGCTTTATATGGATGTATATAACGTCTGCAACGATTAACACTATACTTATCTGATTCTGTATTAATGGTAATGGCTGCCGAGTCTCTGCGATCCTCAATATACTAATTTTGTTTGTTGAATGCAGGAGGTAAAAAAGTAAATAAAAATTTATTAAAATATAGCACAGCAAAAATATTATTTTTTCCACGGCAGGCGGTAGTTGCGCGCGCATGGGCGTACGTATTGAGTTGCCGCCCCTGCTGAAATACTATATTCTATTCAGTGGCGGCTCGTGAGTGTCGCGATAGAGGCAGTAATTTTTTATATTTTCAAGGTCACACGTTTTCCTGACTCTTCAGAATTTCAGTAAAAAAAATCGATTTATACAAAAATATAAACTCACAAGAATAATTTTTGAAATTTGATACCTTTTTGAAATAATTTATTCACGAATTACTGAGGGAATAAATAAACAGGAATAAACACATAAGATTTATTAAATTGTTAAATATTGTTTATAGACCAAAAATAAACTACAATATAAATCCTATATACATTATACATAGTTCAATAAATAAATAAATTTAAATGAGTGATCCAATCCAATAAGTGGTCTATGGCGAGATGCAAACCGCAGAGGCAGTGTTGCCAATTGCAGTCGTTTGTAAAATTTACGATCAACGATTCAACGAATTTTAATTTACTCGCTGTATTTTGATTAATTTTTTTTTTAATATACAGGGTGTTTAAAAAAGACGGGGCAATATTTAAAGGATTGATTTCCCAGGTCATTTTATGAAAAAAAGTTCCCATAAACATAGGTGCTAGAATGCATTGTTTCCAAGATACAAGGTGTTAAATTTTTTTGTAAAATAACGATTTTTTAAAAAGAATTCCAATATCTCCTCACCGGTTGTTTTAAAATTTGGCTGTGTTGTTTGTAGTAATAATGGGCTGACTTGGCCCTAATTAGATTAAGATTGTTAAGTCCATTGACGTTAGGGGGGGCACCTGAACAAAATTTAGCTTCATAAAAATGTACGCCGCTGACTGCAATATGATTTGTATATTATTTTGAGCTAAAAAAACTAAAACTAAATTTTTTTCTCTCTTAAAATTTCCCCGTATCTTAAATCGTTTGTACGATAAAAATAAAAACCTTTTGATCACACGTCCATTTATTATACAAAAAATTACAAAAACTGTTGAAAGTGGCCACCTCCAGCTCGGATGCAGGAATACAATCGTCTCCTCATTGACTGGTGAACTCTCTCAAAAACACCTGGGTCAGATCTAATTGAGTTACATCCAGCAATGATTCGATTACTTAGGTCCTCCACATTTTCCGGTGGAATAGTGTAAACCATGGACTTCAGGTGACCCCAGAGGAAAAAAACCAGTGGGTTTAATTCCGGGGATCGTGCAGGCCATAAGTGAGGTCCACCTCGCCCAATCCAGCGATTTTCGTTTGTTTCTGTTAAAAACTCATGTGCAACCTGACTAAAATGCGCGGGTGCGCCATCGTGCATAAACCACATTGCATTTCTTATTGACAATGGTACATCATCCAGAAATTCAGGGAGCGTGTGTTCCAAAAAGTTGCGGTATACCTCTCCGGTAAGTCTTCCTGGTAGAAATACTGGTCCAATTAGGCAGTCACCCACAATTCCCATCCAAACATTCAACGAGAACTGATGTTGAAAACAATCTTCTAATATTTCATGTGGCTTTTCATCACACCATATATGGTTATTATGAAAATTCCGTATTGCAGTTCGTGAAAAACTCACTTCATCTGTAAACAGAATCTCCATTGGTAGTTAAGGGATTTGAACCATTTTGCGCAAAAGCCATTGACAGAATACAATCTGTGGAAGGGAAATCAGCAAGAAGAAGTGCTTGAACATGTTGTATGTGGTATGGATACAACAAGTTGTCCTTAAGAATGTGCCATACAGTACCATTACTTACATTCAAAGCCTTAGCAATTTTTTGAGTAGACGTACCTCGATATTTTTCAATCTCGTGCAGCATATCCTCTTCCAGCTCCACAGTTCTTGCGGTCCTTGGCCTTCCTGATCCTCCACTTCGTCATAATGTGCCAGTCTCATGGAGGTGCCGATGAATGCTTTCGAAATTTTTTCTTCCCGGTACAATACGCCCAGGAAATCTTTCAATGTACAACCGCCTAGCTTCTAATGTATTGCCATCAGCAAGTCCATAAATGTAGTGCATATCGGTCATCTCGGCATTCGTATAGCGATGCATGATATGGGACTTCAATAAATTTAACAGATACACACTGACACATTAAAATAACATCAACGTTATTGCTTTTTAAACTGATGTGCGCTTATCTATTGTTCGTGTTTGTGATTTTCTCTATGATAAATGGCGTTGCGATAACAAGGTTTTTATTTTTTATCGTGTAAACGATTCAAGATACGGGGAAATTACAAGAGGCAAAAAACTTGTAGTTTTAGTGTCTTTACCTCAAAATAATATACAAATCATATTGCAGTCAGTGGCGTACATTTTTATGTCACTAAATTTTGTTCAGTACATGTTCTTTTGCATACCTAACTCTACTTAGCCAGCGAAATGCATTTCCTTATTGTTAATAAGAAATAAGAACATTAATGTAAGCATAATAAAATTATGTATTATATTTCACTTGGTCGCCACCAAGTAATGTGTGTCGCTGTTGCCCGGCATGAACCAACTGCGGAGGTGTAGAGTATAACTTGCCAAGGGGTGGGGCGTAGTGTCAGGAATCAGGGTAAATGGGAATCGGGGATTATTTACATATTTACAGAAATAACTAAAGAATAAATTTTAAATAACAATAACGAAAATAAATTTAAAAGAAACGGAAACAAAAAATAGGTGGTGTAGAGCATCTGTTATTGAAATATTTTTGTAAATTAATGGAACTTGCCAAGAGGTGGGGCGTGGGACGTGGTGTCAGGAATCCGAGAAAATGGGATGCTGTGATTATTTACATATTTACAAAAATAATAAACAAATTCTAAATAACAATAAGGAAAATAAATAAATAAAACGGAAACAAGAAAATAGGAGGTGTGAGCATCTGTTACTGAATTTAACTGTTATTTATATATATAGTTATATTTTTATAAATTAATGGAATCCGTCTATCTATTCCTAGGCCAAAATATCGATTACTTTTATCGTAAAATGAAGTCTGCTGTGTCAGTTCTATAACAAGCCTTTTTTCTATAAAAATCATTGATATGTTTTTTAACCTGTCTTGAATAATACTATTTCTCGAAAATGTTTTGATGCATTTAAGTGCAGAAAAACTTCTTTCTACTGAAGCAGATGTGACAGGAATTGTGACTCTTAACGCAAGCAGTTCATAAAACTCGGTTAGACAAGAAATTAAGTCATTTTTGTAAATAAATGAAATCATTTCGATAGGCGTATGGCAATCTTGAAACAGTTCTGTATCTGTGTATACAGTTTTTTAATGCAATTGAATCAAACAAAGGATATTGTTTTAATAACAATTCAAAGGTATCCTTTGAAAAGTCTTTTAAATACGAAACAAAATTGTCTTTCTTTATTAAATCAAAAATTCTAGTTTGTTTAAATCCGAAAATCTTACTTGCAATTGATTAATTATGGTGTCTAAAATTTCATTAAAAATTTGTTTATAATTCTGTTCTAAATTTTGAATACTTAATGTTGTCTTTCTTTTCTTTGGTGCTGGTTCGTTATTTTCAAAATCCTCAAATAATGAGTCGTAAATTTGATTAAAATGAATTTCATTATTTCTAAAATCTTGCAATGTAGTAGTTAATACAATCAGACGTTTCTTAGCGTAAGAAATATCTGTGCTTTTATTTTGTAAAATTAAAAATTAGAGGTGTGCGAAGCTTCGAAATTTCGAACCGAACCCGAACTCGAACCGAACCTTCGGTTCGAAAATATGTTCGCACTAGCGATGTTGAAGTTGTTCGAAGTTCGAAATATGTAATTCGCCAAAATAGTTCGAAGTTCGTTGCTCAAAAATACTTTGAAATTTAACTTTACAGGCATTGAATGCTGCCAAAGATAGCGAAGTTGCGGCCCCGTTAACTCGGTAGCGGCGCTTTAAACTCGTTATCGGTCTCATTGAGTGGATGGCATAATTTTAGGAGATTACACTCATGCATATTTTTGACAGTTGGTGGACACATTGAGACACTACGGAGCTATTTAGCAATAACAGAATTATTTTTCTTATATATCCTAGCCTCCCAACACCTTCTTCAGTAACAACATTATGATGGCGGTGTTCGAAAGCGATTGGTAACGTAAAATTTCAGAATTTATGAGGATAATTGCAGATTGACTTTGGAAAACACTGGTTTCAACATGATTTATTTCACCATGAGCCAAAACGATCAGCACCAGAAGGCATTTTCACCCAATGAACCTGCAAATTTGCCGAACTCTTCCTTTTTGTTAAAAGAATGGGAATCTTTCACATATCAAATATTGTATGGTACAATATTCCTAAATTTTGTGTTTAAGGAAATGATATATGAACACTGAAGATTTTTGGGTAGTTCGATGTTCGATTTTAACATTCTAAGAAGTTTGAAGTTCGACTGTGAACCTTAGACATACTATTTCAGAGGTTCGAAGTTCGAGGCAACATATTTGCTTGGGTTCGGTCATAGTTCGGTTCGAACAAAACATGGGTTCGCACACCTCTATTAAAAATACATCGGTATGTTCAAATATAAATTTAAAAGTGTGTAAAAGAAAACGGGGATCGTTAAGATGTCGTTTTAGGCCAATAGATTCTTTCAGAGTTTGTTGATATTGTTTGAAATCATCGTGATACAAAATATAATCAAAAACTT
Organism: Tillus elongatus; assembly: GCA_964006375.1. NCBI lineage: Eukaryota > Metazoa > Arthropoda > Insecta > Coleoptera > Cleridae > Tillus > Tillus elongatus. The sequence continues at coordinate 166,860,065 of OZ023264.1, forward strand.
CTATTAATGTGTTTCTGTTTGACAACACTGTAGAAACTATCCTAGAAGTGAAATTCCACATTAAGAACGCTCATAGTGATAGTGGAATCTGGCCTCCAAGCACGTGATTTTAAGCGCGGTTTTAATTGGTTTGTCAGTGCTAATGTTTGTATGCATTCAAATCAATGTGTTAGAATATGGTCCAAAGTCGAAAGCATCGGAACCAGGCCTCCGTGACGTCACACAAGCACACAAGAAGATCGCACCATTTTGGTAACATACTTCTCAGCAGCGTTGCCGGTTGTAATTGCAGATTTAGAGAATTTTTATATGAAACTGGTTTGAATAATAATTAATAATATGAATAAGTATGACTTTAATGTTGAATATTGGATTAAAGTTATATGTAACTAACTGACTACTTAAATAGGGAGGATGTAACTAATTCTAAATAGGGAGTCCTGGCCTCCTCTGCCTCCTTAGCGAAACCGCCACTGATTCTATTCCTACAATTAGCATACAAAAATATCTTGATCCATTTGAAACCAGCTGGAATATTTTCAAAGGCCCATGAAAAAATACACATATTTTTTCACTATGTGAAAACTGGAATCTGTATGAGCACTGATAAGTACACTTGGAGAACCCGAATCACCACAACACATATTTTTTAAAGACCTTACGATCGTTTCACTACCCACGTTAGCATCATCAGAGAACAGCTACAAATGTATTTATATCATACCTAGATAGACGAACTAAGCCGGGGGTTCTTATTATTTTAATCTGCTGCCTAATCATATTAGGGATTGTCGTAGTGTGGCGCAATTCGAGAGAGCGTTCAAGCAGTATCTGTATTCGCAGTGTTTTTATTCTGTCGATGAGTTCGAAAATCACTTAAGGTCATCATAGTTGTTGTGATGTCTCATATTTTTAGTCTTTTTGGTATCTTATTTGTGCTTTCATAGTGATATAGTGTATGACTGTTTGTATTTATGTGAATATTTTGTACATTATTTTACTTATTGATTCTTATGTTTTTATAATTTTATTGACGTGTCTATCTGAAACATTGTATCAGCTCATGACAAATAAATCTATCTATTTATCTATCTATGCTTTCATAAGCGTCAAGCATAGTTCGATGTGTAACATTTTTGACAAGTTTCAAAATTTCCTTGTCAATGTGGTGACTATTATCCCATATATGTTATGCCACACATGATTTGTCTACCGTACCATATCGTAAATGTGTGAGATGTTCTGGTACCTATCTTTCTCTTGGTTTAACCCACGTATCTAAGATTAGTCTTTGCAACTAATCTCATAAATACCTGACATTTCAGTGGCTTTGTCTTTGTCTTTCATATTACCCAACAAATTTTTTAAATTACTTTTCGTCGAAGAAGTCAAATGTGAATCGGCTTTCTTAAAAATACCTTCCAAACCCATTGTGATTCGTGGTTCATAAGTAGACACACAAATTTTTTCTCTATATTATCTTGTCGTTCATTTTCTTTGTTATGTGTTTGTTAACCAATTTTTCCACTAAAAAATCCTAATAACTGTTATATCTCGCCTTGTTTTTTTTTTATACTTTAATTCTAGTCTAAGTCTACTTTTACTTAACGGAAAATGTATCAATCTATTGACCAAGAAATTTAAACTAGCCGTTTTTTGTGCAAATGTATGATGTGAGTCGTTTGGAATGTAACTAATAGTGGCATTTTCCTTCCTGTAGACATCGAATTCAAGCGAGTCATTATTCTTAATAACTAGTACATCTAGAAAAGGAAGTTTATTGTTGATTTCTATTTCGTGGGTAAATTTTATCGAATCAAATTGACTATTTAGTTTTTCAGTAAATTCTTCAACCTTGCATATATTTGTGTTAAACACTGCAAAAATATCGTCGACATAACGAAATCATACTCTAGGAAAATACTCAGTTTGATTTTCTAAATCCGTTTCAAATCTACTTATGAAAAGGTCTGCAACGAATGGAGATAATGGATAAAATATTTTCCAATTTAACAATGAGTTTTTTGAACAAACTGAAGGCACGGCAATGGGCAATCCAATCTTGACTCACCTTAATGAAAGGGTAATTTTCTAATTAAAAAAAAAAGATTAATATAAGATTTATTCCATATTTTAATTACAAAAATGTGATTAAAGTGAGGCCACCTATTATTAAGCATTTATTTTCAAAAGTTATCTTTGATGGCATTATCTACCTTTTCACAATTTATAATGCTTAGTTGCACAATTGTTTGAAAATTTATGGTTGTCAGTTACCAATTATAAGAAAGATACACACAGTGTTCGTTAATAGTCAAACGGAGGGATGGTTTTTTTTTTGGTCCAATAAGTGCAACGAACAAGAAGTTGGACAATGGGAAAATGCAGGGCCTATGAACTTTGTTTTACCCAGGTGCAGCGAGAAGAGATTTTTTGTAATACAGGTGTAGATATTTAACAAAACGGCGGCAGTACGCCAGGACGATTCGTAAATGAACTGCGGCAAGAGAGTCTTCATTCGATGACATACGGCGACAGTGTAAATGTGGGAATTGAGAATTCAGCGTGACGGCAGTCAAGGCTCGGTATAATCTGCGAACAAGTGCATCATAATAAGATATTCAGTGTTGAAATGGGAAAAATATATATGAGCAACTGGCACGCGGTTTGTTAAGACCGTTTCAATATAAAATGGAAAATAATTAGTAATTACAGGCAAGCTTTAAAATCCAAACAGTAGATCCAATGGAAAACAATTAGTACACATCCAATAGATGAACCAATTAGACATCATTCAGTAAGTCGTTTTGGGAATTTTATTGTTATGAATGTGCAGACTTTTTTCTATATTGTGTTTAGTTTTTAAGAGTTTTCAGGCCCATTGATGATTTTTATGTATCTTTAGCTCACTAAGGGGGATATTAGATAAAGGCCGAATCACTAGATCATAGTTAATTCATTGTTTCAAATAAGATTGATTTGTATGATTTATCGACAATCAGTGATGATAATCTTGATATAGCTATGTTTTTATGGAAACTTTTGAAATTAATCAACCAGTAATAAAACATACTAGCTTGTACTTACATAGTCGGTTTTCATTATCAATTAAACGTAAAATCAAGAGAACTCAATTAATTTTTTTTTTGAAATTCCTAAACACTGGATTAATAAAATTTTTAAATAAGATATATCAAGCAGAAATGCTAGCCCAATTTCAGAACTCTACCCTGAGATGAGAGAAAAATTTGAAAATACAGCGGTAAGTAAACAATCTTTGCCATAATTTCAGGTTCATCAGTGGTAGCGTTTTTAAATAAAGGCGCAAATTCGAAATTATTGAATTCTCATGCTCTACCATTAAAATTGCTAAATAAATTGCTAACAGATTTTTTCTGATATTTGAACAAAAATAATAAAAGGCACGTAATAAGAGTCATCCATTTGCAATGACAAAAAAGTGTTGACACGTCAACACTTTTTTGTCATTGCAAATGGATAACTCTTGTTAGGTGCCTTTTATTTTATTTTTTTCACTATATATATATATATATATATATATATATATATATATATATATATATATATATATATATATATATATATATGGACGACTCTTATTACGTGCCTTTTATTTATTTTTTTTCAAATATCAGAAAAAATCTGTTAGCGATTTAGTTTGCTTTAAAATGGTCTTATAAATCAAAAACAAGGGTTCTTTTAACTTAATCATAGGTATACTATATCAACACGTAAATGTGTTAAGCAAATTGCATAAACTTCAACACACACGGGATAAAATATACTCGACCAGTATATTATTGTACATCCACCTAAATAAATTGGTGTATGCAGGGGTTGCATACATGTAGGGGCTGTCAGTTGAACAATACATACTCCTATAAAAGCACAGCATTAAGAAACAATTACGCTGCGATAAAAGTGCATTAATGTGGTACAGGTTTGTTTTTAACTAAGCAGATACTTATAATTCAATTTTGAATTAACCTAGAGACCTCTGTCTCTGTGGATAATAAAATATAGAGGTGGTCCGCATTATAATAGCAGGACTTTAACAGCATATAGCTCGTCAAAAAATAAGGTCTGTTTTTATTATAAACTATCATCTCATTTGCCTTTGTTTGGGATATACAAGAGTGTTAAAGAGTGGTAAAAAAATATAATTTGGCTATAAGTTATTATAGATAAATGACTGAAATTTGGTACAACATATAGGTTTTTTATATTATCTATTGAATACTTTTTGCCAATTTTCTGTCACGAAATCGCTGGCGTTCAGGTGGGGTACGTAAAGAATTACTTACCAAAAAAATGTACTTACACCACTTGGGGTTTTTTTTTAACAACATACTCAAATAAAATTCGAATCTAGAATTAAAAAACTTTTTCAGATTACCTCCCGAACGCTTTTCAAATTTTTTTTTTTAGAAACATGCCTAGGAACCCCTCCCCACTGGATGTACAAACCACAAGAAAATTTTCTTGTTCATTCCCCCACCCCCCAGGAAATGACAGGAACAGGGTTGCTGGGCGGGGTAGGTAGTAAAAAGGAAATATGAGAAGAAAATGCGAAGAAAACAGCTTGAAAGCTGTCTTTTTCACATCTTGAAGCCATATCTCCCTTAAGCCCTGCCTACCCCGCACCGCATCCCTATTCTCCCAGGTGCTGTAACTTCCTTAATTGGGGGGGTATAAGCAAGAATTTTTTCTTGTAGTTAATGCATTGAGGATGGTTGTATGCACGCGAGAGGGGATGGAAAATCCCATGACTAAGCACCACCACCCCCACTCGCTGAGATCGGGGGGGGGGGGGGGGGTGCTTCGCGTGGGGATTTTCCTTCCCCCTCTTGCATGCATGCAAGCACCCTCATTGCATAAACAAGACAAATTTCCTGAGAGCAGCCCTGGAAAAAGTTACGGGACCTGGGACGAATGGGGATGCTGTGCAGGGTAGGCTGGGTTTAAGGGGGATGGGCCTTCAAGATGTGAAAAAGACAGCTTTCAAGCCGTTTTCTTCGCCTTTTCTACTCATACTGGTAATCTGCAAATTTACCGAAAAGAGAACATGTACATACTGTAGCAAATACAGTCAAATGGTCGAACTTTAAAGAAGAGAACAAAAATTTACATAACACTTACCTTTTGCATCTCATGCAAATGAGGTAGGCCCGGCCCTTGGTGTAAACAACCTACGACCTTGTATTTTAACAGCCTACGACATGGCAATTTCCTCACCCCAAAAACAATGTAGGAAACAAATAACATGTCACAGAGCAAGAACAGGCCACACATGCACCGTAAACCAGTACAACACTAATGGTGATTAATAGAACAAGGGAAACAACGCACAATTTCAGAGATAACGTCCGCGAACACATGAATATACCGGGTGTCCCATTATACTTTGACCCTTTATAAACATATAACTTTTGAAATAATTAATCTAAAGAAATGCGGTTTTCGCCAGTCTTCTTATTTTTATAAGTTTGTTTCTGGGTATCTGTCTTTTTATACCCACTTCCGCTTTAACTGGTAATGACAAGACGTATTTTCAAGAATATGGCAACTTTGTAATCTTAAATAGAACAGCCTGTATATTTATTCACAGTTTAAAAGCCAAATCTTCCCCTTTCCAAAAATGTCATGCTTGTTACAGATATTATACAGAGTGATGGTTTTACAAGCCTTTAAAATAAATATTGCGTTTTATCTGAAATCTACGAAAAAAGGAATATTTCGCAAAGTCGACTTTAGAATTTAAAGACAGCAACACTTGCAACCGTCAAATTAGTTTAGTGAACACAGAGATACGTGAATTATTGTAAGAAGAATGTTTACTTTAAGTGAAAAAGCTAAGTGTGTAATCTTTTATGCTGAAACTCAAACTTATACAACTCAAAGAAGATTTAGATTTATGTTTAACAAGGAACCTCCAACAAAAAACTCAAACAAAACATGTTATACAAACTTTTGGAATTTGGGTTGTATAAAGCGTAAAAAAATAACTTCAAATGGTGAAAACACTTAATAGGGCAATTGAAATTTTAGAAAAAACAGCAAACGATCCTAAGTTATCAACAAGAAAATTTTTATCTGCAACAGGTATTCCGAAAACTACTGTTCATACTGTTATATAAAAAAATCCTTAATTTGAATCCTCATAAAATTCAGACCCATGAAGAATTCTAGGAAACTGATTTTCCTAAACTTAGAAGAGGTATGCATTTCCTCGATAATCTAATTATGTCTAACGAAGCATCATTTCAGTCAAATGGTAAGGTAAATAAGCATAATAGTAGAATTTGGGCATCCGAAAATCCCAGAAATTGTTCAGTACGTCAGACCCTCTCCGAAAGTTACAGTTGGGTGTGCGGTATCAAAGCAAAAATTATAGGGTTCCTTTTTTTTTCAACCATCATATTGTAAATGCTTCATCATATCTAGACATGTTAGAACATTTCTTTTACCCTCAACTACAACAGGATAATTTGTTGGGGGCAGGCTATTTTCAGCAGGGCGGTGCTACATCTCATTATGCTGCAGTAACCAGAGACTCTCTGAATGCCACCTTTGGAAATCGTTGGATAGGGAGAGAAGGTCTGATAGCTTGGCCACCTAGATCCCCTGAACTCACAGTTCCAGACTTTTTCATATAGGCGTATGTGAAAGACAGGCGTTACAGTCCGATCCCCCAAAACTTAGAGCAACTTAAAGAAAATATTAGAAATATCTTTAACAACATCACCCCCGAATAATTAAGTTCAAGCTATGACAAATTTGTAAAACGTATAGATAAATGTATTCAAGTTGATCGACATCACTTTGAACATATTTTATAAGTAATGTTTAGGATTTTGTTTATTCCTCAGTAAATATTCTGCCACAATTTGTTTCATCGTGTTTGACATGTATATTATCTTAAGTAGCAATTCAAGTAAAATGTTATTGTTTGTCATCAAACTAATTTGACGTTTGCAAGTGTTGCTGTCTTTAAATTCCAAAGTCGTCTTTGAAAACATTCCTTTTTTCGTAGATTTCAGATAAAACGCAATATTTATTTTAAAGGCTTGTAAAACCATCACTCTGTATAAAAGCTGTAACAGGTATGGCATTTTTGGACAGGGGAAAAATTGGGGTTTTAAACTGTGAATATACAGGGTGTTCGATTTAAGATTACAAAGTTGCCCTATCCTTGAAAATACGTTTTGTCATTTCTGGTTAAAGCGGAAGTGAGTATAAAAAGACAGATACCCAGAAACAAACTTATAAAAATAAGAAGAAGACTGGCGAAAACCGCACATTTCTTTAGATCGATTATTTCAAAAAATATATAAGTTTATGAAGGGTCAAAATATAATGGGACACCCGCTATAAGAAACCGTCTACACGCGTACCAGTGGTGTACTGAAAGCGAATTGATAAACTGGCAGTTGATACTGATACGGATCATGGTCCATGTGTCTATAATGTTCCAGGGATTCCCAAAGCCAAATGTAATGTTTAGGGGGGAAAGGGGGTGACACGGAACAGGACTGTACTGGGAAATTGTTAAAAAAGTGTGTAATGTGTAAGGAACTTTAAATGTCAATAACTCCGGAAAGGCAAGAGAACAAAAGGTAAGTATAATGTCAGCGTGCATGTAAGACACCAAACTTTATCTATCAGTAGTCCTTTTATCTAAAACTGTTCGGGAGGTGAAGAAACACGTCATACATAGTTTTAAAATTATTTTCAATAAGGTTTTCTTTAGATACCCTGTATGAACGCCACTTATTTCTTGACAGAAAATGCGGGACAACGATTCAATAGAAAACATTTTTTTTAAACCTATACATACCAAATTTCAGAAAGCCACCAACATTGAGTTATAATAGCCAAATTATTATTTTTTCACATTCTTCAACGCCTTGTATATCCCAAGCGAAGGTAAATGTGATCACAGTTTATCAGGCAAAATGCTCTTATTTTTCGATAAGAATTAAAGTCCTGCTATTATGAAGTGGACCAGTCTGTATACCTTCAAGGCAGAACGATTTCCAAATTTAATCAAATAATAGTTTTATTTTTTAGTGAATTTTTATTTTTAAAAATTCACTAATAGAGAGGTGTTGATGGTGAGACTTTGCAAAAAAAAAATTCAAATGAGCGCGAACTAGGACCCCTCGAACCCATATCTAGGGTCAGTTTTAATTTTTATATGTATATATATATAATTTTTTTTAATATAATTTTTATATGTATATATATATCCATCTGATAACTCAGAAAATAATCAACTGATTTCGATGAAACTCGGCAAGTGCCTTTCTTTTATTAATGGCTTGAATGAGTTCGTTATCCAGGAAAATCGGACAGGGTTTTCCGGGAAAATTTTGTGTTTCTTTCGAGAAAAAAATTGTTCTCCGAAAATTACAAAGCTGTTTTAATGAAATTTAACAGCTAGGTTGCCTTGGGAGAGGCCTTACTACGTACCAAAATTCAACTTTCTAAGTTTATAGAAAATTGAGTTTTTTAAATTTTCTTTCGAAAATTGCAAAGTTATTTTAATGAAATTTGGTGGACATCTTGCCTTCGGAAAGATCTTACTACATACCAAAATTAAACTTTCTAAGTTTATAGAAAATTGAGTTATTCAAATTTGAAGCATTTAATAAAACTTCACTACCATAACGCACTTGCTGCGTTCCGAACTTTTTAAGAGATACAAACATTACGATAACTAAACTAAAATGAGGCGGTGGGTACAATTCGCGCTCATTTGGTTAAATTTTGTAAAAGTTTAAAATCGTAATCGATTTTTAAAGCGATTTTTCTACAAAAGTTCACTATAAAATTAGTAATTGGCGATTAGCTGTGTGGCGGTGGTTCCGACCGCAGTGTTTTAGTCAACACTACCCTATGTTTCTCTTGACAGCTAAAACGTTGCGTTACGTTATTCGACAGCAAGCTGTCAAGAACTACTATATAAGAGACACCAGGGATCTCTCTCGCTCTCTCCTCGCTACTAACCGACACAGTGAAGATACGTCTCTCCACGCTCGGTCAGTTATCTGTTATGTGCTGTCTGTGATTGTTTTATAGTTAAATGTATAGTTTATTCAGTTAGTGAAATAATAAAGTATATTAAATGTTTACGTATGGATTTAATATTAACAAGTGCAATTAACAACCATATTGGTGACCCCGTGCCGCAAGCCGAAGATGCCCAGCCTGATGTTCCAGCCGACGTCGCCTAACTTCCACGCACGTGCTCATGCCTACAGAAAACTAATATCTAAACAGGTCAGTCTTTTCTAATTTAAAAATTATCTGATTTTTTTCACAATGGCCGAAGACTCTTCAAGCAGCAATATCATGACAAGGGTTGCAATAAAATTACCTCCTATATGGAGACGTAACGTGAAAATCTGGCAAATGCAGGTTGACGCCCAGTTTGATATATCGCAGATCAGTTCTGAAAAGACAAAATTTAGTCATGTACTCGCTATACTTGATCCTGATGTCGCAGAGTCAATTTCAGATTTTTTAACCCAACCGTTATCATCAACCCCCTATTCAGATCTAATGAAACGTCTTTTATTAGAATTTGAAGAGTCCGATAGTCGCAAACTAAATAAACTTTTAACAGAATTAGAATTAGGCGACAGAAAACCATCGCAACTTTTACGCGAAATGAAGTTTTTAGCCGGTAGTCAGATTGGAGAAAATTTCCTTAAAATTTTATTTCTACAACGTTTACCAGTCAACGTTCGTTCAATTTTGGCTTTAAGCAACGATTCTCTAGAAAATTTGTCGGTTACAGCAGACAAAATCGTGGAATTTTCCGGAGATAAATACAACGTGGCTGAAATTCAGTCACGCGAGCCCGACAAGCTAGCCAAGTTAGAAGCGCAATTAGAGAAGCTAACAGCATCAGTCAATGAATTGCGAACGCGTTCCCGATCTACCTCCCGAGAAAGACCCAAGCTTTCTCGAAACTCCATAACCGCAAATTCCTCAACCTCCACGTGTTGGTATCATGAACGATTTGGCAACAAGGCCAAACGTTGCATCCAACCTTGCAATTTCAAAGGAAAACATGTGTCGGAAAACTAATAAGGCACTCCCTCCACGCGGCAGGAGACGAGAGCCACCTAACACGCCGCCTTTTTATTTTTGATAGACGCTCCAATATGAAATTTCTAATCGACTCTGGAGCGGATATTTCAGTTATTCCACCCACTCACGACCAACGGAAATTTCAATCGAAACGTACCTTGTATGCTGCAAACGGGACCCCTATTCATACCTATGGCGAACAACTATTAGATTTGGATCTAGGTTTACGCCGTAGGTTCTGCTGGCCCTTCACACTTGCCGATATCAAGCAACCAATTATAGGCGCTGATTTTCTAGCAGAGTTTGCTTTACTTGTAGATATGAAACATAGACGTTTAATCGATACAAAGACAAACCTCTCTAAGACCGGTGCTAACCCACCACCAGGATTTAATTCTAAAATTCATCTCGTAGACCCGACACACCAGTACTTCAAATTGCTACAACAATTTCCTGACCTGTTTAAGGAAACTTCTTCTAGCAACCTTCCAGAGGTTGAGTTCTTCCATACTATAAGTACGGAAGGACCACCTGTCACTGCAAAAGCTAGAAGATTGCCCCCGGAAAAGCTAGCTCAAGCAAAGCTAGAATTCCAGCACATGATGGACTTGGGAATTTGTAGACCCTCCAAAAGTCCATGGTCAAGCCCCCTCCACATGGTGCAAAAAAAGGATGGCTCATGGAGACCATGTGGGGATTACCGTGCACTAAACGCTAAAACAATCCCAGACAAATATCCCATTCCAAATTTGCAGGATTTTAATGCCCAGTTAGAAGGCAAACGTATTTTTTCAAAATTAGATATCATTCGCGCTTTCCATCATATCCCAGTAGCACCTCAAGATATTCCCAAAACAGCAGTCATAACTCCATTTGGGTTATTCGAATTTGTTAAAACCCCATTTGGCCTTCGTAATTCAGCACAAACATTTCAAAGATATTTACATTCAATTTTAAGACATCTTGACTTTGCCTACTCCTATCTTGACGATATTCTCGTTGCATCAGCCTCTGAAAAAGAACATCAAGAGCATCTAGCAAAACTTTTTCAGACACTTCAAGACAACGGCATCCGTATCAATTCATCTAAATGTGAATTCGGAGTGGCCGAAATTTCATTTTTAGGTTTTCGTGTAAATAAATCTGGATTATTTCCACTTCCTGAACGCATCAAAGCTATTACCGACCTACCTCTTCCCGATACCATTGAAAAACTCAGAAGATTTCTAGGTCTCATAAATTTCTACCGTCGTTCTCTTCCACGTGCTGCGGAAATTCAGCAACCACTATTCGACCTCTGCCAGAATCCCAAAAAACGCGACAAACGTAAAATCGAGTGGACTCCTCAGACTCGAGAAGCATTCGAACGTTTGAAAGAGGCACTAAAAAACGCTACACTAATAGCTCATCCATCTTCTTCGCTACCACTGATTCTCCATGTCGATGCTTCTGATTATGCCGTAGGCGCTTCCCTCCAACAATTACGTGATCAAACACTAGAACCCCTAGGTTTCTACTCCAAAAAGCTTACTTCAGCCCAAAAATCTTACAGCACCTACGATCGCGAACTTCTAGCTGCTTATCAGGCAGTTAAATACTTTAGATATACCCTAGAAGGTCGCCATTTCACCATTTATACGGACCACAAACCTTTGACATACGCTTTTGAACAACGCGTCGATAAAGCATCTCCAAGGCAACTACGACATTTAGACTTCCTAGGTCAATTTACCACAGACATTCGCTACATACCAGGTCCTACAAACATTCCCGCAGACTATTGTTCTCGCATTGAAACAATTTCACTTTCTTCCACTGTGTCACTCCAAGAAATTGCGCAAGCTCAGTCATCTTGTGAGGAACTCAAACACCTTCTGCAGTCTAAATCTTCCTCATACAAATTTCAAAACATGCCTCTTGACAACGGAATGAATCTTATTTGCGATTCTTCTTCAAAGAAACTTCGCCCATTCATTCCGCTCAAATTTCGCCGAAAGATTTTCGATTCTATCCACAATTTATCTCACCCAGGCATATCAGCTTCAGTCGATCTGGTCCAGGATAGATTTTGTTGGCCCAAATTGAAACGCGATGTATCTCTTTGGTCTAAAACTTGCATTCCCTGCCAGAAAGTCAAGATATGGAGACACACTTCCAGTGCCATTGGACAATACACCCCAGCCATGAGAAGATTCTCGCATATAAATGTTGACATTGTGGGACCATTACCACTATCACAAGGTCAACGCTATCTGTTAACAATAATAGACAGATTTTCTCGATGGCCCGAAGCAATTCCATTGTCAGATATTACAGCAGAAACAGTAGCGAACACTATTTTATCATGCTGGATCTCTCGTTTCGGTGTTCCGCAATACATCACCACAGACAGAGGTAAACAATTCGATTGTCACCTTTTCACACACCTCACTAAAACACTAGGTGCAGACCACATCAAGACCACAGCTTACCACCCAGCAGCAAATGGTGTAATCGAGAGATGGCATAGAGTTCTGAAACAGGCCTTGAAAGCTCATATGGACGAAAACTGGGTCGCTAAATTGCCAATTGTGTTACTAGGACTCAGATCGTACATAATTCCAGAATATCGCTCAACACCCGCTGAAATAGTCTATGGAGAATCAATCAAACTTCCCACCGACTTTTTCAACAGCACACAAGCTCATGATGTTCCACCACTTATATCTCAGCTGAAAGAAGACATAAGGAAACTTCGACCAGTACCTTTTAAACACCATACTGCAAAAAAGGTATTTGTCCATCCTAAGCTTATGGAAGCTCCTTTTGTTTTTGTTCGCATTGATATTCCGCGAAAAACTCTCGAACCAGTTTATGACGGCCCCTTTGAAGTGTTATCCCGAACTGACAAAGTCTTCAAAATCAAGAAATCACACGGAGAAGAGACAATTTCTGTTGACCGTCTTAAACCCGCATTCATTCTTTGTGATAACGAACAGACAACTTTCCACCCTCAGAGACATCCTAGTGAAACTGAAAGTGACAGTGAAAGTCCAACACCTAGTGAAACTGAAAGTGACAGTGAAAGTCCAACACCCAGTGAAACTGAAAGTGACAGTGAAGTTCCCGTTCCCGTTCAAACTACACGCCATGGACGTAGAGTTCGATTTCCACGAAGATACTTGAACTAATAGCGTTGCCACTGAGAGGGGAGTATGTGGCGGTGGTTCCGACCGCAGTGTTTTAGTCAACACTACCCTATGTTTCTCTTGACAGCTAAAACGTTGCGTTACGTTATTCGACAGCAAGCTGTCAAGAACTACTATATAAGAGACACCAGGGATCTCTCTCGCTCTCTCCTCGCTACTAACCGACACAGTGAAGATACGTCTCTCCACGCTCGGTCAGTTATCTGTTATGTGCTGTCTGTGATTGTTTTATAGTTAAATGTATAGTTTATTCAGTTAGTGAAATAATAAAGTATATTAAATGTTTACGTATGGATTTAATATTAACAAGTGCAATTAACAACCATAAGCTGCATAACTGTAGAGGAAGTAATAGTCTCCATGAGCATAACGAAGACGGCATATAGTAAATGAAATGTGCTCTTGGCATAAATTATATGACCTTGCCCGCTGTGGCAATTGTGCAGACTTTTGTAAATGATGTAGCTTATTGTTATTTTATTATCAGACCATACACAGCGATAAATCTGTACTTTTAGTAGCTGTACTGAGCGGTTTTATGAAGTGCTTACAATGGCCGAGTTCAACCGGCGCCAATAGTTGTATAGAACTTAAATTTTAAATTCGTACACCGTTCTCGTTGAGTTTCTATTGGATTGGAATTCAACCGTTGCCCGTTTGTCAACGGGAAATGACAGACAAACGTCAGAAAATAGTGCTTGAAGGCCAAGGATTATAGACAAGGAAGGATAGCTCATCCACATAAGCGTAACGATAGACAAATCTCGAGCCCTCGCCACGCCTTTGTGACGTCAGCGATGATGCCCGGCGTAGGTTGATTCCATACATTTCCTCCATTGGTGCTTTCCTGCCAATTATGTATACGATTCCCGCCGCTTGTACACCAAGGTGTCATTCTGTCTAATCGTTGATGTGTATTGACGTTTTCATAACTGTAAAATCGTTTGTTTACGACTGGTTCAGATTTGTTTAACAAATAGGGGCAAGACTAGATGCATTCCCGCAACAATTAGAACCGTAGACCGGTTTCGCTCTCATTAGAGCTCTTCAGTACGGCATACTAATTGTAGCAAAAATGCACCAAACAGAACACGGCTATCGTATAGCCAGTCTTAAAACACTAAGTGAGTGGTGAACGTGTCGCCACCTAGTTTGGAACCAAGTACTATGTTGTCACGCCCGCTCCAAATAACACAGAGTGTTAAAAATAGAGACAGTATACAACTAACTAACAATTAAAAAAAAAAATGTTAGCCCTGGCCCATTTCTACCCCAATATAGGGACAAAGTATGTAAGACTAGATGCATTCCCGCAACAATTAGAACCGTAGACCGGTTTCGCTCTCATTAGAGCTCTTCAGTACGGCATACTAATTGTAGCAAAAATGCACCAAACAGAACACGGCTATCGTATAGCCAGTCTTAAAACACTAAGTGAGTGGTGAACGTGTCGCCACCTAGTTCGGAACCAAGTACTATGTTGTCACGCCCGCTCCAAATAACACAGAGTGTTAAAAATAGAGACAGTATACAACTAACTAACAATTTAAAAAAAATGTTAGCCCTGGCCCATTTCTACCCCAATATAGGGACAAAGTATGTAAGACTAGATGCATTCCCGCAACAATTAGAACCGTAGACCGGTTTCGCTCTCATTAGAGCTCTTCAGTACGGCATACTAATTGTAGCAAAAATGCACCAAACAGAACACGGCTATCGTATAGCCAGTCTTAAAACACTAAGTGAGTAAGTGAATAGGGGCAGTTAAGCCATCCTTCATGTCTATAATCGTTGCTTGAAGACAAGATTGCGTTCATCGGTGTCCAACTGCTCAAAAATATCGGTTGCCAGCAGATGAGTGCTTAAACACAGGTGTTGACGCCTGCAGACTCAACCTTTGGATGGGTTCAGCAGGCGTCAATAGTTGAATTGTCAAAAATAGTTGGCATTTGTCAACGTTTGTATGGATACATATCTCTGGTGTCCATAGTTGGAAACATTGAAATGTAACTTACACTGGAAAGGACCCGGCAATGCTTTCAATATCGATTTTCTGAGGCACAAGCGAGATCGACAATATAAGGAGAGGTTATCTCTGTCGCACACCCAAAGGCTCATTTGTAATATTTTTATAATTCTTCTACCTGGTTTTGATTTATCCGTAGATTAAAACATTTGCCAGCTCTAACAATAGTTGAAAAAACTTTAAAAAACAATTAAATATTGCCAAAATTTTAATGAGTAAGGAAAAGCCAGCATTATGCCCCACATCTCTATTGAAATTTGCCTTTACTGTCATTCATGTAGGGTCACTTCCAATTCAAGGTTAAAGTGGATTCCTACATTTGAAGATTGCGAAAAGCGATTTCCGAACTGTTTTTGCCTTTGACTATATGTAGATAGATAGTCAAAGGTTTTTGCTATTTGCCCATTTTAAATAATATTCGGATATTACTTGAAATAAACGAATAGTGCTGCGATTTCGCAATTCAGTATGAACCAACCTTTACTCTAAGCAAAGTTGTACTAACATCCGTCAATTTTATTAATTCCACTTCTTACTGATCTCTATTCTCTATAACAGCCAAAACTCTTTGCTGTCATCTGACATCTGTTAAATCTGGGGTCAAAGTCTAAACGTCTAGTTTTAATTGTGGGGTCAGTTTTGTAAATCAAAATTGGAGTTTTTAACAGTATTTTATAATTTATTTGAACAGTAATGGCTTCATATTTTGCTAGAAATATTGTAAAAAGCCCAGCAGCTTTTGGGATTGCCCAACAGCAGTACAGTAAGTTATTTTCTTGAATATATCTGACTAATATTTGGGTTGTCAATTTAAACCCAATAATTTCAAAGTCCAAAGAATATTTTTATTACATAAAAAAAAATCTTACTGAAAAAATTACTCCTTTTTAGATGGTCTCCGGGCATTTTCATTAGGATGCCAAATCAATAGCAAAAAAACTGTACCTGATAGGACTGGAAAGAATATTGTACTTGTAGATGGTATAAGGACCCCTTTTTTGCTGTCGGGCACTGATTACTCCCATTTAATGCCTCATGATTTGGCTAGGCAGGCTCTTATGTAAGTGTCCTATTGGACATTACTAAATTTAAAAAAAAGAACAGTAATTTTAAACTTTTGCAATAAAAATTATTGTATCTTATTTTTGTCAAAAAACGTTAATGTTAATTATTCTGACATACTGGTTTATTCAATATTATAGGGGTATCATCAAAAAAGCAGGTATCCCAAAAGAAATTGTAGAATACATAATTTATGGTACTGTAATTCAGGAAGTAAAAACATCTAACATAGCAAGAGAAGCTGCCTTGGCTGCTGGATATAGTGATAAGACACCTGCTCACACTGTTACAATGGCTTGCATCTCTTCAAATGTAGCCATGACTACAGGTAAGTCACAAAATATAACTCACTAATATTCGGATACAGTAAAATCATTATTTGTATAGGAACTATATATTAGTGAAGAGAACCCAAATCACCACAACACATCTTTTTAAAGACCTAACAATCATTTCGCCAACAAAGTTAGCCTCACCAAAGGATAAAATATTCTAAACTAAATTCTACTACAGCAAGTATTTATATTGACTGTTAGGTAAAAAGAAACGAAACCGAGAGGGAAATTTTAGTCGCAGGTGCATCTTTTGTGTATTGTATCTTTACTGCTGAACGAGGTTATTCAACTTCTTTTATTACTCTACCTGACAGCTTTCGGAGTGTTTATCTGATTCAAAGGCAAAGAGAAAATAAAGGGCTTGAGATGAGAGGTACCGCTCGATTTAAGGAAGTTTGGTTTTTTATTGCTCTAGAAATATAAGTACTTTCGTATGCATCAAGCATCGATTGTTGTTTGATATTCTTGAGAAATTTGAGTTCGATTTTTCCTCAGATTTACTAGTTAATTTTATTTTTTGTTTTTCTTTGCTGAAGATCCACTGTTGCGTATAGTGTGCCCTGTTTCAATTGACGGTTGGCGTTGAGTGTGAATAGCTCTGCTAGACTTCGCCCTTTCCTGATGATGGTTGTAGGGTTGTAATAAGAACTATAATTTAGTTAATAAGGGCGATATTTATTTATTTATAGGGTTTAACATAATTATTAACATTGTTTGAAAATAATAATAATTATTATTATTTATTGCAGCTATTGGTCTCATAGCAAGTGGAGTATATGAACTGATTGTTGCTGGTGGAGTTGAATTTATGTCTGACATTCCGATCAGACATAGCAGAAAAATGCGTGGTCTAATGTTAAGAGCAAACAAAGCCAAAACGCTACAACAGAAATTAGGTTTGCTAGCTTCCATTCGTCCTGATTACTTCGTTCCAGAGGTAGTATATTTCTAAAATGTGTTTTATTTGAAGTTGCTTGATATTATTTGTTATTTTAGTTGCCAGCTGTTGCTGAATTCTCCTCAGGTGAAACGATGGGGTACTCAGCGGACAGGTTAGCTGCTGCCTTTGGTGTGACCAGAAAGGAACAGGATGAATATGCGATGCGGTCACATTCCCTTGCGCAGCAGGCTGCCACTAAAGGATATTTCACGGATCTTCTTCCCGTTAAGGTTCATATTTTTCCTAACATGCCCTTTACTAAACTTGAAGTTCTTTTTGTTTTAGATATCCGGCAAGGAGCAAGCCATCGAGAAAGATAATGGTATTCGTGTTTCAACTCCAGAACAGATGGCTAAATTGAAACCTGCATTTATCAAACCCCATGGGACTGTTACTGCAGCAAACTCTTCGTTTTTGGTATGTTTTTAGAAACTTTATCTACTTTTATATAGCGTCTCACGTAAGAGTGTAATCTTATCATAATTCCGTTGTTTTTTTGTTTGATTTAAATTAAATTACTCTTAAATGAGAGTTCATCAAGGCCTGCTTAAGACCAAAAATTCATTAACTGCACTTGTTTTAAATCATTTAAAATCCCTAAATCTGATGTTTGGTTACAGTACGAGGTAAGCGCTAAAATTTCCCAGCGTGTATGAAAGAAGCAGCATAGACTCACAATTGAATTTTATTTTTCAATATAGTCCCCCCTTACATCAGTGCACAAATTACATCGTTTCAGCAATAATTCAAAAGCACTAAAAAATATTCTTTCGGTTTGTCCTCAAAATGTACCCAAACTTCAGCTTTCACCTCTTAGTCATCACTGAAATGGCACCCATGAGGTCCTTTTTCAAAATTTCCAGATAGGTAGTAGTCACTGAGGGGTCATACCGGAACTACACGGAACGTGACCAATTTGTTCGAAACTGCAGTCGCAAATTGCAGCTTGTGCGATTCCATCAGTGTGCACGGGTGCAGTCTCATAGAGCAAACACATGCCTCTCGTCTGTTTCCCACGTATTTTATTCCAAATATTTTGGCGTAATTTATGCAGGAGTGTTGCATAACAGGCCCCGTTGACTGTGGTGTTGTGTTTTTTAAAGTATATGAGAAGAATACCTTCACAATCCCAAAAAGGCTACATGCATTCTCACCACAATTAAAATCGTAGACCGGTTTCACTCTAATTAGAGCTCATCAGTACGGCATACTAATCACACAGAATGTTATAAAATCGAGACTGTATACAACCAACTAACAATTTAGTAAATTGTCAGCCCTGGCCCATTTCTTCCCCAATATAGGGACAAAGTATGTAAGGCTAGATGCATTCTCACCACAATTAGAACCGTAGACCGGTTTTACACGATTGAAGGGAATTATAAAATCTTTAAAAAAGGTCATCTTGTTGCATCACGATAAAACTAACCGTTTTTGAGATAAATGTTCTTCAAAATTTTTGCTGGTATTGATTGAATACGAAATCACTTCATCCAAATGTCAATGTTAGTAGCATGTGCTTTGAAAACAGTCGCGGTAATTGCCTCGGAAAAAAATTATGTCACATGTTTTAACAAATAAAGTGTTATATTTTTATTATTATTACTACTATAAAATTATCAGCAATAACGATTTTACAGGGCCTCATTTTTTTTATTACTTACTAGAACTTGCAACATTCAAACATTATAACAATAATTTATTAAAAATCATAATTAAATATTATAACAAAGTTTCAAAGTGATGTTCTTCCATCTCAACACATAAATCAATTCTTCTCAGGAAAATCCGGTGAACTCTAGCGAATATTCCGTCTTTTTGCCTGATTACCTCACAGTTATCAATAATTCTTTGCCTGAGATCTTCAACGTTTTGAATTGGACTCCTGTATACAAGTGATTTTAGGTAACCCCAAAAGAAAAAATCCATTGGGTTCAAATCAGCTGATTTAGGAGCCCACTGCACGAACCCACCACGTCCTATCCATCTCTCAGGAAATGTTTCGTTAAGAAATTCCCTCACCACTGTACTAAAATGTGGCGGAGCGCCGTCCTGCAGCAGCCACATTGTATTTCTTGATTGGAGGGGTACATCATCCAATAGAGTGGATAACTGGTTTCTTAAAAAAATTTAGTATATCTCACCGTTGAGTCTTTGAGGGAAGAAATGTGGCCCAATTAAGCGGACTCCTAAAATTGCCGGCCACACATTAACAGAAAACTTATTCTGGAAACCACGTTCTATCGTGAAGTGAAGATTCTCATTAGACCAATAATGATCATTATGAAGGTTGATCAAACCGTCATGTCCAAATCCAGCTTCATCTGTGAAGAGAAGCGATGATATAAAATTGTGATCATTATTATTATTATTATTATTATTACCTTTATTGCTTAAAATTATACAACATGTTTATTCAATAAGTCTAAGACTTGTGGTGAATATTAACATAATTTTATGCTTAGTTGCACCCAAAACTGCTTGACAACACTCCAAATTCAACAACCTTAAAATTTTGACATTCCAAAAAATTTATTTCCTGTTCCACTTCGTTCTTTTAATGATTCACCTGATACCTCCATTTACAATTAATACCAATCACTCCATAATACTTTTACAACTGCAAACCTTTCTCAACTACCCATATTTTTGCTGAAATTGTAAATTTTGTACGAGACCAAAAATGACATTTTAATTTGACATACTTCATGTAGATTTCCGGATCTTGGAAGATAAAGCTTGAACTTTCTGGTAATGGTAAGGATGAAAAAGCTGCTCCTTGAAAATTTCATGCACAGAACTTTTCTGGATACTCTCCTGAGTAGAGACTAACCTTACACTTAAGTTGGGATTATTCTCAATTGCATTTAATACACGGACTTCTGCTCCAAGGGTTCGAGTACTTCGCTGACGGCCAACATCTTGAAATGTACTTCTAAATGATCCGAATTATCCCAGTCTTCGATGGATATTACTGAACATTCGGGATTGTGGTACCCTTCTATTTGGAAATGCTTCAGCATACAAACGTCTTGCAGCAAGGGCATTGCCACCAGCTACACCATAATAATAATGCATGTCACGTAGTTCAACGTAAGAACAATTATTATTATTCATCGTATTTTATAATCAATCTCAACTATTCCGCAAGTAAAATCACAACAAACTATTATCTGTCAAAACTAACGCCACATGATCTTGTTGACAGAGAATGTTTTCAAAGCTTGCTCCGTTAATATTGAAAATAAGATTAGGTGATTTCGTATTCAATCATACCAGTAAATTTTTAAGACCGTTTTTCTCGAAAACGGTTCGTTTTATCGTGATGCAACAGGATGACCTTTTTTTAAGATTTTATAATTCCCTTTAATCGTGTATTATTAGATTTGAGATAAAGATTCAAGCAAAAAAGTTATGAGTCCTTATCTGTTGGTCAAGGGCAGCTTCGCCTTTAAATTTAGATAGATCCATGTCAAATTTGCAACATAAATACAAAGTGATACAATTTTCCAAGTCTCACCATCGTTATCTCTTTATCAGTGAATTTTCTTAATGAAAATTCACTAAAAGCATTTTTTTTCTTTGTTCATCTACTATTTGAAAGTTTCGTTACTGAAAAAATGGTAGTGCTTCAATGTCAACATAAATTGTTGTGAAAATTCAAACTATTGAAGGCTCATAATTTCAAAATACAATTTTAAGAAATGAAGAAGTAAATTTTGTTACAGACTGATGGTGCATCGGCTGCAATAGTCACAACTGAAGCCAAAGCAAAACAGCTGGGCCTGAAACCGAAAGCATATCTAAGAGATTTTGTGTACGTATCACAGGATCCTATCGACCAGTTGCTTTTGGGACCTGCATATGGCACCCCCATCGTATTAGAAAAAGCTGGACTCACAATGAAAGACATTAGCGTCTTTGAATTCCATGAAGCATTTGCTGTAAGTGCAGTTTTATTTAAACATACTGAATAATTGAATCATTTATTCTGATGTTTTACTTGTGTAAAAATAAATATACAGTTTTGTCATCATTTTGAGTAATTTTCAGGATTTAACTTATGCTTTAGATTGGTTATTTATAGAGGTGTGCGAAGCTTCGAAATTACGAACCGAACCCAAACTCGAACCGAACCTTCGGTTCGAAAATATGTTCGCACTAGCGATGTTGAATTTGTTCGAAGTTCGAAATATGTAATTTTCTAGAATAGTTCGAAGTTCGTTGCTCAAAAATACTTCGGAATTTAACTTTACAGGCATTGAATGCTGCCAAAGACAGCGTAGTTGCGGCCCCGTTAACTCGGTAGCGGCGCTTTAAACTCGTTATCGGTCTCATTGAGTGGATAGTATAATTTTAGAAGAGTTCACTCATGCATATTTTTGACAGTTGGTGGGCACATTGAGACACGACGGAGCCATTTAGCAATAACATAATTATTTTTCTTATATATCCTAGCCTCCCAACACATTTTTCAGTAACAGCATTATGATGACGGTGTTCGAAAGCGATCGGTAACGTGAATTTTCAGAATTTATGAGGATAATTGCTGATTGACTTTGGAAAACACTGGTTTTAACATGATTTATTTCACCATGAGCCAAAACAGTTAAATATTCACAATCAGGAGACAGTTCCAATTTTAAGTGGTTATTTTATACCTATCATGCTCACTTTTACCCATCTCAATCTGTTTGCTAAAACTGCCCGGCTAATGCCAAACAACAACATATTTATAATTCAGCTTATATATAAATCTATAAATCGAAAATAGTTTAAAATATTTGTTGTTTTTGTATTTTCGATTTAACGTTGACCCATTTCCACAACAATCAGCACCAGAAGGCATTTTCACCCAATCAACCTGCAAATTTGTCGAACTTTTTCTTTTTGTAAAAAGAATTGGAATCGTTCACATATCAAATATTGTATGGTACAATATTCCTAAATCTTGTATTTAAGGAAATGATATATGAACACTGAGGAATTTTGGATAGTTCGATTTTAAATTTCTAAGAAGTTCGAAGTTCGACTGTGAACCTTAGACATACTATTTCAGAGGTTCGAAGTTCGAGGCAACATATTTGCTTGGGTTCGTTCATAGTTCGGTTCGAACAAAACATGGGTTCGCACACCTCTAGTTATTTATTTGTTTATTCTTAAGGGTCAAATACTAGCCAACCTGAAGGCGATGGACAGTGACTGGTTTGCGCAGAATTACATGAAACGCAAAGAGAAAGTAGGTGCACCAGATATTAACAAGTTTAACACATGGGGTGGGTCCCTGTCCATTGGACACCCATTTGCTGCAACTGGCATAAGACTGGCCATGCACACAGCCAATAGGCTCGTACGTGAAGATGGACAGTTTGGACTTGTTGCTGCATGTGCAGCTGGAGGCCAGGTATACTATAATAATTATAATACTAATATACAGGCTGTTTCAAAAAACATGCACCATCGCTTGTGGGGCAATTCCTTACTAAAAAATAAGAAAAAAAGTTCCTGTGCACATGGGCCCGGAAACGCATAGTTTCCAATATACAGGGAGTTGATTTTTAATAATTTTTTTTATTTTTTATAAATAATTTTAAAACCACTAGATTGATTTTAATGAAACTTGGAACTTGAAAGTGTATTATGAAAGTGCATATTTTCAAGTGAAAATCTACTTACAACTGCGTCAGTGGCGTGCGTACGGGGTAACTGTAAAAAATCATTTGGGGAAAAAATATGTGCGCCACTGTCTTTTTCCAATTTTAATACATCAGTTATGAAGCTTATTACATAAGCCACAAAAGCTGCCTCTTGGTATTTTTTCGTTCAGGGTATACCTTAGGAGATATGATTAATTTTATAAAAAGGGGCAAAGTACCGATTCGTTGGAGTAATGAAAACAGTAATCGTAAAGTGCCATGAAACTATAATTTTTGACAGTTCTCTAAATTCTACAATTTTGAAGTGCTTTGTAGGCGTCAAAAGAATTTTCGTGCTATTCTTTAAATTTTGATACGGTGCAGTATTTTCGTTTTTAGTTATTTGTTGATACTGAGCTGCTCATTAATATTATTTCCTCCTCTCAAGATGGTTTTCATTAAGTACACTTCAGCGGATTTGACTGATATGTTGTTAATTTATGGACAAACAAATCAAAATGCTAGACAAGCTGTGCGAGTTTATCAGGAAACTTATCCGCAAAGAAGAATTCCTGACAAAAATATTTTCCCACGTATTGTAATACATTTGAGCGAAACTGGTTCTTTAAAACCTTTAAAAGCTGACTCTGGACGCAGAAGATACCGCCGAACTGTACGAGTTGAAGAGGCAATATTAAATAGAGTTGAACGTGATCCTAGTACAAGTACGAGAATTATTGCCACCGAACTGGGTAATATTTCGGCATCATCAGTTCACAGAACTCTGAAGGGTCAAAGTTTATATCCCTATCATTTTACACGTGTCCAGGAACTTCTACCTAGAGACTTTCAACCAAGGGTAATGTTTTGTCAGTGGTTCTTAAACAAACTTAGGCACGACCAACATTTTTCTAAACGTGTACTATTTACTGATGAGGCGTCATTTACGCGAAAAGGTATCGTAAATTTTCACAATTTACATACATGGGCCGATGAAAACCCACACTCTCTAAGAGTTGCAAATTCGCAGTATCAATTTTCCATCAATATTTGGGCTGCTATTATTGAAAATCACATAATTGGTCCTGTTGTTCTACCGAATCGTCTTGACCATGAATCATATTTAAACTTTTTACAAAATGATTTGCCGTTGTTACTACCGCTTTTTATGAGAAATGGTACAATGTGGTTCCAGCATGATGGTGCGCCCGCACATTTTGCAGCAGTTGTAAGAATATATTTAGCCAACACATACGGTCACCGATGGATTGGTCGTGGAGGTCCGGTGTCATGGCCACTTCGATCTCCGGACCTGTATCCTCTCGATTTTTATTTGTGGGGTCATTTAAAAGAAATAGTGTATAAAACACCAGTAAATACACGAGAAGAATTGTTGGGAAGAATAGAATATACATTTGACAGCATTAGAGAAGATCAAAATATTTGCAGAAGAGTAAGAAGATCTTTGCGCAGAAGGTTAAATAATTGTAACGACGCTAATGGTGGTCACTTTCAACATTTTCTTTAGCTTTGTTATTAAAGTCAATTGAGTAATGTACAAAAAACAAGAGTTTGGAAAAATCATGGTGTCTTTACGATTACTTTTTTCATTTTTTATTTTTATTTTTTATTTATCATTTTGTATCAATGTTTGTAATATTCATTTCAATGTTTATCACCAATAAGTTTTACGTAGGTTAGTTATTTGCACGTTTATTGCTGTAATGTTTACTGTATATTTTGTTTTTCATATTCTTATGGTTGCAGTAAACATATATTATTATTATTATTATTATTATTATTATTATTATTATTATTATTATTATTATTATTACACCGACTAATCGGTACTTTGCCCCTTTTTATAAAATTAATCATATCTCCTAGGGGATACCCTGAACGAAAAAATACCAAGAGGCAGCTTTTGTGGCTTATGTAATAAGCTTCATAACTGATGTATCAAAATTGGAAAAAGACAGTGGCGCACATATTTTTTCCCCAAATGAATTTTTACAGTTGCCCCGTACGCACGCCACTGACGCAGTTGTATGCAGATTCTCACTTGAAAATATGCACTTTCATAATACACTTTCAAGTTCCAAGTTTCATTAAAATCAATCCAGTGGTTTTGAAATTATTTATAAAAAATTTTAAAAAAAATTAAAATTCAACTCCCTGTATATTGGAAACTGTGCGTTTCCGGGCCCATGTGCACAGTAACTTTTTTTCTTATTTTTTAGTAAGGAATTGCCCCACGAGCGATGGTGCATGTTTTTTGAAACAGCCTGTATATAATATTTATTTAGCAAAAATTCTAACAAACATAAATTAAAAACTACAAAGTTATTACTGATCTAGATTAGATTGGATTTATTGTGAGTGGGCTATTCCAGTCCCTCCACCGTGACCTTAGGTCTATTGTGGCTCACGTCTGATTATTTAAATTTCACCCATCAATTCCAGCTCCCTGAGGGAGTCGATCTTTTCTTGAGGGTGAAAGTTTGTGTACTGCTATCTGAGTGAAGTTGCTTGCACGTTTCGAAGTTCAAAGAGAGATAGGTTAGGTTAAGTTTAATGGTGAGTGGGCCATACCGGTCCCTCCACTGCGACAATAAGGTCTATTGTGGCTCACGCCTAATAGTCTATATTTCGCCCAACAAAGCCAGCCTCCTGCAGAAGTCGATAATCTTTGTGGGTGCAAGTTAATCCAGATCGTCCGAAGCAAGCTTTGTAAATAGTGGTGGTCATGGGACAATAATGTGATTTAAAAAGTGGGAAGGGTAAGGAAATAGGTTTTGGAGTAGGATAGGATTAGGATTTAGGATGCAGGGCCATCCTCCTTTACAGAAGCTCGATTACCCAGCTTCCTATAGGAGGGTCTACCTTTGGTAGTCGTGTGAGGGGTAAATTTTCCTTTCCCCTGTTGTTTCCTTCTAGAGGTTCTAGTGGAAGGATGCATCCTGTCACCTCCTCTATTGGGGGCCTATTCTGCTGGTGATTTAATTCCCCTGCGGTGCCACTTCCTGAGGGTATAGCCGGGAGGATTGATCACCCTCCACTCTCGGAAGGGCCTGCTCCAGTCGCTGTAGGCTGACTGGCGATGGTGGTAGTAGAGGCTGTGGGTTAATGCTCAGCCGCAGACCCCCTTACCCTCGGCCAGAACAACACCCGTCCGAAGCCAATTCCCTACAGCGTACCCATGGACATTTCGTCAACCGAAAATGTCCATGTCTGTCCTGATGGTCCCACCCGTTCTCGGTGTAGTACAGTCTACTCCTGAGTGTTCAGGCAATCAATCATTCGTCTCAGTCTGGTGAAAACATCCTCAGGTGTCAATGACGACTCCACCCCGTCCGGGATATATGTCACACAGACGTGGGGCTTGGGGAGGTCCTGCCCTCTCACTAACTTGAGACGAGCCCCTTCCCACGGCTGAACCCCCCAACTACTCGCTCCAGCCAAAGCGAGCTGACTTCGTCGTCACAAGTAATAAGGAGCCAGCCAGGCCGATTTGCACAGCCCCGGAACCTTATACTTGGCTGTTCATCTGAACTGCACTGCACAGCTTTCAGAATAGGCCCCTGCAGAAGCAGCAGTTGTTCATTATTCAGTGAGTAGGAGGGATATTCAGAGTGTATAATGCCCACTCTCACCCCTCCAGTCACCTCACTGAAAGTCTTCCTGGGAGCACCCTCTCGGGGTTTTTTGCCCTCTGTTGTGGTGTACTGCCGTCTGACCGGAGTTGCTTTCCGCTGACGGTACCCTCAGTAGAGGCATCAGACACCTTGGGTCGTTTTATCATACCCTCAGAGCCCTCAACCCCCACTCGAGCCCGGCGGGAACCAACTTCCTCTAGTACCCGACTCAAGGCGGTTAAATATGGCACATCCGCCTTGAGCAGACGAGTAAGCTGTCTCCTTGCGGATCCAGGCAGTCGTTTTTTTCTCCGCTCCCCCTTGTGGCGCACGGGAGACTAGGAGCTCCCGCTCCTCGTCAGAGGACAGAGATTTGGTGGATAGGGAGAAGATGACTCCCGTCCACCCCCTCCATTGGTTTGGCGGTAAGAGAGGGGACAACCCCCCATTTCTACCTCCATGGGTTCTCCAGTTGTCTGGAGATCTAGAGTATTATTACCCACCTCATTTGGGTCTGGGCTATCTGTCGTGTCCATGTTCTGATCCCACGAGCAGCGGGGGAAAATTGTGGTTAACCTCCATGGAAGAGCCCCGCATCCCATGGAGAGGCATTTATACGCAGGGAGGTCGCCCGATTTCCCTGGGGAGGATTACGTTAGGGGTAGAGTTACCAAACTGCCAATGCCCGGCTGTATCGGCCAAAAGCATCATCGCTTCGGCACCAACCCGCCAACGACCTTGCGATGTGGGTTTTTTATAGAGGTCTCTCCTCGCAATGCCGGCCGATTAAGGCAAGCATTCCCGGCCCTCCTAAGACATGACTAGGTAGAGTTACGGTATTACATCCCTCATGAGTGAGGAAAGGAGCCCTCCTCCTTTCCCAGCCGAGCTTGGGACCGGCCATTGTGGAGTTAAAGAGAGGTAACCGCTCTCCGAGTTCGTCTGGACCCGATATCCGTCAGTGTTTGCCTTGAGGCGGTATCATACAGTTTTGCTCTCGAGCAGCATCCAATCTCCAGTTGTAATCCACCGCTAGAGATCTCAGCTCCCTCCGGGCTCGTCTAAACCCGACACCCAACAGTGTTAGACTTAAGGCAACATCCCATCAAGTCCCGCTCCCGAGCAACACCCAAGCGAGGCCATCCGTTCATTTCATAGCACACAGTGGGGGTCTAAACTCCTGCTGTATACCACTTATCAGAGATCTCAGCCCCCTCCGTGTGAACACACGACACCCGCCGGCGCTCAACCCAAGGCGTTATCACCTAGAACCTGCTCCCGAGTAACAATCAAGCGAGGCCAATTGTCCATTTCTAAGCTCACAGTAAAGGCATGAAAATCTGAGTCCATATTACTCCCTAGAGATATCCGCCTCCCTCCTGACTCACCTGTATCAGACCTCCGACAGTGTTTTATTGACCCGAGGCCGTATCATGAAGTCTGGCCCTCGAACAGCATCCAAGCGGGGTGGTTAGCCCATTTCGAAGCTCACAGAGTGGGCCTAACTCTAGGTGCAGTCCACCCCTAGAGGAATTACACACTATCGGGACACCAAATTATTTTATAATAATTATAAATATATTTTCCAGGGCGTTGCAATGATTTTGGAAAGACATCCAGATGCCAACCCGAACTAAGCTGAACACGATTAAACTTCCGAAATAGTAACTCAGTGGCCTTACTGTTACTATTATTATTTTTTATAAGCTTAAATATAAATGTCTTTTTTACAATATAAGCATGTCATGTCATCCTACATATAGCGTCTCTACTTTGTAAATAACTTTTTATAGTCAGTGTAAAGTGTGAATGAATTTAATTGTATTTATCATTGTTATATTAATTTTGTAGGAATACTCTAATGTTAACACTTATGTCTAGTTACTTTCAAACAATATTTTAAATAAATGGTTAGACACAACGATTGACAACATCAGTTGGGCTCTAAAGGTCAATTCTTCATGGTGTTTATAAATTTTGTAAATAATATTCTGAATATAAGTTACATCCGAACAGCATTTCTACAAAATTATAGGTCTTTAAAATGTTTACTTATTATTTTTACAATTAAATGTTTCATTGTGGCAAGTTTGACTTTCATTTTAAAAATACAATAGGTTATCAAAGGAAGGTTGTACCAATTTAAGCCTAAAAACCCGAGTGTATTTATTTGATGGTTGTCCGCGATTGATATATCGTGACAGATTTCAACTGGATCTAAATCCGGTCAATAGTGAGGTCATCATCATCTCCCAAACCCTAACCTATTTGCACTTATCTCTCAGATTAATTATTTTGTAAGACAACGAACACTGTTTGGTTTGAAGATGAAAAGATAATCAAATACTCTTGCTTTAATCTTGTTCTGACCAAAGTCCTAGATTTATGAGATCTTCGAGTCAAAACACTGGCACTACGTTAGTTAGTTTGGAGAGATCTAGATAATAGATATGAAGAATTTCCAGCTATAGCACCACCAGAATTGAGAAAGGTTAAATAAGGAATTAATTATTTAATCAAAATAGATATTAAAAACACAAATATTTAAATTTATTGACAATTTAATAATGGGAGTTATTTAAATCAAGACTCCTGGTAAATCAAATAAAAGTTGTACATTACAAAGAAACAAAATAAATATCAAATGCAAAGTTAAAGGTTTTTCTATTAATTCTACTGATGCTTTCAATTTTAATTTGTTAGGTAAATTTCTAATTGATTGTTCTGGCCAGAGTATGTTTTGTTTTCTTAAAAAGGTTGTGAGAAAAATTCAGATATTGTAAAATTAAGTAATTGTTGACTATTGTTTAAATGAAAGGTTACAAGCTACTTTTTGTACTCTTAACCATTTGAAGGTTTGAAAAGTTCGTGGGCAAAATGTTAATTAATTAATATCATACTATTGTTCCTAGTTTACATATTTTGACATTATACACAAGGAAAATACATTTATATAACAATCTCACTGGCTAAAATGTTGATTTTGACTGATTTAAAATGTATGTTGCAATTTAATGAGATATTTAAATAATGTAGGAAGGTTTATGTCTGTCTAGTCTTAAAGATCACTCTAAAATGACGCACATGTAGTGCGCTCGCACTTCCAAAGATTCACCAGCTGGTCTATACCTAACCTGAGGTCCCAAATATGTTAATTTTCCTGCAGACGGAATGTGGAAACTGCACAGGGTAACATCGGTGTTAGCGCTTACCATAGGTGATTAATTTCCCCAAGAGATAAGTCAGGTCAGGTGGAAAACGCTTTCAGAGGTGGCGACAGGAAGAGAGTGTACGTGCAATGTACCATCAAGAGGCTATGCAGACATTGGGGTTGAAACTTAATGTACTTGAATCGGAACAGCAAAACTGTATTTTAATGGTGAATTCTGAGACAAAGGTATGTTTGAACATACTAGGGAAAATCGGACATAAAGGCAAACTTGAAACTGAGACTGAAATTGAAAACTTGAAACTGTTTACTTGAAAGGGTTCACTTAAAACTACGCCAAAAACTTGTCACTGCACCAAGACGTTTATTAAAAACTCACGCTTAAATCCATTTTTTTAATTTTTTTTTCAAGCGGGATGTAATAATACACTAAACCAAACTGAAATTATTTGCAGCACTTGCACGATAATTATACTAGGCGTATATGACCTACGGAAGTCACGCTTTACTTCATTGCCTGATAGAAGAACTCTCCTCAACTGAAGTCGAGAGATAGCGCAGTTCTTGCTTCTGTAGTGTCCGTCGGCAGACCCTCCGTGATCCAGGCATTTCATCTGCTTAAGTACTCGGCGTTCGGTGCGTCGATCTTCTGCTGGTGATATTCTCGCTGTCCTTAGTTACCCATCTACCTTCATGTGTATGAGAGAGATGCACGTGTTTCGCGCCAGTTTCTGCAGACACCAAGTCGGAGCTTTGCAGTCCCAACGGTTATATGCGACCAGTATCTGTCAAATATACTTGTGCTTAACGATAGTGCTTGCTTTGTCGACCTTTCTTTCAGTTGTCAACTTGTCTCATTAATTTCCGACTTTATGACTTTCGGCATCTTTGTTAATATTTACACCTCTAGTTTCTAATGATTTAGATCATGTTATTACGTTATTGTGGAGTAAATATTTATCTCTGCATCGATATTCTCCTGCTTCTTGATTTCCAATTTACAAACATCTTCGTGGGAAATTCTAATAACGATCTTTTTCCTTAAGGCAAATATTCCATCTGTTGATATTTTAATTTAACGTATATAAGGGAATGCAGGGTACTATGATGGTAAATGTCAATAGCGAATTTTCAATAAATCTTTTCAAAACCAAAACTTGAATTGCTCTTTAAAAATAAATTCACCTTTTGTAATTTAAGCTTCCTTTGCGGTTCTCGTTATGTCAGTAAGGGAGTTACGGTAATGAATAAAACATAACCGTTACAAGGTATCGGGACGGCAAAGAAGCGGACGAGCCCTAAGAGAGAAAAAAAGGAAGGTATTGAGTTTTGAATGGAAGTTTTCGATTTAAAACTGAATCGAATTGTTAAGAAGATAAGTGATTTAAGACTTTCACAGCCGACTTTGATTGGAATCTTGAACGGTTTACTGGCTGTTATGCTGTGTTGGGACTGACGTTAGTGCTTTCGCCATCCATGATCAAACATAACTGCAGTGAAACAGATTCGCTGAAAAAAAAAACAGCAGTTGTGAATAAAACGCAAGCCATTCAGGATCACAAAATACAACCCCCCTTGTAAAGCAGTATCAAGATTATTTACTCAAAGAAAAACCGATTAATAATTAAGCTGATAATTTAATATTCAGGTTAAAATTGTGTAAATTTAAACAAAGATTACGTAAAGGTTCTTCCTGATGTTATTTTTGTTTCTTAATCAGTTAAAACAATGATGATGACAATTGGAAATATTTAAAAGTTTAACTAAAATGGATACTTACTCTTTTTGGGTTGATTTTGACGAAAAGCTCATATTTAATAGACCCTTGGTAAAAATTCTGACACTTTAGATAGATAACTGTACCAGTTTGACATCTAGGTATTCACCCTAACTATTTAGCTTATTTACACTTGATGAACTCAGGACACACTAAATAAGGAGGTTTATTACAATAATAGTAATAAGTAAAATGCAACAACAGTTTTTATTAAGTGGTTAAAAAAAAGTTAACAGAATGAAAATGTCGGATTGTCAATGTTCACAATAAATCAGCTATTATGATTGTCAATCGAGCTCTAAAATAAGTTTTATATTTAAAGTTGTTATATATATATATATATATATATATATATATATATATATATATATATATATATATATATATATATATATATATATATACATATATATATATATATATATATATATATATATATATATATATATATATATATATATATACATATATATATATATATATATATATATATATATATATATATATATATATATATATATATATATATGATCTGGCCAGATAGGTTATTTAGTAAGAAGTGCTGCATGCCCTGCTTCAGTAATATACAGTGCTTTCGAAAAGTAACGAATAAATATTCACTATTTTGTTTTAAACAAAGACACTTTTTGACATACGACCCATATTTGTGACGTCATCGTTGTTCCAGATATAACATCACCGACAATTTGTTTAAATGGCACCACGCCATGTGAAAGAGCGTGTCATTCTACGTACATATCGTCAAAAATTATGGCTGCCTAATAGTAGCCTAGGAGACCAGGAATGTTTTTTATTGCTGTGAGATAAAAACTTAAAATCGTACTTCGGTAAATAGTTTTTTGTTTTTTTGAGTTATCTCTTTAGTTCTTATCTTTTGTTTGGCAAAAAATGTGATTGAAGTGTTTATTGAGTAGTGACTTTTGTCATTTTATAAAAGAATGGTTAAATTAACTGAACGAGAACGAATTGAAATTCTTTGCATGATCGGATTTGGAGACAGGATGCGCACCCAAAAAGAAGTAGTTGAATTGTACAATGAAACTCATCCTAATCGGCATCCCATTAGCCAAAGTATGGTAAGCAATATTGAGTGTAAATGCCGTAACTTTGGACAGGTTCGTGATCTTCCTAAATCTGGTCGACCTTCAAAATCAGAAGATCAACTTAATGTTTTTTTGGCAATACAGGAAAACCATCACTCAACACTTAACCAATTGGCTTCTGATTTCAATATGGCAGCGTCCACAGTTCACAAACTTATAAAAAAAGCAAACTATCATCCTTATAAGATATGCCTTGTTTATGAGCTATCTGAAGATGACTTTGATCGGCGAAATCAATTCTGCGAGCAAATGCAAGAACTATGCACCAGTGATAATAATTTCGTAAGAAACCTACTTTTTCCTGATGAGGCTACGTTTGTTTTGAACAGCCATGTCAATAGGCAAAACTGCCGTTATTGGGCTACCGAGAATCACCGATGTATGATGGAGTATCACCCTCTGAAAGTTAATGTGTGGTGCGGCGTAGTTGACAGAAGAATTCTGAATCCCTATTTCTTTGACATGAACCTTACTGGTACAAAATATTTGGATTTTCTTCGCGACGACCCTATTCTTGAACTAATAACTTTATATCCAGATATAGAGGAACGTGATCTTCCGAGAAATGACATTTTCTTTCAACACAGTGGTGCACCTCCCCATTATGCAACACCTATCCGTGCTTAGTTAGATATGGTGTTCCCGAATCGCTGGATATGGAGAAGGGGGCCGATTGAGTGGCCAGCTAGATCGCTAGATTTGACACCCATAGATTACTTGTGGGGATACTTAAAAAGCAAGGTATACATTAATAGACCGGAGTATTTAGAATATTTATAACCAAGAGTTCGTCGAGAGATACATCGTATACCTCCTGAGGTTATTGACAATGTTCAAAAAGAATTTATTAATCGTCTTGGCTACTGTCAGGCAGCCAACAGTGCACAGATTGAACATTTAATTTGGTTGAGTTTTTACCTAATTATTATCATTAAATTTAGTATTTACTTTAGACTGCGACACTACTCAATCAAAATTATTATTATAGGATCTGAAACAGCCGACGAGCTCAGATTTATAAGCACGTTATCTATCCTGTTGGCGCCAGCTGAATGAAAAGCCCTTAATATTTCTCTCCTAGTTCGACTATGTACCCACTTCATCAATTTTAAAATACCTCACTCTGATTAGCTGTTCCCAGCGTAAGATTTCAGAAATCATTCGAAGACACTTATAACGACTTCTATGTTTCCTGGTACCATAAAAAACGCCTGAACATAAGCATGTTTCTGAAAAAAATGAGAAAAGTCCACTGTGAGCCCATCTGAAAATTTACCAAGTATTATTATATACCTATATTATCAATTTACTTATTGCGTTAGCACAATTTACTATTATTTTGAAATTAAAAATAAAATGTATGAGTTTTTCGCTTAGAAATTGATTATAAAAATTATATACCCACTATTTTGTATGCGTACAAAAACGTACCTACCTAAATATTATAAACTTAAATAATTACATCTTGTGCTTAGTTACAAATAACTATAAACCTAGGGTGTGGTTTAGAAGAAAAACATTCTGTACAATTTAAGGCATTATGAATTTATAATTTCATTAATATTAATTAATTTTTCAATCCTTTTCAAGATAAACCTATTAATTGAGTCAATTAATTTGAAATCGATTAATATCCTAAAACTTCAATTCTTTCTGTTACTATGTAAAAAAAGTCTTAGTTTTAACATATTATTAAGTGTTTAATCTTTATAAGTTCAAAAAGAATATAACTTTGAAAAGACGAAACTAAAAATGCCGTCTGATTTCAACATTCATTACACTATTTTTCCACGAGATTTAAATTGGGGATACATGTGACGTAATCCTACTTTCATCTCTGATTGGTCGAGAGTTACCATGCAACCTCTTTAACCTATAAACGTTAGGTTATAACCACAGCATAACATTGAAATCCAGTCTCTATTTTTTTAACACTTTGTGTTATTTGGAGTTGGCGTGACAGCATACTACTTGGTTCCGCAACTAGGTGGCGGCACGTCCACCCCTTACTGAGTATCACAGCATAACAGTTGATTAGATTGTGGTTATTTAACAGGACAAGGTCTCTGGTTTCAAATGAAATCAGATGACAATAATAAGTGTCAAGTCGCGCTGTTCCACCTTGACACTGGCAGTTCACAAGCTTCATTGGCATGTTTTCCGATCATTTCCCGTTAAACGGCTTCTTTAGTTTTGTACAGGCATCTCTGTTGAATGGCATTCTATTTTGCGGTATTTTGATAATTATTTTGTTGAAAGACAATATTTTTTCTCTTCGCCCATGGTGACTACAGTTGATCGTGTCGGCGCTGTTAGTTTGCACAAAAATTTAGGCACTTTAGTTGGATGATGAACGATCACACCCCACCCTAGCTTAGATGTTGAGCAGATGCAGACATCCTAGTTCAGTGTTTTCAGTTCGGCCGTGGTGCAAATATTTTATAAGTTATTTTCAAGGCACCACACACCTGTTTTAATGAAAAGTTATTTATCTCTCAAGCTCTCTTTTAGTGAAGATACCCCAGTAGTTAAATCTTAATGTAAGCACCCTCACCTCTTTCATCAACAATAATATTGTGGCCTCAACGATAATATAGATGATAAATTAATATATTAACAAACATTTTAGGTTTTTATAACATGTCATTTGATTCCCACGCGTTTGTGGCAAGATTAGGCAGCGATATTAAGACGAGGACGAACCCATACCCATAATGATAAAGACTGAATTCAACAGGCGCCAACTGCATTTCTGCTGGAACTCAACTGTTAGCGATTTGTCAAAGCGAATGAAAGATAAACGTCACAAACTGGTGATTGAAGTCAACCCTCCGACCGCTGAAATATATCGGTAGTCAGCAGATGAGCACTCATACTCAGCAGTGTACGTCGGGTGAACTCCACAGAACAACCCCTATAGAAGGAAAACGCCAATGCTGACGTTTTGAACAATATTGCAGCGCCTCTGGCGGATGCGATGAATTTTAGTAGTCACACGCAGGTAATTTGATTTCATTTTCATTTAGTAAATCCAAATAAATTCTATTTAATTTTATACCACTGCCAGTAAAGAGTTTAAATTAGTCAAATAATTTTTTTTAATGATTTTTGTAGTGAAAGCAAAACAAGTTATGTTTTAATAACACACATACGCCTGTTTTAAGCTTTGCAATCATAGGAAAATTAATTGGCAGTTTGAACCTTCTAACACTTGCAGCATCAGTTTTTACTATCGATATGATTAATGGAAAATCAAACAAGATAAAATACACTTGTGTTTTATTAGAACAGTATTATTATTACATTTATTTAAAAACCTAGAACAGTATTCCTATTACATTTATTTGAAAACCATTTTAATTCGGAAAGTAAGATGAAGTATATATTGCCATTCCTTATGGATAGGTAGGTATATTACAGCAGTCTGGTGCTTGTACACTATTACATTTATATGCTCACATGACCACAATGTATGGCAAGGTTGGTTTTTCCTTCTTTTAGGGTATGTATAAATGACGTCATATTGTCATTTATCAGAAAAACATTTGTGCACCCTTTAATTTCCTTCTTTATTTAAAATGACACTTGGTAATATTCATCTGACAACAGTGTACACTATCAGGCTTTCTGGTCGCCTTCCGAATCCACCCGATCCATTGTTTACTTCTCAGATGTATAAATAGAAATATAAATTTTTATTTGCACTTTAAAATATATGAATACTTACTCAAAGGAAGATGTAATATGGGAACAGCAGTTATTTTCAGGCCTCTTCTCATTTCAGGCACTTTATCCTCATCAACGAAATGACGATCACAAATATAAAATCTATCGTAAATGGCTTGTGGATATAAACCAAGCATCTTAGGGTTTTGTACAGCTTTCGCCCAGTCATCAAAATGGTCTTCAGATGATTTCAACGAAAAACGATGTCTTTTGCAAAATAATTCCAGGCACCCGGGAACACAATTAACAATAAATCGTTTTCTTGGTTGGTATCATATTTATATCCAGAAAGCTTCTGTAAGAAAACGTTATTTACTTATAACCTATGAACTACTAAAACGTTCTAAACTTGCCTGAAAACTAAAACAGTATTATAGTTATGTTTCACCAAAACAGCTTGAACTATGAAAGCACCTTGCTTTTTTGATAAGAAAACTGAAAATAGAATTGAAATTACATGATTGTTTAAACACAAAGCTTATGATAACGATCATATTTTGATTCACAAAAAAAACTCACCTCTAAAACATAAAACCGACGAACAATGAAAACACTGTAAAGTATCCACTAAAAGTTAATATAGGTAAAACTTAATAAAAAGAAACGTTTAGCAACAAACTTGTATTATAATTATACAATGAAGCGAACAAAGAATTTTTTACATTTAAAACATTTGAATTTTGAATGTATGATAAAATGGCGCACTGAACAGCTTGTTCAGTAGAATTGTAGCACTACTAGCGACATCTACTATATGCGATGCCCGAACTAAAGCCCTAACAAAGTCCAGGTTAGCTCCATTTAGGTGAAACTTCTATAGGGAGTGTTCTGTGGTGAACGCAGACATGGAACTCAGTTGAACCGGCATAAACAATTTGAAATGTAACATGGTTACATTTCAATGCATAAACGTTGGAGATAGACAAACATTTTTACATGGATATTGATATTTTTAATTTTTATTTTAACATCGTTGGCAACACTGAAGTTTGACATCAGACATGTAAAAGTTTTGTTTCTGACATTGACATTTTTATATTAATCTCTTGAAAGTGATTCATATTCTTATTTATAATTGTTTTTCTTGAGAAATATAAATTTTGCTAACGAAAAACAATGGTAGGTTATTAAAATGTTACTTTTCATCTCAATACATTTGTTCTTTTCATTTTAGTCGAACGAAGTGGAAGAAACAATGAAAAGAATCCAATCTCACAAAGGTGTTGTAGGAACTATAGTTGTGAATTCTGAAGGTGTTTAACGCTGGAGTTAATAAATTGCTTGATAACTTGGTCACTCTTTTTAATTGTAGGTATACCGATAAAGACGACATTAGACAATACTACCACAGTTCAGTATGCAGGATTGATAAGTCAGTTGGCAGATAAAGCTCGGAGTGTTGTTAGAGATTTGGATCCCTCTAATGATCTTACATTTCTCAGGATCAGATCTAAAAAGCATGAAATTATGGTTGCACCTGATAAAGAATTCATTCTCATTGTGGTTCAGAATCCAACTGATTAAATTTTGTGTTAGTCTAGCTTAAATATTTCTGTTAACTTATTTGCACGTTATATTGTTTTTAATCTACACTTATGAGATCTAGATTATTTATATTTAAAGTTTTATAATAGAGATTGATGCGTTGTCTTTTTTAATGCACATTAAATTTTTTACAGCAAAAAGTTACCTTTCAGTAGTAATCCTAATGATTTTTCATCTTAGTTGAATAGTTGAACTATTGTTTTATCTGCTTTCCTCTCAAATTAACTGTGTGCAATTGAAGCCTCAAAAGAATTAACCTGATTTTGATAAAACTACACATACATCTTTCTTTTATAAAAAGCCTGGACATTAACCAACCCCATTGTAGTAGTTTATACAGACAAACTTCAAATTAGTGATGGGCAGAATCAGTCATTTAAGTGAGTCGAGTCCCAAGATTCAACTCACTGAAATGAATCGATTCACTGAGTCGACTCTGAATCCGACTCCCAATCCCAACTCACCTCGACTCATGATTTGTTTAAGACTCGGAGTCGTCCATGACTGAATCGGACTCGATTCACCTCGTTCAAGACTCATGACTCGTCCATAACTGAATCGGAGTCGCAAGAATCCTATTGATGCATTGTGATTTGTAATTCTCAAATCTTGAACTGCTCCCTGACCGTGAATCTAATCTATAACGTGACGTAACGTAAAATAAGTCGCCAGTCACCAGGGTATTTCTCACTCTTAATTCTTAACCACTCTAGTTTTACATGGGCCTTATGATTTATGACTCCTAAAACCCAAAACCCTAACATGCCTATATATTGTAGATGTAGAAAGAGACAGTGAAAATATCAGACCTAAAAATAATAACGCACAGCTATAAAAAGCTTATCCCTAACATTGCTAATTGCTACTTTGTTAGTTACAAAAGCAATGAAATAATAGTAATAGTAATAAAACAAATAAATGGTATAACTTTTTCGTTTATTAAATAAGTATGCGGAATAAATGAGAAATATATGTCTTAAAACATTTCATTAGGTACATCAGCTTAATATGTTATTTGTTCTAAATCTAAACAAACACACGCCATATTAGCGAGTTTTTATTTTTTAAAATTTGCTAACAGAAAGGTATCAATGGTGAGACTTTCCAAACGTTTTTTAATGAATTTTTATTTTTTTAAATGCACTAATAGAGAGGTATCGATGGTGAGACTTTGCAAAATTTTTTTCAAATGAGCGCGATTTAGGACCTCTAGACCCATATCCGGGGTCAGTTTCAATTTTTATATGTTTATATATAT
This sequence comes from Tillus elongatus, assembly GCA_964006375.1. Lineage (NCBI taxonomy): Eukaryota > Metazoa > Arthropoda > Insecta > Coleoptera > Cleridae > Tillus > Tillus elongatus. Next base: position 166,899,605 of record OZ023264.1, read on the forward strand.
ATATATATATATATATATATATATATATATATATATATATATATATATATATATATATATATATATATATATATATATATATATATCCTTAGCAGAGACCTTACAACGTAACAAAATTAAACTTTCTAAGTTTATAGAAAACTGAATTATTCAAATTTTGAATTTTCTTTCAAAAAAATTTTTTCTCCGAAAATTACAAAATTACTTTAATAAAATTTGGTTGATATCTTGTCTTAGGAGAGACCTTACTACATACCAAAATTAATCTTTCTAAGTTTATAGAAAATTGAGTTATTCAAATTTGAAGCATTTAATAAAAATTCACTACCATAACGCACTTGTTGCGTCCCGAACTTTATCAAATGAGCGCAAATTTGGGCCACTATAAAACCCTAAACCAAGGTCTGTTAGATTTTTTATATGTTTTATAATATAGGTATATATATTTATATATATATATATATATATATATATATATATATATATATATATATATATATATATATATATATATATATATGTATATATATATATATATATATATATATATATATATATATATATATATATATATATATATATATGTATATGTATATAAATCTTTAACTGACCTTGGACCTTGTTCTAGGGGTCCTAATTCGCGCTCATTTTAAAAAAAATTCAAAACTTAAGATCTCCCCATTAGTGATTTTTTTCTAAGAAAATTCACTAGAAGAGAAAAGGGAGTAGGTGTACGTCTATTGTAAATTGTTAATATTCTATAGATATCTTAAATAAAGGCAAGTGTAAGTTATAATGAAACAAAACATTATAAAAGAATACTGCTATTAATTTAGGTAATCAACTAACATTGAAAATTAACTATAATCAGAATACACAGGTTTCTCCATTTATTTTACACAATGTTTTTAAGATACCTATGTGTATTTTATGAAAATTATAATTTTTAATACTATTAAATGACTTTAATACTTAGTATGAATAAGAATTTATACTCAATAATTTATAATTATAATTAAAGCTTTGGCATTTCTCAAGCAAAGAGCATGCAGATGCAGGTGGCAGGTAATCTTTTTTAGGCGCCAAGATGGCTTATAGCTTTATGGCATTGACCTTGACCATATCATCTCTCCTACTTTGTAAAAGTCACGTACGAGACCCTAATCGGAATCGACCCATTCTTGTTGCGAGGTGGCGACTCCCATTCTCAGTCTCAGACTCAAATCTCCGATTCCGATTCAATCATGAGATGAGTGGTGAATCAGTGAATCGGATTCGGATTCAGGGACCAAGAGTCCTGAAAGTGAGAGTGAGTCAGTGACTCTGAGTCGGGAGTCGTTTCAGCAACTGAATCGATTCACTTGATTCACTGGTGGGAGTCGAATCAGTCAGTCAGTGCCCAACACTACTTCAAATTTTCTTTGATAAAGTTTTGTTTCAAAAAATATTTATTTTCATAAAAATTTGTTACATTCTTTATCACAACTAAAGCACATATCAAAATTAAAGTTTCTTGGTTTGTTAATGTTAGTGGAAGTTTGGAAAAACTTTCCCCAACATTATACTTGCTGTAGTTTCATGTTTTGTGAATGTTTATCAGTATAAATCTATGCTGGGTAAATTTGTAGAAAAAATGTCTTCAAATGAGCATGAACTCTGATCCCTAGAACTCACATTAGGTATCAGTTTCAATTTTTAGTGAATTTTTATTTAAAAAAATTCACTAATAGAGGTATCGATGGTGAGATTTTGCAAATTTTTTTTTTAAATGAGCGCGAACTAGGACCCCTAGAACCCATATTCAGTTTCAATTTTTGTATGTTATATATATATATATATATATATATATATATATATATATATATATATATATATATATATATATATATATATATATATATATATCCAACCGATAACTCAAAAAATAATTAACTGATTTTGATGAAACTCGACAAGTGCCTGTCTTTTATTAATGGCTTGGATGAGTTTGTTAGTCAGGAAAATCAGACAAGGTTTTCCGGGAAAATTTTGAGTTTCTTTCAAAAAAAAAATTTTTTTCTCCGAAAATTACAAAGCTATTTTAGTGAAATTTTGTGGATATGTTGCCTTGAGAAGGGCCTTACTACGTACCAAGATTCATCTTTCTAAGTTTATAGAAAATTGAATTTTTCAAATTTTAAGTTTTCTTTCTAAAAAAAATTTTTTCTCCGAAAATTACAAAGTTATTTTAATGACATTTGGCGGATATGTTGCCTTTGGAAAGGTTTTACTACATGCCAAAATTCAACTTTCTAAGTTTGTCGAAAATTGAGTTATCGAAGTTCGAAACATTTAATAAAAATTCACTACCATAACGCACTTGCTGCGTCCCGAACTTTTTTATATCTATATACACATATAGATATAAAAATTGAAACTGATACCTAAAGTGAGTGTGTCATATTGATAACTTAAAAAGTAGTGAACTGATTTTGATGAAATTTGGTAAGTACCTTTCTTTTCTAAATGACTTGGATAAGTACGTAAGCGAGGGAAATCGGACCAGTTTTGGAAAAATTTGGGTTTTCTTTTGGAAGATCTTTGTGTCTCAAAAATTACAAACCTATGGCAATCGAATTTGGTATGCAGGGTTCTATAATAAAACTCATATACTGGACACCAAAATTCAGGCCTCGCTGTTTAAATCAAAAATAGGTATAAGTATTTAATGGAAAAAATCTGGATGCAACTGAAAGGCACAGCGCCAAAATATTGTGCATGATAAACAAAATCTATAAAATATTACAGATTAATTTTTTTGTGCCAAAGATCAAGTATATGAGAAAAATTTCTTTGAAAACTTCATAGTGTTTCTTCTGAAAATGTCAGTGACGATTTAAAACATCAATATTTGTCATTTTTAAACAAAGATTCTGGAACTAGTGTGTTCTGTGTGTAGCAAGTATTGTATTAAATGTGTTTGACAAGGTCCTAGAGTTTGTTTCAACTCTTCATTGCCTTCATTTGATTAAAATATTTGTAGCATTTGGAATAGACCTTATGTGTTACAAATAATTCAAGATTGTTATGATAGTTGGGAAATATTTATTTCTTGCACTTTATAATTATACACAATGCCTAATATAAAAACAGTTGCTTGTGCATGTATACAGCAAAAATTTTATAAATAACTAGCCTCTTCCAATTTCTTCTACAGTCAAATAATTTTGTAAGTATGTCACTTTTAAGATTCTATATCAACCTTGCTCATTCAAGAAATCTAGATCAACACTGCTACACAACTCTCTCTGTGTGTGTATCACAAGATAACTAAAAAAATCATAGGCTGATTTTAATGAAATTTGGTACATACCCTCCTTTTGTGACTGATAAGTTCATTAGCAGGATAATCGGAATAGTTTTCGTTTGGAAAATTTATCTCCAAATTAGACTGCCGACTTAACAAAGGCATTTGATTATCTCTCGCACCTAATATGTTTGACAAAGTTTAGTCATTATGGTATTACAGGGTCTGTCTGGAGTTGCTGCAGTAATACCTTAATAATAGAACAGATAGTTTTTCATGGTGGGGAATACAATGAGGATGGATACCTTCATAGAGGGGTGCAGGGTTCTATACTGGGACCACTTCTCTTTCTCATATATATATATATATATATATATATATATATATATATATATATATATATATATATATATATATATATATATAAATGATCTTCCTCCTAAAATTTCTGATGGCATCCAACAGACCAAAATAACACAACTTTCATTATTATCTCTGATATAAGTGTACATTTTCAAAGCAAAAGTCTCTTAATGTATACTAACAACACTACTTATTACCTTGCTTGATCTACATAATTCACAAATTGCAAACCTCATCAGTCAGCATTCCTTTTACTGTACTCTGCAATTCCAACTTGTTTATTATTTATCTAAACATGTAATATGAGCAATTCCAGGTCAATAATTATAATTTCTATGCGACCTACTTAATTATAAAAGATATTATTTGGATTTATGCTAGCAAATTTTCGTATAACTATTATAATATAAAATTAATATTAAATATATTTTCACCATTAGGAATGCCCTCTTGGATAGTTTTCTGTTCTATGAACACCTATTATGGGTTGTTTTACTCATATCTGAATTACTGTTTGCTTGCATGGGAAAATGCAGCGAGCGTGCACTTGAATACTCTTTGTGTTGAAGAAAGCAGCTGTCAGAGGTGTTGTCCAGGGCGGGTTGCTGTGCCCACTATAAACCCATCTTTCAGGAACTTAACATAATGTTACTATACTCACTGGTGGTTTACAGACAATTGTTGGTGATCGAGAGAAAAGTAAAAGTTTTGACACACATGCTGAAGTGCATAGTTATAACGCCAGACATAGAGATAATTCAATCCAACCGAGGCATCAACTAAGTAAAACTAAAACGGGCAGGGTCCACTTTTCCAATGCGCTCCCAAGGTGGTTGAGAAATGAACCTATCAATAAATTCAGAACAATTATTAGAGATTTTTTAACACAGGCTTGTCTATACAGAACAGATGATTATTTTAATGTAGTGCAGCAGTTGAGATTCTCGACAGCCGGGTGATCCATTGTTTTAGTGATAAGCAGATATCTTTTTTTTCCCTCAGGGCTCGTCCGCGGCCTTGCCGCCCCGATGTCTTAGATGTGAATGTATTTTTGTTGATTTTTGTGTGCTTGATGTATAATTTTTGTCTTGACTGGCCAATTTCATTTTTGTGTGTGATCTTGTCACTAATAAGGCTATTTATTCTATTCTACATAAATTTGTCATTGTCGATAAAGTAGATCAGTGAAATTACCGATGCGATAATCATAGGAAAAATCACCTCTAGAAACTGCTGTTATGACTAGTTGTATATTACCAATGTGGGGAATAAACTCAAAGTAATATGAAAGTCGACAATAGGTTCAGCAAGGTATTTCGACCAATGTGGTTTAGTTATATTTATGGTATTTTCATTCAAAATTGGGCAAATGGACGTAATTTATTGGTAAATACGTGCAACGCTTCACTTGAATCTGACATCAAGGCGCAGAGTGTCATGACAACAAACTGCGCATGTGACATTCTGTAGAATCTGTGGCTATGCATGTATAAACAAACAGTAGATATTAGCAAATGCTATATAATGACAATACGGGACACTCTTATGCTTTAGCATTGGTGATATTTGTGACAAGTACACTAGCGCCACCTCGCGTGAAGTACTGACAACTGAGCGGATAATTTGAATTGTATATTTACCTGGATATTCTTAATTTAGACAATTTTTTTTTTTTTTTTTTTTTTTGTTCCCTCAGGGCTCGTCCGCGGCCTTGCCGCCCCGATAGCACCGCAACCCTTGGTTGATTGTGCATACCCCTAGTCTTACTCCACCCATTCCAAAATCACTGTGCCTTGAACTAGTCTGCACAGCGATTGGTAGGGTGAAGTTTTATATTGCTCTGTCTCCGGTCTAGAGTGACCGTAGATCAGTTGTCTTTTCCGGTCCAGAGCTATACACTCGCACAAGATGTGCTGGGCTGATTCCTCCCCCTCGCCGCAGAGTCTGCATGCGAGGTCCCCTTCGAACCGCCCCATTTTATGTAGGTGTTTCTTGACGGCCATGTGTCCCGTCAAGAGACCTGTTGTGTTTCTGAGCTGTCCTCTGCTAAGGTTTAGCAGCTCCACAGCTCTCTTTGAACTGGGTCCGTCAATTATTGACTTCCCATGTCTGAGCCCTGGACAGTCCGCCCAGTACACCTTGTGTTGGTTTCTGACCCAGGACTTAATGGCTCCCCTGGCAGTGCTCTTTGACACGCCCAGAGCCGGTTCTGGTCCCATAAATGGTTCTGCTGACCCCCTCTTTGCAAGACTGTCAGCTTCTTCATTGCCTTTGACCCCCGAGTGACCCGGCACCCAGATGAGGGTCACCTCATTCTGCCCAGCCAGGTCGCTCGTCTCGTCTCGGCACTCACTCACCAGCCAGGAATTTACCCGTGGGCTACTTAGTGCCTTAAGGGCTGCCTGGCTGTCTGTGGCTATGAGGATCCGCTTGTTGGTGTAGCCCCTCCTCTTGTTCTCCCGCACACAGTTCAGGATGGCGTACATCTCGGCCTGAAACACCGTTGCATGGGCTCCGAGGGAAATACTGTGACTTACCCTCGGTCCTTCCGAGTAAACACCTGCCCCCGTCCCACGCTCCCCGCCAGATCCGTCCGTGAACCAGACGAGCGCGTCCCGTGGTATGCCCGGTGTCTCCTCCCGCCATGCCCCGCGATCAGGGATTTCCACTGTGAAGTTGTTTTCCCTGCACATTCGCGGGCTCGCGAAGTCTGACCTCATTTCAAGCATGGGTTCCTTCACGATCTCCTGAATTTTGCAGTGGCCCCTGAAGCCTGGGTTGATCTTCAGTCTACCATTGCAGGCTAGTCTGTATAGTCCTAGCCTGGCCTCTCCCATAATAACGAAGTGTAGGGGGGGTAGATCCAGCAACACCTCCATGGCGGCTGTTGGGGTTGAAGACATGGCCCCTGTGATGCCTAGGCAAGCCATCCTTTGGATCTTGCCTAGTTTTTGTTTGGCACTGGATTGTGTCACCTTAGGCCACCAGACCAGTGCCGCATATGTTAACGATGGTCTGACCACCCTTGTGTACAGCCAGTGGGCCATACTAGGTCTTAGTCCCCACGTTTTTCCATATAGCCGCCTAGTGACGGCTAAGGTCATGACTGCCTTACGCAGTATTTTTCCAATGTGACCATTCCAGGTTAGCTTAGAGTCCAATACGACCCCAAGATATTTTACCTCCCTGGCCATTGGAACGCTCCTACCGTATAGAGTGAGAGTTCTGTGGCTTTCACACTTCCTCCTCCTCGTAAACGGCACGACGGTTGCTTTCTCGGGGCTCACCCCGAGCCCTTGATCAACCGTCCACCCTTCCACCACTTTCAGTGCAGTCTGCATACGCTCCCACACTGCCTGTGTGACCTTTCCTCGGACTATGATGACAATGTCGTCCGCATAGCCCTGTACCTCATACCCCCCTCCCGAGAGCCTCCCCAGCAGGCCGTCCACGACTAGACACCAGAGCAAGGGAGACAGAACGCTCCCCTGCGGACACCCCGCCGCGACCCCCGCCAGCAGAGTCCCTCCCGCGAGTGAGGTGAACACCGCCCTGTCCCTGAGCATGGAACCGATCCACCTGCAGCAGGTCTCCTCTATTCCACGCTCCCGGGCAGCTGCCAGAACCGATCCGAACGAGGTGTTGCTAAAGGCCCCCTCTATGTCTAGGAAGGCCCCCAGCGCCACCTCCTTGTTCTCCAGCGTATTCTCCAGTTTCAGCACCAGTTGGTGCAGTGCTGTTTCTGTTGAGAATCCTGCTCTGTATGCATATTGTCCGCAGTGTAGAGGATATGCTTCCAGTACACCGCCCCTAATGTGCCGGTCGAGCAGTTTTTCCACTGTTTTCAGCAAGAAGGACATGAGACTTATTGGCCTCAGGGACTTTGCCTGGTCTGTTGGACGCCCAGGTTTAGGAATAAATACAACCCTGGCCAGTCTCCATGCCCTCGGAATGTACCCCAGAGCCAGGCTGGCCCTCATAATGAGGGTAAGCACCGGCGCCAGTATATCTATCCCCTGTTGGAGCATGATGGGCATTATTCCATCAAATCCCGGCGATTTGTATGGCTTAAAGCTGTTAATGGCCCATCTGATTTTGCTCCAGGTAACCACCTCTTTAGCGACTGTCCAGTCTACTCTAGATGCCCGCCTATAAGGCGCCTCTATTTCTGAGTGTTCCCAGTCCGGAGGTGATTGGTTTATTATGTTACAGCCGGGGAAGTGCGTCTGGAGTAAAATTTCCATAGTTTCCTCCCCCGAGCTTGTAAAGCCTCCCGTGGGTGTTCTAAGGGAGCCTATGTTAGTCTGAGGGCCCTTAGACAGGATCTTGTGTAGTCGAGCACTCTCGGACGTGTTTTCCACTTCTTCGCAGTGCCTCCTCCACGACTCCTTCTTGGCGTCCCTCAGTCTTTTGTTATAGGTCGATAGGGCCTGTCTATATTCATCCCATGCTCCCGACCTTTTGGCCGCGTTAAACAGCTTACGAACCTGCGTCCTCCTTTGCCTGAGGTCCTCGTTCCACCATGGGACGTTCCTGGTGGACACCCTCATTTTCAGGGGGCAGTTGGCGTTATAGGCCGAGGTAATTGCGTCTCGCAATTGGACTGCTGCAATCTCGAGGTCTATTGAATCCCTTATGGCCCTCTCAACCCCCCGCAGTTCCACAGCTAGGTCTGCCCTGTAGGCTTCCCAGTCCGCCTTGCGGGGGTCCCGGTACCATACCGTTTCTCTTTCGACTTTGGCGATTTCAAACCGGATGTATCTGTGGTCTGAGCTACTCACTTCCCCAGACACAGCCCAGCTTTTAACAAAGTCACCCAGAAACTGGGTGGAAACTGTTAGGTCTAAAATTTCCTCACGCCGTGTTGTGACGAATGTCGGTTTATTACCTCTATTCAATATGTCTAAATTAAATTTCATAAAGAATTGTAAAAGTGCCTCACCCCTAGAGTTTGTGTCCGAGCTACCCCACAACTCATGGTGCGCATTCGCATCCATGCCGATGATGGTCTGCCATCCACCTGCTCTGCTACCCACCATCAGCTGCTCCAATTCGTTGGGTGGAGGAGGGTCCGTGCTGTCCCCTGGCAGATAGGCTGACGCGACAGTAATGTCCCTCAGCCCATCCGCTCCTCCACATCGGATTTTGATCGTTGCCAGGTCCCTGGAACAGAAATTCATTAGAGGGAGAAACTCTATCCCTTCCCTGACAAAAATGCAGGCCCTCGGATTCTCGCTGGACCTGCTGTAGATGAGCTTTCCATTAGCTCCGCCGAGTCCCTTGATCTCTCCTTTGTAGGAGTACGGTTCCTGGATGAGGGCCACATCCGTGTTCCTCAGAGCCATTAGTAGTCCGGCCGTGGCTGCCCTACTGTGTTGGAGGTTGACCTGAAGGAACCTAAGTCCCATTAACCCTTAATTGCTTCCCCAGTGGGCGGAAGCTAACCCTTCCCATGCCCCAGAATGCCTTGAAGGAGGTTCCTTCAAGGGCTCTGTAAGATGTCGGGTCGATCGAGAAGGCGAGCGTCTGTCCTTTCTCCTCTGCCTTCCTGCTTAGAACCGACCAGTGTTGCGTCCCCAGTTCAGGGTTCTGGATCTTAAGTCTGCTGATCACCGTCTCCTGCGGGACGGTGTCAGGGATCCGTACGAGGACCTTGCGTCTCTTTGGGAGTTCCTTGGGCTCGACGGCTGTCAAGTCCGCCCCCTCCCAAATCTGACCGAGGCCCCCGATCGTTTTCCGCAGCCAGTCCCGCGACTGCGGGCCGGCACAGGTTATCCAGAGGATGCCCCCCGTCAGGCGCGTCCGGTGGAACTGAGGCGGGCTCTCCCCTTCCTGAAGAGAGTCCACTGCAGCTACCACCGCAGCCTGGATCAGGTCCGCCTTCCCCTGGTCTAGCGTGACCTCAGGATGGCGTCTGTCAATCACCGCCATCCCGAGGCCCTCCGCAGCCTCCCTGTAAGAGCCAGTCTGCGCCGGTGTTCCGGCCTTAGTTCCTTTGGGAGGTCTGTCTGTAGTAGGCGTGCTAGAGCCAGAGCGCGGCGTCTTCCGACTCGCACTCTCCTCTTGCGCCTTTACAGGCACCCTGGCCCTTTTGGAACGTCTGTCTGTAGTGGGCGTGCTAGAGTTCGAGCGCGTCCTCTTCTGACCCGCACTCCCCTCTTGCGCCTTTACAGGTTTCTCGACCGTCCAGGTCCCGGCCGCCATTTTTTGCGCCCTCCGGAGCTTCTTTCTTTGCGCCCCGGAAAGACGCTTGGACTGCCGGGGCAGTCCCTCTACTCTAACAGTAGAGTCCTCACTGGTGGAGGGGCCCCCGGAGTCCGCGGAGCTCGCCGCCCTCCGGTGGGACCCAGCCTCCAGCTTGGGTGTCGGGGACAGGTCTCTGGCCGAAGCTACCCCCTGATCCCCCGTATCTACGCCGGTCGTGGGACCTCCAGAGTCCGCTGCCGCACCCTGGCTCGTCTCCGTTTCCGGGATAGACTCAAGGCTCAAGTCTGTAGCCGGAGCCACTCCTCGAGCCTCATTGGTTTTGGTTTTATATGTATTTATAATCTTCATGTTGTTCCCACGAGAATGGGGGAAATACTGTCCACACCATCAGAACCCCCTGTGTGGTGCAAGGCGGGTTACTCTGGAGGGTTGCCTGGTACTCCAGAGGTTCCGTTCACGACACCATCGCCCTGGTGCCATCCATCCATAGGCACGGGTCACGTGACACCGTAGATTGGGGGAGTTTAGTTCGACCTCCTTGTCTAGATCCGTCATGTTTAGTTATTAGCAGGGTCACCTCGTGCAGGATGCGGATTTTTACCGCGCATGACGGTCTTGGGGAAAGCTTCATCGGGAGTTTATGTTGTTATTTCCACTTCCTCAGCTTGCCCCCTGGAGTCCTTTGGCCCGCGACTCCTTAACCCCAATTTAGACAATTGGTTTATTATAGATGAATATCAAAACTTGTACATGACAAAACAGTGAACATTTTCTGATTATATAGTTATAAATAGAATTTGTATCAATAATCAGCTTGAAACCTAAATGAATTCAGCATGAATAATTCTGCAAATTTCTCTTACCCATAATTTTATTTCATCATAATTTAAAGTACTACCTTGAAACCGTTGTTAAACTACTATTTCAAGGGTAGGTATAGGAATATACTGAAAGCTGTTTCTGAGGATATTAAGTTACAATCTGTACTTACCTATAAATAATTGTTCTAGGTATAAATGGTAGCACAGTACTCAATTTGCTATATTTCTACATGGAAACTGTCTTATTAATCTAATATTTTAAAATATGTAATTGATATACTTAGTACATAATTAAGAAATTGTACAGATGAAAGGTGAGACTAACTCTTACTTAAATGAATTTATTATAGGGCTGAATCTGCTATTTCTACTTGTCTCTTTAAAAACTTGTCTTGGGAAGATAATTAAAAGCCTTTACCAAATAATATAATTTTAAATGTGAAAGAATGTGACAATTTATGCCATACTGAAGTAAAAAGACACAGAAGAATATGGAAAAACATTGTTCTTATACCATTTATTATTAATGCAAAACGTTTTTTACCTTCATATTTCTTTTTATTTTGATGCACTGGAAGACAAGTTATGATTGAAGCCTTTCACACATCCGTTTATGAAGTTTATCTATAAATAGGTCTTTCTTCTTCAAGTGCCGTCTCCTCTTAGAAGGTTGGCTATCAACATGGCTACTCTCACTTTTGATGCTGCAGCTCTGAACAACTCAACGGAACTACAGTTGTACCATTTTCTCAGGTTATTTAGCCAGGAAATACGTCTTCTTCCTCTGCTTCTCTTTCCCCGTATAAATAGGTACATGATGGTAAATATTACACAATAAATGATCTTCTGTGAACTGTACATATTGGCATAAAATTGTCTTCTGCTTCAAATCATATTCACCTTTCGCCATCCTTTGGAAACCTATGAAATGTCTTTGATAGATTGAGCACGTTATAATTCGAACAATTATAGATTGCACACACCCAACCACTAACATTCATTGTAAAAAACAGCTCAAACTGAATTATACACATTTAAACACCAGCAATTGCTAGTGTTACACGTTCTCGAACGACGTAACATCAGTACTATCCGCTAGGGGCGCTGATATTCTTGAAACATGAAATCAGCCGGTGTCCTGTATTGTCATTATATAGTATTTGATATTAGCAACTAGGTACCTAGGTATGTCCATCTTTGTTAAAAAATGACAACAAGTTGAATGATTAAAGAATATACCTACTTTAAATATTTGGATCAATGATAAAAGTGATTTGCACTGTGCAAAGAACTGCGTGAACTTGATAATACTGCTTATGACAAAAACAGATAATAAAATCGTGTGATAATTCACACACTGTAAACGGTAATTATGAAGAAATCTCCAAATGACCATGAACTAAAACCCTTAGAACCTGTTATGTATTCAGAGGGTACTCAGTAAATCAATATTTTTCTGTTACCTAAAAAGATTTTTAGGTTTGTTTTAGTGTGCAAATACAAGGTCAAGAAAATGTAAAAAAAAAAACTACTTTTATTTAGTTTATACAGTATGAAACTTAATATTAGTTGTAATAAAAAAGAAATATAACGAAAATGCTGTCTTCATATTTTCCATATCTTTACATAGCTGCCGTAACTTTAAAATGATCATTATCAATTGTTGAATAGGCATGACCTTCGTTGACGAGGAAATCCAAAGCCGTGCTGAAAAAAAAATGCATTTTTTAGTAATTTGCAAACCCAGGCCATTATCTAATATATAAAATTATTATCACTCCATTATAATATAAACATAATTACAAACATTTGATAAATATTTTCAAACTCTAATTTAGCTGACTTAGGTTAAGTCAGGACATGCAAAAGTTTTGTATAAAAAATATTTAGCCAGTTTTCACAGAAATTTTTTTGTGCTTTCGTAGAAATCATATTTTGTAAGATATTTTTGTGAAATTTTGGTAGTTAATGATAAATGTTTAATAAGTTATTATAATTTTTTTTTACGGATTTTCTTGAAACAATTGCTTGCAAATTTTCATGAGATTTTTGTTGTCTCGTCAACAAAGTTTTTGGGAAAAATTATATTTCGGTAGGTGGGTAAATTTTTTTATTATTTTTTATTTCAACATCACACTACGAGGGCTCATAGCCTAAATACTACGGTACCGTGGGTGTCGACAAGGAGGAAAGAGGCAACTTGTTAATTCTGGACTTAAAAGTTTGGAGGTTCGGAGGAGAAGGAAAAACATGTGCCGCAAAGGAATTCCACAACTTGGAAGTCCTCGGGACAAAAGAGCGGGCATAAGAAGATGTTCTATGTCTGGTGGCCTGGACAGTAAAAGGGTGCATTTGCTCTGTTCCCCTGGTAGATCTGTTGGGGGCAGCAGGTGGAGGAACTATGGAAGAAAGCTCCTCTGAGCACTGCTCGTGCAGATATCTATAAAAGAGAGAGAGGTCACACAGCATGTCTGTGTGCAAGGGATGGCAGCCTTTGGGTGAGGGTAGCGTCACCGATGAGACGTATAGCTCTTTTCTGAATTGAGTCCACGATAGCGAGTGTGGAAGCGGCTGCGGCACCCCAGATGTGGGAGCAGTATTCAAGGTTTAGCCTTATTTGTGAAGTATATAAGGTATAGAGATTAGCTGGTGAAAAGTATTTGTGAGCCCGGAAGAGGAAACCTAATTTCTTAGCAGCCGCTTTTGCAATTGATGTGGTATGTTGGTGCCAGTTGAGATTTCCATCGACAGAAATGCCAACAAGTGAAAAGGACTCATTACTTTGAATAACTTATTTGTTCATTGTGATGGGTCTAGGGCTGGTGTAATTCTTATGAAATAGAAAGCAAGACTGAGGTTTAGTGGAGTTAAATTGTAGAAGATTTCTATTTCCCCAATCTAATATTTTTTTGGAGATCGACAGAGACAGAACCCTCCATGAGTCTGCGATCTTTATCTAATTAGGCTAAAGAGACAAGCTTAGAATATTGTATATTTGAGTGGAGGGTGCTGTCATCCGCGTAACTGTGAACTGAGTTGGATGTGCTAGAGAGGTCATTGATGTGGAGAAGAAACAAAGTAGGGGCTAAAGCTGAACCTTGAGGGACTCCTGCATTAATTGAATAGAGTTTAGAGGAATGGCCATCCACGACAGACAGAAATGCTCTGGTTGGAGAGGAAATTTGCTATCCAGGTTGGTGGTAGGCCATAGGCCGGAAGTTTATTTTGCAGCGCTGAGTGCCAGACTTGGTCGAATGCTTTGGATGTCTAGAGCGACAATCAAAGTTGCCAAGGAGGTGGAAAGAAAATCCCAATTTCCACCATCAAAGTACGAAATGCAGAGAATTATATTAGGCTGACTACAGCATATACCCTCAGAATCTCCAGGCAGGATCAATGGAGGGAAAATGAGCTTGCTTTCCAGCCTGCTAGCCTGGTCTGTTTTACTGATGGATCACGGCTGGAGGACCTGCACTCCTCCAGGGCGGGAATATACATCGATGACGGGGGGATGCGCAAGTTATGCTCTGGGCACATATACCACAGCATTCGAAACTGAGGTATACGCTATCCTGTCTGTAGCTATTCGACAGGATGGGCCCCGAGAAATGTTTATCCATTTGCTTGGATAGTCAAGCGGTCTGCACGCAGGATTAGATCAATGCTGATTCACGGGTGTGCTGATGCTCTTGCGGGGCTGTCCAGAACAAAAAGCACAACTTGTGTGGGTTTCGGGACACTGTGGCGTGGCGGGGAAGGTGGCGAATGACCTCACAAGGCTCGGTGAGGTGGCCGTTCTGTGGCCCGGGGGCTCTTATAGGCATAAGTAGGAAGGTGGTCACCAACACCCTAGATAGATGGACTAAGGAGGCCATGGAGAAGCACTGGAGGTTGGTCAGTGGCTATAGATAAGCGAGGGACTTTGTGCAGAGGCCAGATAGAAGTAAGACTGTCTGTCTTTTTGGTAGGAGTCGGAAGGGATCTCATTTGCCAGGAATGCGTCGAGACTGAAGAAATGTCTTACCACTACCTTTGTGAATGTGAGGCTTTTGGGAGTTTTTGAACAAATAGTTGTTTGGTTCGTGGACTCTACAGAGGAGCCACGTAAGTTTCATCCAATCAAAGACAGTCATGACCTTTATTTCAAGATCCAGGAGGTTTGGTGACGAAACTGTGGAGGGGTAGGATGCCAGGGTTGGCAAACAAGGCCCAATGTGGTCTACTTACCTGGCACTAGCCTCGCCAACATTGCTACTTCTACTACTAGGCTAAAAGTCGCTGCAGGTCTAAAATATTTTTAGTAACATGATAATTCAATTATTTTATCAAAGTGCTGTAGATACTTAGTTTATATTGTGAGTAGGCCATACCGCTCCCTCCACTGTGGCCACTTAGGTCTATTGTGTCGCACGCCTAGTTGTCTTATATGTCACCCAACAAATCCAGCCTCCTACAGAGGTCGATAGCTTTTGTGGGCACAAGTGGACCCAGATCTTCTGGTGCAAGTTGTCTTACCAAAGAGCAGGTGTCTCGTCCTGTCCGCAGCTGGACAGGAACATAGCATGTGTTCTGATGTTTCGTCACTCTCCATAAACAGCCGGCACTCAGTCTTTTGCCATTGCTGGATTGTCCAGGTCTTTAAGGTGCGTTTTGCTGTGGATGAGGATAGGTTAGGTTTGATTGTGAGTGGGCCATACCGGCCCTCCACCGCGACCATAAGGTCTATTGTGGCTCACGCCTAATAGTCTATATTTCGCCCAACAAAGCCAGCCTCCTGCAGAGGTCGATAATCTTTCTGGGCGAAAGTTGATCCAGATCCTCCGGAGCAAGCTTTATCTTGCCAAAGAGCAGGTATCTAGTCCTGTTCGCTGCCGGACAGAAACACAGTACGTGCTCTGCTGTCTCGTCACTCTCCATACACAGCCGTCACTCTCCATACACAGCCGTCACTCTCCATACACAGCCGACACTCGGTCTCCTGACCGACTCCAATACGGTGCATGTGGTGACGCAAGCGGCAGTGTCCTGTATACAGGCTGACTAGAGTACTCAGTTGTTGTCTGTTTAACTCTAGAAGTTTTTTAGCCCTTGACTCAGACAGGGCATTTATGAAGGCTTTAGAGTGAGCTAATCCTGGAAGATTTTGCCAATACTGGATTGTCATTCTTTCTGTCCAGGTTTAAGGAGCGTTTTGCTGTGCATGATGTTATCCCCAGCACCGGTTCTGGTCCAACAAAGTCTCTCTGGGCACCACTCCTGGCAAGCATGTCTGCCGCAACATGGCCATCATGGTCCGAGTGACCCGGTATCCAGACCAGCGACACCTCATTACAGCTGCCCAGTTCGTTAAGGGCAGATTTACAACTCCATACCGTTTTTGAATTACACCGGTAGGAACCAAGAGCCTTTATTGCAGCTTGGCTATCTGCATATATCTTTATCGATTTGTGTGTGCACTGGTTTTTTATACTTTCCCTTGCACACATCTCGATGGCATACACTTCTGCCTGGTGTATGGTTGCGTACTTTGCGAGGCTAGCTGATAGTCTAGCATCGGTGCTGCCCCCATATGCGCCGGCTCCTACTCCCATATTGGTTTTGGAGCCGTCAGAGTACCAGCAGAGATCGGCTCTCAATAGGGTCGTTTGATTTCGGTCCCAGTCCTCCCTTTCCGAGAGGACGGTCTTGAAAGACAGATCTCTACTGATCTTTGTAGGCATCAAGTCTGAGACCACTCCCAGAATCCCGTGACCCTCAATGTCGTCGAGGAGTCCGGACCCTCCCAGACTGATTTCCTTCGGCATACTGTCGGCCCTTTGTTTTAGTCTGTACGTTGTCCACCTCGCCACCCTCTCCAACCATATGTGAAGAGGTGGAATATTAAGGAGGTCCTCCAGAGCGGCTGATGGTGCGGTGCTTATCGCTCCCGTTATCATCAGACAAGCTTGTCTCTGTAGTTGAGCCAGTTTGGCCCTCGCAATACCACGAAGTGCCTTAGGCCACCAAACTATGGCTGCATGTGTTATCATTGGTCTGATAACCACTACATAGAGCCAGTACATCTGTTGGGGGTTTGTTCCCCAGTTGTTTCCACAGATTCTCCGGCATGTCCACAGGGACAGTTTAGCCCAGCGGATTACATTCTCTAACTGTTGGTCCCAGTTGAGCTTCTTATCTAGGTTAACCCCCACATATTTTGCTTGTTCCGAAAATGGAATCGTTTCCCCCATAAGAATAGGTAGTTTTAATTTGTCCAACCTTCTTCTTCTGGTAAATAGAACAATGATCGTTTTGCGGGGGTTCACAGACATCTTTTCCCTCCGGCACCAATCATTCACTACATTTAGTGTCTCCTGAAGAGTACTTGCTAGTTCCTCCTCATATTTGCCCCTAACCATTATGACTAGATCATCAGCATACGCCTGAACCTCAACCTCCCACAGTCCGAAGATAGCCAGCAAATCGTCCACAAAGAGAGACCACAGCAGGGGGGATAGAACTCCCCCCTGAGGGCACCCCCTCGCAGCCCTGAAGCCGACCACCTCCCCCTGCAGCCAGGTAATAACGGTCTGATTGTGGAGCATGCTTCCGATCCAGCCACAAATGGTAGGTTCCACCCCTCTAGCAATAGTGGCTTCGTAGAGCAAGGTAGGTAATGCATTGTTGAATGCTCCTTCAATGTCGAAAAATGCAGCCACCGCCACCTCCCCGTTATCCAGGGAGTGTGTGATCTTCTCGATGAGATTATTGAATGCTCTGTTGTGGTGTGCTGCCGTCAGACCGGAGTCGCTTTCCGCTGACGGCGCCCTCAGTAGCGGCATCGGACTCCTCTGGTCGTTTTATCGTACCCTCAGAGCCCTCAACGCATACGCATATGCCTGGACATCGACCTTCCATACTTGGACGATAGCCAGCAGATCGTCCACAAAGAGGGACACAGCAGGGGGAATAATACTCCTCCCTGTGGGCACCCCCTCTTAGACCTGCAGCTGACCACTGTACTTTTTTCCCTCATGGCTCGTACGCGGCTTTGCCGCCCATACCACTGTGCTTAAGGACCACGTTAATGTTTTTCTTAACTGACCATGTAATTTTAATGGTGAATCAATATGAATATATATGATATGATTTAAAGACTAATGACATTATTGACAACACTATCTTACTTGACTTCACGGTGCTGATGTTGTGCGAAGTTTTTAAGTAGTGTCTGTCGGTGAATGCCTGAAGGATTATTATCTGCGGCTTTCATTAGGTTGAAGACTTTTTGTTGAACTGGATTGAGTCCCATGGCATCTCCATCACCCATATTATCATCTATGAAACTCATTGAATTGGCTAGTTCAGCTCCCGGATTGTTCCTTTTAATTACACTTTGGTTCTAAAAAAAGCAAAAAATTAATATAATATGATTATATAATAAATTTAGATTAAGATTGTTATAGTATTAAGGCTTGGCTTCCTATAAGAAAACTCGAGCTTCATTCATTGTGGCAATACAACTCATGAATATCATGCAAAATTATCCTGACCTAACTCTAATAGAAAATTGGGTTTTTTAAATGTCCCAAGTAGGGATGTAAAGAACTAGGATAATCCGGCCAGGTGCCGGATCGGCTTCTAGTAGCTGCTATAAATTGCACTGCTTATAAACGTTATTATATATGTTTGCTTGTATATCCGCCATTTCAAAGTTAAGAAAACAAGACAAATTCTCTGGAAGTGGAAGCACAAATCCCAGAATTTAAGCTAATTCAGTAGTTTTTTAAAGGGTTGGCAACACTGCCCATCTCCTATGCCGAAAGAATATGTTGTGTTGTGTTGTAATAAATTTACATGGAGTCATTGGACTAGCTAATAAAATTACACGGTTACCAAACAAATGGGTATTGAAAAAGCAAGAATTCACTTATTATTGAGGAAAAGCAGAGCGAACATGCTTAAAGGCTGTAATGATGCAGATATAAACAGTGAACAATGTTTTATACACAAATTATAATAAATAAACAGTAGTATTAATTTTCAAAAAACAGTATCAGATATTCAGTACCGCTCGAAGTATAGCAATTTATTGCAAGATTTTCCACAGCGAGATCTACAGAAAATTATAACATAGCTACCATTCTTGATCCCGGACACAAACTGTGCTTCTTTCGACAGTAGTCTAATGCTAACAAAATAGAAAATATATACTTCTTAGTATAATTACAGAAATAAACAAAATCAGCATTGTCGAATCTTAAGCTCAAGTTGATAACGGCAATGAACCAGTGGCTAGTAAGAGAAAAAGAGAAGAGAAAAATGAAATACTGGATCAACTTAATGTTTACTATGGAATGTCGATTGTAGATAGAGATTCAGATCCAATTGTGTGTAGGTGTGAACATCTGAAGATAATTCCTGCTATAAGTAATGTTAAGTACACTTGAAGAACCCAAATCACCACATCGTCAGGTCTTTTAAAATGTGTTGTGGTGATTTGGGTTCTCCAAGTGTACTTATCAGTGCTCATCACAAGTTCCAATCTTGACTTAGTATAAGTAATGTTGCTAGAAAGTTTTTATCTAGCCCAGCAAGTAGAGTATATTCCTATATTCTGAGCAATTGTTTTCCAAAATTGGTTTGAACAACTTTAGACCTACATTTTTCTTTCTATTTATCGAATCATAGATACAACAAGTACCCTAAAAGATGACGTTTGTTAAACAAAGTTATAACAGTTCTCATTTCCATGACAATGGTGATTCATATACAAGTGCAGTTTTAACAAATAGTAAGAAATACTATATAATGACAATACGGGACACTCCTATGCTTTAGCATTGGTGATATTTGTGACAAGTACACTAGCGTCACCTCGCGTGAAGTAATGACAACTGAGCAGGTGATTTGAATTGTATATTTACCTGCATATTCTTAATTTAGACAATTGGTTTATTATAGATAAATATAAAAACTTGTACATGACAAAACAGTGAAAATTTTCTGATTATATAGTTATAAAAAATTCTGGACGCAGCAAGTGCGTTATGGTAGTGAATTTTCATAAAAATGTTTTTAATAACAAATATGTGTTTTTTTTTAAGAAAGCGGGCATCAAATTTGGTTACCAGTATAACCTATATAGTAAAAACAATGTGCCTTGTTTCATCAAAATAACTTTATTGTGTGAAAAGGTACAAAAATTTCCAAAAGTAAACTTAGTGTTCCCGAAAAAACACGTTTCTTGGTCAGCCTTATAGGTTAATAGCAAATTGAGCTGTTCAAATATGAAACATTTGATCAAAATTCGCTACCATAACGCACTTGCTGCGTCCAGAATTTCTTTTCTTACCAACATGCATTATATTTCGATGGAAAATGCAAAAATGCAATAACATAAGGCGTGTTTGATTTAAAAAAAATGGAAATTTGTATCACCAACGACTTATGGGCCATCCTGTGATTGTAAAAATATTATTTTAAGATGTAGCTCAAGACACCCTATAATTAATATATACAAAATTTTTTCATATCTTATATAATAACGAATATATTGAGCTTTATTGATTTTTTACGAAAATTCGACAAAAATTATATACCATTAAACGATAAACTCTACAGCTAAGGCTACTGCCAAGCATCAGAGAAAGGGTCTATTTGAAATGAATTTTCTGGGAATATTTTAGTAAAATGAAAGACAATGACGATTGAAACTAAGACTTTAGGATTTGTAAAACATCCTTCTTGAGACATTTTATTTCTATAGCCCGTATTAGATTCAAGTTCTTTGCCTAAATGTTGCCAATTTTGACATTTTAAATCGCCACTTTGACGTTTTGAGGAAAACCCCAATTTATTTTTCTTTAAATGCCTATAACTTTTTTGTCTTTTGACCTACATAGCTAAATTTTGGTAGATAACTTACCTATAAGGACGTAAACCTGCGTGCCAAATTTCGTTGCCCTTACTTTGTTAATTCCGGAGATATAAATTTTTTTCGAAAGAAAACACAAAATTTTCCGGGAAAACCTGGGCAGATTTTCCTGGCTAACGAACTCATCCAAGCCATTTGCAAAAGGAATTTTTCCATCAAATTTAATCAAAATCGGCCCATTATTTTTTGAGTTATCAGTGTGATACATATATATATAAATATATATATATATATATATATATATATATATATATATATATATATATATATATATATATATATATATATATATATATATATATATATATATATATATATATAAACATATAAAAATTGAAACTGACCCCGGATATGTTTTCTGGAGGGCCTAATTAGCGCTCATCTGAAGAAATTTTTTCAAAATTCAAAAGTCGGGATCTCCTCATTAGTGAATTTTTTTTAAGAAAATTCACTAATAGAATTTGTATCAACAATCAGCTTGAAACCTAAATGAATTCAGCATGAATAATTCTGCAAATTTCTCTTACCCATAATCTTATTTCATCATAATTTAAAGTTCTACCTTGAAACCGTCGTTAAACTACTATTTCAAGGGTAGGTATAGGAATATACTGAAAGCTGTTTCTGAGGATATTAAGTTACAATCTGTACTCACCTATAAATAATTGTTCTAGGTATAAATTGTAGCACAGTACCTACTCAATTTGCTATATATCTACATGAAAACTGTCTTATTAATCTAATATTTTAAAATATGTAACTGGTATACTTAGTACATAATTAAGAAATTATGCAGATGAAAGGTGAGACTAACTCTTACTTCCGTGAATAAATCTATTATAGGGCTGAATCTGCTATTTCTACTTGTCTCTTTAAAAACTTGTCTTGGGAAGATAATTAAAAGCCTTTACAAAGTAAAATGGTAAATATTACACAATAAATTATCTTCTGCGAACGGTACATATTGGCATAAAAGTGATTCTGAATTTGTCTTCTGCTTCAAATCATATTCACCTTTCGCCATCCTTTGGCAACCTATGAAATGTCTTTGATAGATTTAGCACATTATAATTCGAACAATTATAGATTGCACACACCTAACCACTAACATTCATTGTAAAAAACACAGCTCAAACTTAATTATACACAGTTAAACACGAGCAATTGCTAGTGTTACACGTTCTCGAACGACGTAACATCAGTACTATCCACTAGGGGCGCTGATATTCTTGAAACACGAAATCAGCTGGAGTGTCCTGTATTGTCATTATATAGTATTTGCTAGTAATGAATTTTTTGCAATATTATCAGAAAATCAAAATTGCATGAAAACTATAAAATATAGGTATAGGGAATATTAATACGGATCGATTTAGAACTTAATGTTCGCTTATTTGATGAAGAAGAAATTGAGGGATTTGATTTGAAAAAAATTGAGTTAAAGAGTATTTGAAGTTTCCTAAACGTATGTTAAAATTTTGGAGGTTAGATTAATTTTTGTGCGGTTCTGGTTACACCAAAAAAAGGCACAACCTTCCTCTTCAAAATGCCCAAATTGTATTCTAAAATATTAAAAAAACGACGAAGTTATGGAGTTTTGAAAAGGAGTATGTGAACTCAAAAAATTTTCAAAAAAGTCGGGTAGGGAAGGGAAAGCTGATGATATTCCTTTTAAAAAGACTCCATAAATATGAAAATGCAATAAAAAAGGTTACCATTCAAAATAATGAAGTTGATACTCACTTCCAGTATAACCGAAAGTGCTACCATCTTGAAAATACTTTTTTTTTTAATTTCAGCAACACACCACGAGGGCTTACAGCCTAAATACTATCGTACCGTGGGTGTCGACAAGGAGGAAAGAGACAACTTGTTAATTCTGGACTTGAAGGTTTGGAGGTTCGGAGGAGAAGGAAAAACATGTGCCGGCAAGGAATTCCACAACTTTGAAGTCCTCGGGACAAAAGAGCGGGCATAACAAGATGTTCTATGTCTGGTGACCTGGACAGTAAAAGGGTGCATTCGCTCTGTTCCCCTGGTAGATCTGTTGGGGGCAGCAGGTGGAGGAACTATGGAAGAAAGCTCCTCTGAGCACTGCCCGTGCAGATATCTATAAAAAAAAGAGGTCACCAACGGCACGTCGGTGGGCAAGGAATGGCAGCCTTTGGGTGAGGGTAGGGTCGCCGATGAGACGTATAGCTCTCTTCTGAATGGAGTCCAGGATAGCGAGTGTAGAAGCGGCAGCAGCACCCCAGATGTGGAAGCAGTATTCGAGGTTTGGTCTTATTTGTGAAGTATATAAGATATAGAGATTAGC
This sequence comes from Tillus elongatus, assembly GCA_964006375.1. NCBI lineage: Eukaryota > Metazoa > Arthropoda > Insecta > Coleoptera > Cleridae > Tillus > Tillus elongatus. Next base: position 166,922,515 of record OZ023264.1, read on the forward strand.
TGGTGAAAAGTATTTGCGAGCCCGGAAGAGGAAACCTAATTCTTTAGCAGCCGCTTCTGCAATTGATGTGACATGTTGATGTCAATTCAGATTCTGATCCACAGAAATGCCAACAAGTGAAAACGACTCATTACGTTGAATAACTTGGTTGTTCATTGTGATGGGTCTAGGGCTTGTGTATCTCTTATGAGAAAGAAAGCAAGACTGTGATTTGGTGGGGTTGAATTGTACAAGATTTCTACTTCCCCAGTCTAATATTTTTTGGAGATCCACGGAGACAGAACCCTCCATGAGTCTGCGATCCTCATCTAATTGGGCTAAAGAGACAGGCTTAGAATATTGTATATTTAAGTGGAGCGTGCTGTTGTCCGCGTAACTGTGAACTGGGTTGAATGTGCTAGAGAGGAGGTCATTGATGTAGAGAAGAAACAGAGTAGGGGCTAAAGCTGAACATTGAGGAACTCCTGCATTAATTAGATACAGTTTAGAGGAATGGCCATCCACGACAACAGAAATGCTCAGGTTGGAGAGGAACTTTGCTATCCAGGTACAGAGTTTTGGTGGTAGGCCATAGGCCAGAAGTTTATTAAGCAGCGCTGCGTGCCAGACCTGGTCGAATGCTTTGAATATGTCTAGAGCGACAATCTAGGATTTACTGTGTAGTTCCATAGACTTGTTCCAAGAATGGGTGACAAAGGAAAGGAGGTCGGCAGTTGATCTGTGCTGACGGAATCCATACTGCCTGTCATGGATTAGACTGTGTTTTTCAAGAAATGTTAGTAATTCAGTGTTTATATACTTTTCCATCACTTTAGAGACGACTGAAAGGAGAGAAATAGGCCTGTAGTTGCTAGGAAGCGCTTTGGATCCTTTCTTGGGGACATGTTGTACCCGAGCAGTTTTCTAGTTACTAGGGAATATGCCTCTATTGTAAGATGTCTGAAACAGACGAGTCAGGACAGGAGCAAGTTCGGGTGCGCATTTTTTGAGAAAAATTGCTGGGATTTCGTCAAGGCCAAAGGCTTTCCTGGTATTAAGAGAAGAGAGCATCTTTCGTACCTTTTTAGTTTTGAAAATTATATCCGTCATTTTATGCGTGACATTGAGGACTGTTGGTGGTTGAACATTTGGAGGTGGGTTGAGAGTAGAATTTGAGAGTTCAATTTCATTGAAGAGGAATTAATCGATAACCTCTGTATACAAATTTTCAATTCAGTGACATTTTCAGAACTAGGAATTATATAAGGATTAAGCTAATTAAATAGATTTAAACATTATATACAGAAAAATTAATCACTCACTCCTCCTTTACTAAGAGCTTCTGTCTCTAGCCTGGTATGTATAACCTGTAGAAGATGACTAGTGATAACATTAGCATCATCTATGGGAAACATTTTTAAAACCATCAACATTTTCTGCCCTTCTTGATTTCTCAATGAACCAAATACCTGCACATAATGACCTTCCCTCACAGCAGGTAAGTTGGGAGCAGTATCCTGCTGCAAATAAAGAGAATATCCATCAGCAGCTGTTACTGTTATGCTATACAACTAACTTACGCCATCAGTTTCTAGCCACCAAATTGCCTGAATTGTACCTGTGTGATCTTCAATGGTGTATGTGGCTTTGGTTGACTGTACTTCATATTCACGTAAAATACCAACAACAGATAGCTAAAATTAGAAACATTTATTAATTTTCTTATTATTACAAGTGAATTTCTTGAAAGCCAGCCAATGAAAGTATTTTTTAAACACAAATATCAAACTAAAAGCATATAAAATCCATGTGCACAATTCACGAAAGAATCCTGGTGGCCGTGCAATAATAAACCATCAAGATGTGTGGCCATGGTACATCACAATGGCCATTCCTCTCCCTTCAGTAAAACACACTAAAAAATCAAAATGTGTAAACTTGGATCTCTAGAAATAAACAAATACTGAAGTTTCATACAAAAATAATCCAAAACGCTGCACACAAAATCAACATTACGAGCAAATATTTGATATCTTCTTTAGTAACGTAACAAATCCTGACAAAATTACCTTAATGTAACATCGTTTCAGATATTAAAAAAACTAATTTTTGATAAAAATGTGTCTCACTGGGAACAATCGAGAAAATATGTACATATGTACAGGTAATTCTAAAAACAACTAAGGGAATAAATTGGTTTTATATAAATCTGAACTAACTATATAACAGTATGGATCAAAATAATACTTACGATCTGTGTATTCATTCCAAATAATTTAAAATCATCATCCCCACAATCTCTGACTTGTCGAATAACCACAGGAACAATGCTTTGCATACGACGAGCTTGCTGCAAGAATAATTAAACATAGCAGATCAACCAACAACCAAAAAACCAATACCTAAATAACTTAAGATTATTACACACTACTTACATTAGGTTTCTTCGATGGAGAATCAGTGGCATTTGTGGTGTTGAAAAAACCACCTTCAGTGACTGATTGATCTGAAAGTGAATCTGATTTTAGCCACAACATTCATAATTTTAAAAATAACAGATTCATTGTAATGTAATGCAAAACAAAACTAGGTATTTGAGGGAATCTCGACTATGCATATATAGGCTACTATTGGATTTAGCGAAAAACAAATCATTAACATACCTCCCCACATTTTGCGATTTTACAACACACACTACACTGAAAATTAGCTTTCGTTTTAATTGTATTTTGTATTATCCGGTGTAAAGAATTCTAAAAAAAAGCGTCAATCTCATTACATTTCCATGAGTTTGAGGTTATCTTCTTTTCAGTTTTCAGTGGCGGGAAGCGGCAAGCCTAAAAAATGTCAAAGGTAATAAAAGCAGTAAAGTTATTAAACACTTTCTCAAAAAACCCTGTTACTACTAATGTAGTATTGGCAGCAGTTAGATGGTATTGTCGTTGTCACAGAACTGTGTACATGCAATTTTTCGTTTTTATTTTAACAATTAATTCATTTATAGTAACATTAGTACGTAGCTATGTTCATTTTAATTACTTAACTAAACCCAATTCGCTTTTGTCTGTAGGGAAATAGTTTACTGATAAACGTCGGGGTGTGACATATTTGCATTTTAACCGATTTGAGTAAAAAGATTTTTGTCCAGAAAATTTTTATTTCGTCCTACCTATTTCTGCTTTAAACAGCCATTTTTTCATCCTTACACCAATTAATTGAATCCGTTAATTTGAAATCAAATAATATCCTAAAATTTCATTACTTTCTATTACTATCTGAAAAAAATCTTATAATAAAAATAGTTGTTTTAAGTTCAAAAAGAACATAACTTTGAAAGACAAACATAAAAATGTCGTCTTATTTCAATATTAAGTGCACTATTATTCCACTAGATTTAACTTCGGAATTCATGTGACGTATTCCCTCTCCACTGTCTGATTGGTCAAGAGTTACCGGACAACCTATCTAATCTATAAACCTTGGACTCCGTCAACATTTTTTTGACATAAGAATGCAGCTGCTGCCGCCTGATGAACTCGGGCATTGTGTCTCGTATCCACGAATCACTGAAGATCGATAATTCGATTTTGGGTTTTTCTCATTCATTTTTCACTTCTGAATTGGTTAGTGCATTCGATATTCACGCATAATGTTTCGGAATATTCGTAATTTAATTTTTTACAGTTAATCAATGAACGGCTATATTAGATAAAATTCAGGAGAAAAGTGAGATGGGTTTGGAATTGGTAAGAACTTTCTCCTTCTCCTGGGTTAGCACATAGCCGACCTACTGACCTACTATGAAAATATATTGTCAAAATCATTTATTCTTTTAAACTATTTTGATTCTATGATTAGCCATATTGTACCCAAATAATCTGGCAACCCTGAACTGGATGACCCTCGCGCGGAGTCTATTAATCGGGGTTGGGATTCTTATTACAATAATTGTAATATTTCTATTACACTTGTGTATAAGTTATTATGCTATTACTACAATGTCAAACAGTGCCTTTTTAAGCAAAACTTGAAAAATAGCAACATTCAAAATTATGAATTGCTATTTTTATTGTCTTTCTCAGTCCAGCGTTACAGGGATCTCCATTTCTGTTGCTACTAATATGAATATGCCGGCCTGGGTAGTATGTTATTTGTATTATGGGTAGTATGTATGATTATGAGAGATGGAGCAGTGGCACCTACATAATATATTAATCTATACTCTATGGTAGTGGATTTAACTTCGTATACTGTGGCCAGATGCATAAGGAAAATATCGTATAGCCATGATATAATTTACAAGATATGATAATGCGCATATGCCCGCCCCCTCCTATGACGTTACCTTGAGAGTGACGTCATAGAAGTCCAACTACACACTTACACAAAGTTGTAATGATTTAATGCACACTAAATGTATGATGGGTAATGAAAAATTCTATGTGCTATAATTTTCAACCATCAAATCGCCTCATTACTTCACGTGTAAATCCAGAAGCAAAATATGATAATCCTGAAAATGTAACATTTTAGTCTATTTGCAATATACCCCAAACCTAATTATGAGGGTCTAGAGAACACCCCGATTTGTGAATTGCTCTAATAATTGAGAACTTGAAATGGGATGGAAATATTCCGTTTAGTACAACTTCGTTTATTAGATGTGCTAACGGTTTGGCTATATAATCCACTATGGTTCTAAGTATATCAGTATGCAATTTTTAGCTCGTTTATGCATTTTTTAACTCCATATTTATCAGTTTGAGCAAAAAAGATACATTTCGATATTTTCTGCCGTGTAATATGTCCACGTGTTTTATACATTTTTACCCGTTTATTTGCCCATTTGCAAAAAAAATATTTATTTAACTCATTCGCCATTTCCTCTCTCCTGGATAATTTCGTCTTCTTTTTTATGTTGCTAATATTATCTGAAACTGTTTCTGTGCCTACCAACTAATTTACAGTTTCCCAAATTATCTCTGAGCATTTTTCATCATGTCATGCAATAAATTTGAAAAATAGGCGTTTTGTTGTTTGTATAAGATTTTTTAGTCTATTTTTATATGTTCTATATTGCGCTATAATAGCTGCGTCATTGCCAGGATACTTCAGAGTTACCTTATATAATTGTTCTTTCCCACAATAGACTTCAGCAATCCATTTGTAATCCACGGCTTTCTCACTTCCCCATTTTAACACTTTTAAAATTTGCTCATTTTCCAATTGCCTCCTTCAGTCTAACAACAAATATATTTGTTTTCTCCTCCACTCCATCATATTCGTAAACATCCCTCCAATCCTCGGTTCTTAGTAAACTCAACAGCGTTTCTGTATCCACGTATCTTTTTAGTGAATTTTAATTTAAAAAAATTCACTACCAGAGAGGTATCGATGGTGAGACTTTGCAAAATTTTTTTTAAATGAGCGCGAACTAGGACCTCTAGAACCCATATCCGGAGTCAGTTTCAATTTTTATATGTATGTATGTATCTATATATATATATATATATATATATATATATATATATATATATATATATATATATATATATATATATATATATATATATATATATATATATATATATATATATATATATATATATATATATATATATATATATATATATATATATCTGTGTGTGTTCAGAAAGATTTCCGCGGTCTTTAATGTGAGACATACTTGGTTCTCGGGTTGAACAGTGTCCACAATTTATGAAAACTCAACGTTTCAGCTCCTGTTTTGGAGCCATTTTCAAGAGGTAAAGGAAATATGTAAGGACACTCTAAGGCCTCAATCTGCCTACTCCTTAGAGCGGTGGATAAAGGTAGGTTGGGTTGTTGTAGCTTGATTACAGGGCCACAATCTGCCTACCCCCCAAATCTAGCCGGAGATCGACTGTGAGGTCTCAGTGTGTTGAACCCTAGGCCTCGGAGAGATCTGGCAGTTCGTTGCAAGTTTTGTCTTATATATGTCGTTCCGTCTACCTGCTTCGTTGTCAGTGAAAGCAGTGGGGTCACCGTCAATTAAGTGGGGGGCTTTGGTCACGGTACTTAGAGGATGATTAGTAATCGAGCTACAACCCAACGGTACTTAGAGGACGAGGATGATTAGTAATCGAGCTACAACAACCCACCTTTGTCCACCGCTCTAAGGAGTAGGCAGATTGAGGCCTTGCGAGTGTCCTTAAATATTTCCTTTCCTCTTGAAAATGGCTCCAAAACAGCAGCTGAAATGTCGAGTTTTCATAAATTCTGTACGCGGTTCAACCCGAGAACCAAGTATGTCATATATATATATATATATGATAAAAAACACTAATAATACAAACATAATGAAACATATATATATATATATATATATATATATATATATATATATATATATATATATATATATATATATATATATATATATATATATATATATATATATATATATATATATATATATATATATATATATATAAAACACTAATAATACAAACATAATGAAACATATATATATATATATATATATATATATATATATATATATATATATATATATATATATATATATATATATATATATGTTTCATTATGTTTGTAGTATTAGTGTTTTTTATCATCTGTGTTGCTGGTTCCACCCATTAGCCCGGATCATCGAGAGTAGACTGCAGAAGAGTGTCTAGAAATAATACTTGTTAAAAGATATCGAGATAAATGTACCAGTAACTGACACATTAGACCAAATATTCAGTGATCATTATCACAACTTAAAGGTAAGATTGCAGAAAGACAATCCTGTGATCCTGTGTCATTCATGCAGCAAAAGATGAGACTTTTTAATATTTTCTTTCAAAACGTTAAGTATTTAAACAAAAATGCTACACAAGCTATCTTAAAATTATTATGATAAACAAAACATGCACTGAATTAATCCACATACAAAAGAGTCTTAATGTCTAAAAAGCTACTCTTACAAAGTCACATCACAACCATCTGATAACACCGCTAAGTCATCTAAATAAATCACTGCAACTTCATGCTGGGGGAAACAATTTTATATTTTGAATCTAAATCGCTGAAACTGTGTAGCTAGCTAAACTAACATGATTAGTGCAAACTACAAATAAATAAAAAAGAAATTAAATTAACAAGCTCTTATTCAAATATTTATTTCATAAAAAAAATGGTTTACAAATATGGTTCTGGAAATTCAAATGAAACTTCACGTCCTGTAAGTTTCTTGTAAACAGAGGCGAATGTATCCACCTGAAACAAGGAAAAATTATTAATGTTTCTTTCTTTTCTTATATTTCAACAATACATCACGAGCGCTTACAGCCTAAATACTATCGTACCGTGGGTGTCGACAAGGAGGAAAGAGGCAACTTGTTAGTTCTGGACTTGAAGGTTCGGAAGAGAATGAAAAACATGTCCTGGCAAGGAATTCCATAACTTGGAAGTCCTAGGGACAAGAGCGGGCATAACAAGATGTTCTATGTCTGGTAACCTGGACAGTAAAAGGGTGCATTCGCTCTGTTCCCCTGGTAGATCTGTTTGGGGCAGCAGGTGGAGGAAAGCTCCTCTGAGCAGTGCCCGTGCAGATATCTATAAAAGAGAGAGAGAGGTCACCGACGGCACGTCGGTGGGCAAGGGATGGTAGCCTTTGGGTGAGGGTAGGCTCACCGATGAGACGTATAGCTCTCTTCTGAATGGAGTCCAGGATAGCAAGTGTAGAAGCAGCAGCGGCACCCCAGATGTGGGAGAAGTATTCGAGGCTTGGTCTTATTTGTGAAGTATATAGTATATAAGGTATAAAGATCAGCTGGTGAAAAGTATTTGCGAGCCCGGAAGAGGAAGCCTAATTTCTTAGCAGCCGCTTCTGCAATTGATGTGACATTTGGGTGCCAATCGAGATTTCGATCCACAGAAATGCCTACAAATGAAAAGGACTCATTACTTTGAATAACTTAGTTGTTCATTGTGATGGGTCTAGGGTTGGTGTATCTCTTATGAGATAGAAAGCAAGACTGAGATTTGGTGGAGTTGAATTGTACAAGATTTCTACTTCCCCAGTCTAATATTTTTTGGAGATCCACAGATACAGAACCCTCCATGAGTTTGCGATCCTCATCTAATTGGGCTAAAGAGACAGGCTTAGAATATTGTATATTTGAGTGGAGTGTGCTGCCGTCCGCATAACTGTGAACTGGCTAGAGGAATGGCCATCCACGGCAATAGAAATGCTCCGGTTGGAGAGGAAATTGGCTGTCCAGGTACAGAGTTTTGGTGGTAGGCCATAGGCTGGAAGTTTATTAAGCAGCGCTGCGTGCCAGACCTGGTCGAATGCTTTGGATATGTCTAGAGCGACAATCTGCGATTCACCGTGTAGTTCCATAGACTTGTTCCAAGAATGGGTGACAAAGGAAAGAAGGAAAGGAGGTCGGCAGTTGATCTGCGCTGACGGACAATACGGATCTGCATCATCAGCATTAAATGTGTTAAAGTCTTTGAAATATGAAATGATGGCTAAATCATGGTCTAAGTTTGCTCACTGCTCCACTAACTACACAAGTGAATTTTCATTGCTTTAGCCTGATCATAATAAAAATAGTGGTCATAGTACTGAACAATGTTGAAGGTTCAGCCTTTTCTGTTCTGCTTACTTAACAAGCAGCTAATATTACTATGACTATAATTCAGAATCATTTGAGCGGCTTTAGATACACAAGGTCAATTATAGCAGTCTGGCATTTACCACTCTTTGCAAATTTCCATCACTAAAGTTTAAAACTAATACCCTCTGAGTATTTCAATATATAAAGATGACTAATCTGGGTAATCCTGTGTTGTAGACACCTCACTAGTAAACAAACAATTCGGGTGGAATCGGAACGCAGAAGTGGACGCTGTGCACTGTTGCCAGATGACTATTACCAAGGGTCATTTTAAATATAGAAGGAAATCAAGGGGTGAACAAATGTTTTTATAATGTAAATAAATTATAATATGGCGTCATCTACATAAATCGATATGTGACATATTTTGCGGAAAGCAGTAGGAAAACGGAAATGTAGAAAGTTAATTTTCAGCCATGGTGGTCCAGAGGAAAAAACGTGGGCCTCTGGACCCAAGGGTACTGGGTTCAATCCCAGATTTCCCCTCTCCTCCCTTTTTAAGTACACCAGTAACATGAACAGAGGTTGTGCCATTCTGATTGAGCAAGGTAATCTGCACGTTCCACCCTTCCCAGGGGGCGTAAAGCCGTCGGTACCGTGCCCATGCGATGTTAGGCATGTTAAAGACCCAAATTTCCCGGACAGTGAGGTGAATGAATCACTTGAGTAAAGTGAATGAATTGCGGTGCTATCGGGGCGGCAAGGCCGCGGACGAGCCCTGAGGGAACAAAAAAAAAAAAAAAAAAAAAAAGTGAATGAAGCAATTTCCGTTGCGAATTGCCGATGATAAATACAGCTCTATATGCTAATAGCAACCGGTATCCAGTATATTTTTTTAAGCCGAAATGTTTCATGGTAGCCTATGTGAAAACTGCAACTTGTGATGAGCACTGATAAGTAAACTTTGAGAACCCAAATCACCACAACACATATTTCAAAGACCTTACGATCGTTCCGTTGACCATCACAGCAATTCGCAACGGAAATTGCTTCATTCACTTTTCACACTCATTTAAGATCGGAAACTGAAATAAAAAAAAAACACTTCGAAGCGAAGACCATTTTGAGCCATTTTCTCGGTTATGTTTATCATCGACAGTTGTCAGTAAAAATTGCTTCATTACCATAAAACATAAGTAATTGGAGAACCCAAATCACCACAACACATTTCAAAGACCTTACCACCAGAGCATGAAAAATTCTAAGAAAATAAAAGAATTTTTGTTTTGTTTTTTTTTTTAATAGAATTTTTCATCTTCTGATGACGTTGACGTGGTCAACGAAACGATCGTAAGGTCTTTAAAATGTGTTGTGGTTTGGGTTCTCCAAGTGTAGTTATCAGTGCTCATAACAGGTTCTAGTTTTCACATAGGGCACCATGAAACATTTCGGCTTAAAAAAATATACTGGATACCGGTTGCTATTAGCATATACAGTTGTATTTATCATCAGCAATTCGCAACGGAAATTGCTTCATTGAGTTTCCTCAAGTGATTCATTCACCTCACTGTGGGGGAAATTTGGGTCTTTAACGTGCCTAACAAGGCATGGGGACGGGACCGACGGCTTTACGCCCCCTGGGAAGGGTGGAACGTGCAGATTACCTTACTCAATCAGAATTGCACAACCTCTGTTCATGTTACTGGTGTACTTAAAAAGGGAGGAGATGGGAAATCTGGGATTCAACCCAGTACCCTTGGGTCCAGAGGCGCACGTTTTTTCCCCTGGACCACCATGGCTGAAAATTAACTTTTTACATTTCCGTTTTTCTACCGCTTTCCGCAAAATATGTCAAATATCGATTTATGTAGATGACGCCATATTATAATTTATTTACATTATAAAAACATTTGTTCACCCCTTGATTTCCTTCTATATTTAAAATGACCCTTGCTAATACTCATCTGGCAACAGTGCATATCGTCCAGCGTCCACTTCATGTTCCGATTTCACCCGAATTGTTTGTTTACTAGAGAGGTGTCTTCAACACAGGATTACCGAAACTGACCCCAGATATGGGTTCTAGGGGTCGTAGTTCGCGCTCATTAGCAAAATTTGTTTCAAAATTCAAAAGTTGGGTCTCCCCATTAGTGAATTTTTTCTACGAAAATTCACTAAAAGCACATTTTAATCTGGAATACCCAACAAGAATTGTTATTTCAAAATAATGTAATTCTAATGGTCTGGTAATACATCTCATTTTCTCAACTCAACATTTTACACTACTAACAATTTAACCAGAAAACATAATTAAAATGTTAAAAACAAAGGTAAACAAGAACCACAAACAAAGTTTAATTTTAAACGTTTTCCTAATTGTATCAGATGACTTTTAAAACTCACTACCAAACTAACATGTATTATTGTTTATTATTAAAAATAAAAATGTTGAGCCTAAAATACATTACTTACCTTATGTTCGATGGTGGTCTGTTGATTTTTGTCAAGGTGTACCTTGATCAATTGTGTACCATCTAACCTCACCCTTATCCTTTTACCAACAATTTCTGCTGGGTAAACTAGATCTTCTAGGATAGCATCATACACTGCAGTCAATGTACGGGATCTTGGGCGTTTCTGCTTATTCTTTGTACGGGTCTTACGGGTGGGCTTGGGCAAAATTTTACGTTCACCCACAAATACTACATGCTTCCCACTGAATTTCTTTTCTAATTCTCTAACTAGCCTAATCTGAACTTTCTGAAACTGTTTCAGTTTTGGCATGGGAACATAGATGATGACTGACTGAAAGAGATGAATGGCAGTTATTAGTAGATCCTACTAAATAATAAATTATTTACTTGGAATATAAATTAATTTCAGTTAAAAGTTATAATCATGGTACATCTTTAGGTGTCCTAAGTAATAATCATCATGTAAAACATGTGGGGAAAATAATTAAATGGTAAGGAGTACATTTACACTCACCTTTTTGTTGTTTAAATCAATCTCTCTTGCTTTTGTAATATGCAGTTCTCTCAACTGAGCCTTTAAATCGGAATTCATTTCCAATTCAAGAAGGGCTTGAGCTACTTGTTGTTCAAAGGCATCGGGCTCAGAGCCTCCTGCTTTGATTATTTTGGACGACATCTGTAAAATTAATTATTTTAATGTAAAAACAATTACAAAATTGAAGAAACAGTGGTATACCAAAACAGTATATTATTTTTTCAAATATCTAGAGAATACTTATAAAACAGAAACATAAGTAATCGGAAAATACAAACTAAAGGTCCAACCGAATTAACCTATAAATGCAATCTTAAAATACAGAAAGTTTGAACAAACCATCCAACAAAAATGATAAGAAAAGAACGAACGGAAACTTTGAATTTACACTACTCACTTAATATTTTCTGTATAAAGCCAGTAGAGTACAAAAAATAAGCAGTTATTAAGGATAATAAACACGTACCTTGCCGACCTAATCTTGTAAAAGAAATCTCTTAGAAAAGAAAGTACGCAAGCGTCCATGATGACAGTAAGTCATTGTCAATATCCAATATGACAATCTAATGAAGAAAAATTCCACCAAACTTTACATAGATAATAGTTTTTACACAAGCGTCTACAGTCACCGAGATACTTTGGCTTTCAAAATCGCACATACGTAGTTTGGACTTCCCGCTTGTTTGGAATTTGATGTTTGATGATTTGATCAGCTGTTTTCCGCTTGCTTATGTTGTGTAGTATTGTTTCAGCTTGTTTTTAAACAATTATAAAAAGAAATAAAAAAATCTTAATGTATTGCCCCATTGTGGACTAAACTTTTCACTAACACATATTCCAAAATAGAAAATATACATTCTCAAAACATTTGATTGCAATGAGCAGCGCTCTGATATTTTTTAAGTGGCGCTAATTTTTCAAGCTGGTCTATAAAAAAATACATTTTGTAATAAAGTTGCATGACATGTTAGAAAACAATGTTACTTACCAGGATGAATCTTCCTTGCGTGTTTTCTCAAATTTGGAAAAGACATAAACGAGGCGGAACAAATTGTACACAGTGGCATATTTACTTTTACTAGGTACCGTCTTTTGGAATTTAGAAACGACTATTCACTAACGATAAACAAGCGGGAGGTCCAAACTACGCATGCGGGATTTTGAAAGCCAAAGTATCGCGGTGGCTGTAGACGCTTGTAATAGTTTCTCTCGCTTCTAGGAGGATAAAATATCCTGCTAGTCTTGCAAAAATCTAAGTTGCACCCAATTTTTACGTCATCAGTATTCTTGCCGTGACGAATAACCATTGACGTTTTGCCGTTTTACGACCTGAAACACCTGGCTGAGGTCTTCTTTAATAATAATCCTGCCTGAACTGACCTTTCTGACTTGTTTGCCCAATTAAAAACTAAACGAAAAAATGTTCGGGACGCATTAAGTTCGTTATGGTAGTGAATTTTCATAAGAATAATATATTAAAGTGATTTAACCTTATATTAAAAGTTATAAAACATTACTCTATTTAATTAGGAACAGCAAAAAAATGGTAAAGGAAGACAAGCAAAACATGATCTCTATCACAAATATTTATACAGTCATTTGGATACACAATTCAAACAAAGAAATTAATAAACAGGAAATATACTCAACAAAAAATACACTAGAAAGCTGGACATACAAAAATCCTGTGGTTCATGCATTGAGGGTGATATGCATGCAGAAGGGGAAGAAGAACCCCACGTCCAAGAAGGTTTCTGCCCCTCATCCAAAAACACGGGAGGTTCTCCTTCCTCTTGTGCCTACATACAATAACTACCTGCAAATCATAAAGCGCAAGAAAAATTTCTTGGGAGCAACCCCCAAGAAAGTTTCTGGACCTGGGCGAATATGGATGCGTTGCGGGGTAGATAGCGTTTAAAGGAGGTATTGCTGCAAAATGTGAAAAACGCATATTTGCAAAGTCTGACTAAATATATTTTTAGAATTTTCCTCTTATATTTCCTCCCCGTCCAGCACCCGTATTCATTCTTGGTCTGAATACAGAAATACGCTTTAAAGTGCTATTTATTAAAAAACATATTTACCAACTAACCTGCGAAATCATGGATTATAAAAATGATGGATCTAGTAACTTATCCATCATTAGGTACCGTTCTCATTTTGTAAGCAGGTCTTGATACTTGCAAAGAACATTGACGCCCGTGGTACTAAATTTAACACAACGAACCTAACAAATATTGTCTTCCGCACGGAGAAAAACTATAAAAATGTCGATACTGTTCTGTTACTACATAATGCATTAGTTACTTCCCCTGGTTATACAATAATAATAATGTTTAAGGGGTCTTGTCGCGGCTCAATTAAGAAACATTAAAAACCGAGTGTTAACACCGCTCTTAGAATATGACTTACTGATATACTGATTTTCTATTTTAGGCAAAATTGTATTGTTTTAAGTCATTAACTCACAATATTCATTTATAACCATCGTCCTATATTTATTTTAAATATTTATATCCATGTTTTAAATATGTTAGGTTAGTTAAAAGTCAGTTGTAAAATATCAAACGTTGTGCACAGTTTCCATCTATAACATTCTGTGTTAACTAGAGCTGTCGTGACGACATACTACCTGGTTCCGCACTGAGATGGCGTCCCTGTTGTACATCTCACAATATTCTACATTCTGACATGTTGCAATAATGTAACTTCCTTTGTTTTTTATCTACGATTGATTTAAATAGCGTAGCAGTACAAGTAACGCCCATGATACAAATAACGAGAGATATGATATTCAGACTACCTATTTTTAGACCCATGATATAATGACTTAGAAGAGATATGATATTGCGCATATGCCCCGCCCCCTCCTATGACGTCACGCGGTGAGTAACGTTATAGAAGTCCAACTACACACTTAAAACAAAGTCATTCGCAATCAAAAAGTTTCTATACGTCAGTTTATTGCGGTTGAAGTTACGCTTATATTGTCTTTTTCAAATAATATAGATCGCAGCACTAAATTTAATCTTTTTCATTTTTATTACTTCCAACGGTATGCACTTAAATATTAGTAAAATACGTAATTTGTTAATAGGATGTGATGAAACGTCAAACCTCACTGCACGACAGCATATTATTGTTGCATTGGACTCACCACTTGACACCATGCGCGTGACAGGTCTAAAAATAGGTAGTCGGAATATCATATCTCTCGTTATTTGTATCATGTTTTAGACCTGTCACGCGCATGGTGTCAAGTGGTGAGTCCAATGCAACAATAATATGCTGTCATGCAGTGGGGTTTGACGTTTCATCACAACCTCTTAACAAATTACGTATTTTACTAATATTTAAGTGCATACAGTTGGAAGTAATAAAAATTAAAAAGATTAAATTTAGTGCTGCGATCTATATTATTTGAAAAAGACAATATAGGCGTAACTTCAATCGCATTAAACTGACGTATAGAAACTTTTTTATTGCGAATGACTTTGTTTTAAATGTGTGTAGTTGGACTTCTATAACGTTACTCACCATGTGACGTCATAGGAGGGGGCGGGGCATATGCGCAATATCATATCTCTTCTAAGTCATTATATCATGGATAACGTCATCTGTCTTTGTCCAACATTGTAGATATTGCATTACAGAATCTGAAGTGATGTCGAGGATTATTTTAATACTAATTTAGAATAATTTTATTTTTCTGTGATCAAAAGACTTGAAAATTGGTACACAGCCACGTCTGTCTATGTTCTTCTAAGTTGTAAATTTTCGTTTGAATCACTTAAACAATTTGAGAGATATTGCGTTGAAAAAAATATTTTTTAATTTTTTGTTAAGAAAAAAATGGCGTCAAGATCTGATGAACGAACTCATCCAAGCCATTAACAAAATAAAGGTAATTCTCAAATTTGGTCCAAAGCAGTGAAGTATTTTTTGAGTTATCGGTTGGATACACACATACAAATTTATGAAGAAAATTGACTAAAAGAAGGAAAAGCATGAGGTTTGTACACATTATGCTCAAATGGCCTTGATGTATGGCATGGTTCGTTTCCGTTCTTTTAGCTTTTAATTGGGCAAACTGATGTCAGGGCAGATCAGAAAGGTCAATTCGGGCAGGATTATTATTAAAAAGCACCTCAGCTAGGTCTTTTATGTCGTCAAACGGCAAGCGATAATGGTAGTAGTGATGACGTAAGAATCTGGTGCAAATTAGAATTACGCATGCTTGATGGGTAAAAAGTCAAAACTAAACATCAACAAATTGTCAAAAGTCAAAATAAAATTAACGTTACATAAATACCAAATTCAATATTTAGCTGTTACTTCAGAGAGAAATTAACTATTTGCATCCACCTGAGAGTTTGTAAGTAATCACACTACTGCAAATCAGAATATTTGAATTTGAAGTAGTATATTATCTTGTTATATAATATTTATGGTCACCTTATTTTATTTATAGTAATATGGGGGGACACGGTCACGATCATGAACCATACAAAATCCCTGATTATAGAATATACAAAGTTGAAGACATACCTTTGTTAGTAAGAACACAGAACGCATTAAAAGCCAGAGGTCTAAAAGATCCCTGGTTACGTAATGAAGTTTGGCGTTACAATGAAAAAGTCTTTGGTACCGAAGCTTCAAGAACCAAGGCATTATTCCTTAGAGGATTCAAAGTAGGTTTTGCTGCTTTTGTTGTTACAGTAATTGGTACCGAGATTTATAATAGAGTGTTTCCTTCAAAACACGGACATGGTCATGACGACCATTAGAAAGTAGTGTGACATGAAATGTGAATAGTTTTGTGCAAGTGTATGTTAAATATAATTATCACTATTATTCAAGTTGTCAATCTTTTCTGTTTTACTGTGGTTATTTTATATCCCTTTATAACTGTTCAAAATTATTTCTGATACATACTGTATTAATTTTATGCGGAAAAAATTAAGGTAATTCTGCAGTTGAATCCGGTGAACCGGCAGAGTCGTCGCGCACTAGAATTTCGTCGTTGCAGTTGACGCGCTGTTGCCACATCCTTCTAGTAGTAGAAATAAATTATAAGATCCGAGAATTCATAAAAATAAATATGCACACAGTAAGTGCGCTATGGTAGCGTATGGTATAATAATGCGTGTTTTACGTTAATGAACACGAATATTATAAATCCATGTGCGTAATGGTAGGGAGTATGATATAATTATGCAAGTAAAACGGAAAAAAATTGACCTTTAGTGACGCAGCAAGTGTTTTACGGTAATGAATACGAATATAATAAATCCATGTGCGTTATGGTAGGAGTATGATATAATTATGCAAGTAAAACGGATTTTTTTTAAAGTAGACCTATATTGACGCAGCAAGTGTTTTACGGTAATGAATACGAATATAATAAATACATGTGCGTTATGGTAGGGAGTATGATATAGGTATGCAAGTAAAACGGAAAAATTAAAAATATATCTATATTGACGCAGCAAGTGTTTTACGGTAACGAATACGAATAAAATACATGTGTGTTATCGTAGGGAGTATGATACAATTGAGCTAGAAAAACAGAAAAATTTAAAAATATACCTATATAGACGCAGCAAGTGTTTGGCGCTAATGAACACGAATATAATAAATACATGTGCATTATGGTAGGGAGTATGATATAATTTATCAAGGTGAACGGAAAAATGTTAAAATATACCTATATTGACGCAGCAAGTGTTTTACGCTAATGAACACGAATATAATAAATATATGTGCATTATGGTAGGAAGTATGATATAATTTATCAAGTAAAACGGAAAATTTTCGAAATCACCTATATTGAGGCAGCAGTTGCGTTATGGTAATGAACATCCATAAAATAATAGCTTATGAAAAGACTTAGGAAACCTTGAAGAAGAAATTCGCTATGAAAGCTGACATGACTATGTACAGTGCAACCGACTGCACTGTACAAAAGCTTTATGATACAAGATAGGCTCTGCCTTTTAAATAATCAGAAGAATGAAAGTATACATACATACATACACACACACACACACATATATATATATATATATATATATATATATATATATATATATATATATATATATATATATATATATATATATGGACAAGTCATTTTTGACAATAAATACACAAAATTTTATAAAATTTGGTGGGTGTCTATTGTTTTATTGTATTAGTAAGCAACTTTAATTCGATTGGGTTAAATGACCTTTCCGAATACATAGTTTTGGCGCGCAATTTACTTTCCATTTCTTTTTCACCATTATATATATAATATTCTGTGTGCATTAAGAACCTCGGTGGTTGAGGGGTAAGAACGTGTGCCTTTGGACATAAGGGTACTGAGTTCGTGCCCAGGGTACTCCTTTCACTTTTTCAGTACAAACTGTAACATTAACATCTACCAAGGTTCTGACATTGTATTTCAGTAAGTTGAATATCTGCACGTTCCGCCCTTCGGAGGGGGCGTAAAGCCGTCGGTCCCGTGACCATGCGATGTTGGGCACGTTAAAGATCCCTACCCTCTTTACAGAAAGGCAGGGTCTGCTGAAAATTGTGGGCTACTGGATGAGACACTGATAGTTTTTGCAACCGGATTCGCCTCTTGCGGCATCTTGAGGCGTCATACTTATTCTCAGTTAAGCGGGAAAATATATCGCCAAACAATCTAATTTTTATGACATTTTAATACATATTTTTACTCACCTTTCCTTTCTATTTCATTATAGCTATAAAAGAAATTATTCCTGCCCGTCACAATAAACTTAATTTCTGTATTTCATTTGCCAAAATACTTCATGATGGGTAAAGCCCATGTGCCTATCTGCAAACGTACGAGAATTTGTACCGAACCGTTTAATAAAAGTGGGTTATTTTACAGTCCAACCTTTCTCCTGTGGGCGAGATTGTCTAAATTTGATGTGTGATTAAAACAATATATTTAACATTCAAAACATTGCTATGAAAATTCGCTACCATAGCGCACTTGCTGCGTCCCGACTTTTTAACTTTGTAGTAAATTTTATGTCTCATGAAAAAACATATTTAACATTAAAAATAGTTCTAGGAACATTCGCTACCATAGCGCACTTGCTACGTCCCGACTTTTTGACTTTGAACTGAATATTATGACTCATTGAAAAGACATATTCATCATTAAAATCATTTTGATGAACATTCGCTACCATAGCGCACTTGCTGCGTCACGACTTTTTAACTCTGTACTAAATGTTATGTCTCATGAAAAAAACATATTTCACATTACAAATAGTTCTAGGTACATTCGCTACCATAGCGCACTTTCTGCGTCTCGACCTACATTTAGTCTCTTAAAAAAAACATACTTAACATTAAAAAAAGTTGTATAGAAATTCGCTACCACAGCGCACTTGCTGCGTCCCGACTTTTTAAGGTTGTACTAAATATTATTTCCTTACAAAGTCGATAAAGAGAAGGATGTGGCAACAGCGCGTGAACTCCAACGACTGCATTCTATTGCGCGACGACTCTGCCGGTTCACCGGATTCAACTGCAGAATTACCAAAATTAAATATAATGGCCTACCAGTTTTCGGTGGAACCTCTGTGGTCCAGAATGTGTGCCTCTGAACCGAAGGGTACTGGGTTTGATGCCCAGGGTTTCCCTGTCAATTTTTCAGTTCAAACTAATAAATTAACATCAACTGAGGTTCTGGCATTATATTTGAGCAAGTTGAGTGTCTGCAAGTTCCAAGCTTCGGAGGGGGCATAAAGCTACCCTTCTTACAGAAAGGCAGGGGTTCAGCAAGGGGTTAAGGAGTCGCGGGCCAAAGGACTCCAGGGGGCAAGTTGAGGAAGTGGAAATAACATAAACTTTCGATGAAGCTTTCCCCAAGACCGTCATACGCGGTGAAAAGCCCCATCCTGCACAAGGTGACCCTGCTAATAACTAAACATGACGGATCTAGACAAGGAGGTCGAACTAAACTCCCCTAATCTACGGTGTCACGTGACCTGTGCCTAGGGATGGATGGCACCAGGGCAATGGTGTCGTGAACGGAACCTCTGGAGTACCGGGCAACCCCCCAGAGTAACCCGCCTTACACCACACAGGGGATTCTGATGGTGTGGACAGTATTTCTCCCATTCTCGTGGGAACAACATGAAGATAATAAATACATATAAAACCAATGAGGCTCGAGGAGTGGCTCCGGCAACAGACTTGTGCCGTGAGTCTATTCTGGAAACAGAGACGAACCAGGGGGCGGCAGCAAACTCTGGAGGTCTCATGACCGACGTAGATACGGGGGATCAGGGGGTAGCCTCGGCCAGAGACCTGTCTCCGACACCCAAGCTGGAGGCTGGGTCCCACCGGAGGGCGGCGAGTAGAGTAGAGGGACTGCCCCGGCAGTCCAAGCGTCTTTATGGGGCGCAAAGAAAGAAGTTCCGGAGGGCGCATAAAATGGCGACCGGGACGTGGACGGTCGAGAAACGTAAAGGCGCAAGAGGGGACGGCGAGTCAGAAGAGGACGCCCTCGAACTCTAGCACGCCCACTACAGACAGATGTCCCAAAAGGGCCAGGGTGCCTGTAAAGGCGCAAGAGGAGAGTGCGAGTCAGAAGACGCCGCGCTCTGGCTCTAGCACGCCTACTACAGACAAACGTCCCAAAAGGACCAAGGCCGGAACACCGGCACAGACTGGCTCGTATAGGGAGGCTGCGGAGGGCCTTGGGATGGCGGTGATTGACAGACGCCATCCTGAGGTCACGCTAGACCAGGGGAAGGCGGACCTGATCGAAGCTGTGGTGGACTCTCTTCAGGAAGGGGAGAGCCCGCCTCAGTTCCACCGGGCGCGCCTGGCGGGGGGGCATCCTCTGGATAACCTGTGCCGGCCCGCAGTCGCGGGACTGGCTGCGGAAAACGATCGGGGGCCTCGGTCAGATTTGGGAAGGGGCGGACTTGACAGCCGTCGAGCCCAAGGAACTCCCAAACGCGAGGTCCTTGTACGGATCCCTGACACCGTCCCGCAGGAGACGGTGATTAGTAGACTGAAGATCCAGAACCATGAACTGGGGATACAACACTGGTCGGTTCTAAGCAGGAAGGCAGAGGAGAAAGGACAGACTCTCGCCTTCTCGATCGACCAGGCGTCTTACAGAGCCCTTGAAGGAACCTGCTTCAAGGCATTCTGGGGCCTGGGAATGGTTAGCTTCCGCCCACTGGGGAAGCAACTACGGGTTAATGGGACTTAGGTTCCATCAGGTCAACCTCCAACACAGTAGGGCAGCCACGGCCGGACTACTGATGGCTCTGAGGAACATACAGATGTGGCCCTCATCTAGGAACCGTATAAAGGAGAGATCAAGGGACTCGGCGGGGCTGCTGGAAAGCTCATCTACAGCCTGCATTTTTGTCAGGGAAGAGATAGTTTCTGCCTTTAATGAATTTCTGTTCCAGGGACCTGGCAACGATCAAAATCCGATGTGGAGGAGCAGATGGACTGAGGGACATTACTGTCGTGTGAGCCTATCTGCCAGGGGACAGCACGGACCCTCCTCCACCCAACGAATTGGAGCAGCTGATGGTGGGTAGCAGAGTAGGTGGATGGCAGACCATCATCAGCATAGATGCGAATGCGCACCATGAGTTGTGGGGTAGCTCGGACACAAACTCTAGGGGTGAGGCACTTTTACAATTCTTTATAAAATTTAATTTAGACATATTGAATAGAGGTAATAAACCGACCTTCGTCACAACACGGCGTGAGGAAGTTTTAGATCTAACAGTTTCCACCCAGTTTCTGGGTGACTTTGTTAAGAGCTGGGCTGTGTCTAGGGAAGTGAGTAGCTCAGACCACAGATACATCCGGTTTTAAATCGCCAAAGTCGAAAGACAAACGGTATGGTACCGGGACCTCCGCAAGGCGGACTGGGAAGCCTACAGGCCAGGCCTAGCAGTGGAACTGCGGGGGGTGGAAGACTACCATAGACAATTCAATAGACCTCGAGATTGCAGCAGTCCAATTGCGAGACGCAATCACCTCGGCCTATAACGCCAACTGCCCCCTGAAAATAAGGGTGTCCACCAGGAACGTCCCGTGGTGGAACGAGGACCTCGGGCAAAGAAGGACGCAGGTTCGTAAGCTGTTTAACGCGGCCAAAAGGTCGGGAGCATGGGATGAATATAGACAGGCCCTAACGACCTATAACAAAAGACTGAGGGACGCCAAGAAGGAGTCGTGGAGGAGGCACTGTGAGGAAGTGGAGAACACGTCAGAGAGTGCTCGACTACACAAGATCCTGTCCAAAGGCACTCAGACCAACATAGGCTCCCTTAGAACATCCACCTGAGGCTTTATAAGCTCGGGGGAGGAAACTATGGAAATTTTACTCCAGGCGCACTTCCCCTGCTGTAACATAATAAACCAATCACCTCCGGACTGGGAACACTCAGAAAAGGAGGCGCCTTATAGGCAGGCATCTAGAGTAGACTGGACAGTCGCTAAAGAGGTGGTTACCTGGAGCAAAATCAGATCGGCCATTAACAGCTTTAAGCCATACAAATCGCCGGGATTTGATGGAATAATGCCCATCATGCTCCAACAGGGGATAGATATACTGGCGCCGGTGTTTACCCTCATTATGAGAGCCATCCTGGCTCTGAGGTACATTCTGAGGGCATGGAGACTGGCCAGGGTTGTATTCATTCCTAAACTTGGGCGTCCAACAGACCAGGCAAAGTCCCTAAGGCCAATAAGTCTCATGTCCTTCTTGCTAAAAACAGTGGAAAAACTGCTCGACCGGCACATTAGGGGCGGTGTACTGGAAGCATATCCCCTACACTGCGGACAATATGCATACAGAGCAGGATTCTCAACAGAAACACCACTGTACCAACTGGTGCTGAAACTGGAGAATACGCTGGAGAACAGGGAGGTGGCGCTGGGGGCCTTCCTAGACATAGAGGGGGCCTTTAGCAACACCTCGTTCGGATCGGTTCTGGCAGCTGTCCGGGAGCGTGGAATAGAGGAGACCTGCTGCAGGTGGATCGGTTCCATGCTCAGGGACAAGGCGGTGTTCACCTCACTCGCGGAAGCGACTCTGCTGGCGGAAGTCGCGGCGGGATGACCGCAGAGGAGCGTTCTGTCTCCCTTGCTCTGATGCCTAGTCGTGGACGGCCTGCTGGGGAGGCTCTCGGGAGGGGGGTATGAGGTACAGGGCTATGCGGACGACATTGTCATCATAGTCCGAGGAAAGGTCACACAGGCAGTGTGGGAGCGCATGCAGACTGCACTGAAAGTGGTGGAAGGGTGGACGGTTGATCAAGGGCTCGGGGTGAGCTCCGAGAAAGCAACCGTCATGCCGTTTACGAGGAGGAGGAAGTGCGACAGCCACAGAACTCTCACTCTATACGGTAGAAGCATTCCAATCGCCAGGGAGGTAAAATATCTTGGGGTCGTATTGGACTCTAAGCTAACCTGGAATGGTCACATTGGAAAAATACTGCGTAAGGCAGTCATGACCTTAGCCGTCACTAGGCGGCTATATGGAAAAACGTGGGGACTAAGACCTAGTATGGCCCACTGACTGTACACAAGGGTGGTCAGACCATCGTTAACATATGCGGCACTGGTCTGGTGGCCTAAGGTGACACAATCCAGTGACAAACAAAAACTAGGCAAGATCCAAAGGATGGCTTGCCTAGGCATCACAGGGGTCATGTCTTTCAGCCCAACAGCCGGCATGGAGGCGTTTCTGGATCTGCCCCCCCTACACCTAGTTATTATGGTGGAGGCCAGGCTAGGACTATACAGACTAGCCTGCAATGGTAGACTGAAGATCAACCCAGGCTTCAGGGGCCACTGCAAAATTCAGGAGATCGTGAGGGAGCCCATGCTTGAAATGAGGTCAGACTTCGTGAGCCCGCGAATGTGCAGGAAAACAACTTTACAGTGGAAATCCCCGACCGCGAGGCATGGCGGGAGGAGACGCCGGGCATGCCACGGGACGCGCTCGTCTGGTTCACGGACGGATCCGGCGGGAAGCGTGGGACGGGGGCAGGTGTTTACTCGGAAGGACCGAGGGTGTCATAGTATTTCCCTCGGAGCCCATGCAACGGTGTTTCAGGCCGAAATATACGCCTTTCTGCACTGTGTGCGGGAGAACAAGAGGAGGGGCTACACCAACAAGCGGATCCTCATAGCCACAGACAGCCTTTAAGGCACTAAGTAGCCCACGGGTAAATTCCTGGCTGGTGAGTGAGTGCCGAGACGAGACGAGCGACCTGGCTGGGCAGAATGAGGTGACCTTCATCTGGGTGCCGGGTCACTCGGGGGTCAAAGGCAATGAAGAAGCTGACAGACTCACGAAGATAGGGTCAGCAGAACCATTTATGGCACCAGAACCGGCTCTGGGCGTGACAAAGAGCACTGCCAGGGGAGCCATTAAGTCTTGGGGAAGAAACCAACACAAGGTGTACTGTGCTCAGACATGGGAAGTCAACAATTGACGGACCCAGTTCAAAGAGAGTTGTGGAGCTGCTAAATCTTAGCAGAGGACAGCTCAGAAACACAACAGGTCTCTTGATGGGACACATGGCCGTCATGCACTCAACAAAAAATACATTAGAAAGCTGAACATAAAAAAAAATCATGTGGTTCATGCATTGAGGGTGATTGTATGTATGCAGAAGGGGAAGAAGAACCCCCAGGTCGAAGAGGGTTTCTGCCCCCTCACCCAAAAACACAGGGGGTTGTTCTTCCCCTTGTGCATGCATACAACTACCTGCAAAGCATAAAGCACAAGAACAATTTCTTGGGAGCAACCACCAAGAAAGTTACTGGACCTGGGTGAATATGAATGCGTTGCGGGGTAGACAAGGTTTAAAGGAGGTATGGCTGCAAAATGTGAAAAACGCATCTTTTCAAAGTCCGACTAAATATGCTTTTAGCATTTTCCGCTCATATTTCCTCCCCGCCCAGCACCCATATTCATTCTTGGTCGCTTAACTTTCTTAGGGGTTGTTTGCAGCAAATTTGCCTTGTGGCTTGTGCATCCAAGGAGGGTTCTAAGCATGTTTCTGAAAAAAATTTATAAAAACCCTTAATGCAGTAAACTGTAAATTTACCGAAATTACATCCCACAATGTCGACCATAATGCCTTTTTCAGATAATATCGAATACAGCACTAAAGTAAATAAATTCACTTGCTGTTTCACTTATTCTTTTATGTTTATATTACATATATATGCACAAGATAATTAAGTATAATAAAGGTGACCCTTAATTAACATTAGGGCAACACAAACTTAAAAGTAGAGAAGACATTTAGATCGTGTGTTAAAGGCCATATGTTTGATTAAAAATCACTTCTAACTGTATGCAGATAAAAATTAGTCAAACACATTTATAAAATCTGAAAAAAAAAACCAACAGTTTTACGATATTATTTTAAAAAAACCAATAGGATTATGTTTCGCGGAGATTTCGCGAGTGTATGAACCTAGCTTTTGTCCAAGACTACACTGGACTACCAGGTCTTGATACTTGCAAAGAACATTGACGCCCGTGCTACTAAACTTAACACAACGAACCTACCAAATATTGTCTTTCACACGGATACAAACTATAAAAATGCCGATATGGTTGCCATTACTGCCTTGACTGCGGGCCCAGATGAGATCCCCTCCTTTATTTTGCGAGACTGTGCTTCTGTTTTTGCCTACCCTCTTACTTTAATATTTAATAGCTGCATTCAATAAGCCAAACATCGGTCTCTTTGGAAGAGATCTAAGTCGTGTCCTATCGGTAAGGGTGGTAGTAGGACAAGTGTCCTTGAATACAGGCAGGTCATTATCTCGAATAACTTTGGTAAACTTTTTGAATCGGTACTGCATCCCTTAATGTATAATCACGTAAGGGTGATGATCGATCCTGCCCAACACGGTTTCATACCAGGTCGATCTACTGTAACAAATTTATTTTCTTTCAACCAATACGTTTCGACATCTTTTCAGCATAGATCTCAGGTGGATGTCATATACATGGATATTTCTAAAGCTTTCGACCGGCTTGACCATGGCATCCTATTGCATAAGCTTAAATCTTTTGGTTTCTCTAATCATTTGATCGAACTGTTTAGCAATAGGAGTCAGTATGTTGCGGTGGGAGGTGTTACATAGTCAGAGTTCATGGCTACATCTGGAGTCCCTCAAGGATATATTTTGGGTTCTTTATTATTTAATATCTTCATAAATGATGTGGTGATGGACAATGATGTCAATTATTTGCTGTATGCAGACGACCTTAAGATTTTTTTTGGAAGTGAATAACTTGTCTGATTGTCATAGAATTCAAGCAGCTCTTGATGCTTTGGTAAAGTGGAGTTATGAAAACCGGCTATCACTGAATGTTCACAAGTGCTGTGTCATGACGTTCACTCTAAGGAAACTTCCAGTGCGGTTTGGTTATAGCATGCATGTTCATATCTACCAAAAAAGGAGCTGATTACTGATCTGGAGATTACTTTTGATACCAAATTGTCGTTTTCTTCACATATTTTGAGTATAACATCGGATGCTTATAGAATGTTATGATTTGTTATAAGAAATTCAAAAGACTTTGTGTCAATCAAAACCATGATAATTATATTTAATGCAGTCGAATTGTGTCATATGGTGCCCAAACTATTCTGTGTACATTGATTGTTTGGAGCGAGTACAGCGGCGGTTTCTAAAAGTTCTTGTATTTAAGGAGGATGGCATCCCTGCACATGTTTCTCGTTCATGCCTACTCTCAAGATGTTTTGCCAATAGCTTGTAACAGAGACGTTATTACACTTTCATTATGTTTTTATATAAAATAATTTCGAATGAGATTGACTGCTCTGATATCCTGGGTGAGTTAAACTTTCTGGTACCGACGTATAATGCTAGAAACACTTGACTTTCTACCTAGCCACTGCAACGATCAATGTGGTACAGTCCTCACCACTGTATACAATGTGTAGTTTACATAATCAGCTGAGTGGTAGTATTGACATTTTTCATTGCACGGCTGCTGAGGTCAAGCAACTGATGTTACGCTAAATTGTTCTTTCATTCTTAGTTCTGCTGACTACCTTTAGAATTGTTAATTTCTGTCATAATATTATGTGTATTCCAGCATCCAATAATTGAATTTTGTCTGTGTGATGCTGTTGTAATTTAAATAAATAAATAAATAATACATTAGTTATTTCCCCCGGTTATTTTTTTTTCTCCCTCAGGGCTCGTCCGCGGCTTTCTCGCCCCGATAGCACTGCAATTCACCTGGTCCTGTTGTGGCTCAATTTAGAAACATTAAAAAAACGAAGTGTTAGCACTGCTCTTAGAATATGATTTACTGATATACAGATTTTCTATTTTACGCAAAATTGTATTGTTTTAAGTCATTAACTCACAATTTTCATTTATAACCATTGTCCAATATTTATGTCCATATTTTAAATGTTAGGTTAATTAAAAGTCTGTTGTAAAATATCAAACGTTGTACACATCTAGAGCTGCTGTGACAACATACTACCAGGTTCCACACCGAGATGGCGTCCCTGTCGAACTTCTCTTCAATGTTCTACATGCTAACATGTTGCAATAATGTGACTTCCATTTGTTTCTATCAACGATTTATTTAAATAGCATAGCAGCACAGGTAACGTCATCTGTCTTTGTCTACCACTGTAGATATTGCATTACAGAATCTGAAGTGATGTCGAGGATTATTTTAATATTACTTTAGAATAACTTTATTTTTCTTTTATCAAAAGACCTGAAAACTGGTACACAGCCACGTCTGTCTATGGTCTTTTAAGTTGTAAATTTTTGTTTCAATCACTTAAACAATTTGGGAGATATTGCGTTTAAACATATTTTTTAAATTTTTTAAGAAAAATTTTGCGTCAAGATCTGATGAACGAACTCGTCCAAGCCATTAACAAAATAAAGGTAATTCCCAAATTTGGCCCAGATCAGTGAAGTATTTTTTGAGTTATCGGTTGGATACATAGTGTGTTTATATATATATATATATATATATATATATATATATATATATATATATATATATATATATATATATATATATATATATATATATATATATATATATATATATAAACATTTTAATTGACCTTGGAAATGGGTTTTAGGGGCCCTAATTCGTTCTCATTTGAAGAAATTTTCCAAAAGTTTTACCATCGATACCTCTCTATTAGTGAATTTTCTTAATGAAAATTCACTAAAAATAAACCCTGTTGTCATATCTTTTAAGTTGTAAATTTTTGTTTCAATCACTTAAACAATTTGGGAGATATTGCGTTTAAAAATATTTTTTTAAATTTTTTAAGAAAAATTTTGCGTGAAGATCTGATGAACGAACTCGTCCAAGCCATTAACAAAATAAAGGTAATTTCCAAATTTGGCCCAGATCAGTGAAGTATTTTTTGAGTTATCGGTTGGATACATAGTGTGTGTGTGTGTGTGTGTTTATATATATATATATATATATATATATATATATATATATATATATACACATTTAATTGACCTTGGAAATGGGTTCTAGGGGCCCTAATTCGTGCTCATTTGAAGAAATTTTCCAAAAGTTTTACCATCGATACCTCTCTATTAGTGAATTTTCTTAATGAAAATTCACTAAAAATAAACCCTGTTGTCATATAAAAGCTTAACAATGTTTACCTAAATATTTATTATTTTCCGTAAATACAAGACAGTTTAACTAAAAAGACACTTCTTACACACTACTGTCAAATACATTACTGGGAATTACAATGGTCTGGCAAGAATCAATTTATACTCCAGGCTAAAATTTAATTACAGGATCAAAAATTAACTAAAATATTTATTATTTTGTGAAAATACAAGACAAACAGTACAACCAAACAGACAATGTCACATACAATTGTCAAATACATTACTGGGAATTACAATGGTCTGTCAAGAATTAATTTATACTTCAGCTTAAAATTAATTTCGGGATTCAAAATTAACTATTCTTTAAATTTATCTAAAATCATTATGAGGATGATCTTGGTTTAAGCTCATCAAAACAAGATCTCAGAAATATGTAGTTCTTCTTCAATGGATTGTAAAACTCATGTCCTTTACTCCAATCATAGCTGACTGCATAAGCAAATATCTGCCCATTATGATTAAATGCACACCGAGTGATGGGTTGTTCCATCAATTCTGATGGTTTGAGTTTGGTACGGGCATCTTTATCCCAGAAACTGAAAGATCCATCAGAACCAACTGTAGCTAGGGTTCCGTGGACCGGATGGAATGCTATATCATTTACAGCATAAATGTCTTGATATCCATTGGGTGTTCCATTTGAACGATGACATTTGAATGTGAAGTTATCCTTTGGATTTGGAGGATTCACATACTGAATGGCAACACGGCCTTCTACTGATCCTAAGGCATAACCTGTTGGTTGTTTCTTCTTGTCCCTAAAACCAAATTATTTGTTAGCACAAACAAACGGTGTAATACTGATAACAACTTTATTGTATAAGTTTAGTCTGACTGCTGGTAGCTACCAGCACTAATTATTGTTATTATTACTATAGCCGGTGTCTGAAATAATAGATAATAATGTCAGTACACTATTACCAGGTAGGTAATAAACAAATATCTATGTTTGTATTTAGATGATACAATTTTACTGTTGACGCTTCCGTAATGAGGGATCCCATTAAGGCATAAATCAAAATGTGCCCAACATGTACTAACCTGACCCAGGACTTAATGGTTCCCCTATCCGTGCTCTTTGCCACGCCCAGAACTGGTACTGGTCCCATAAATGGTTCTGCTGACCCTCTCTTTGCGAGACTATCAGCTTCTTCATTGCCTTTGACTCCCGAGTGACCCGGCACACAGATGAGGGTGACCTCATTCTGCCCAGCCAGGTCGCTCGTCTCAGTCCTTTGTTCGGAAGGACTGAGGGAGGGTAAGTCATAGTATTTCCCTCAGAGCCCATGCAACGGTCTTTCATGCCGAAATGTACGCCATCCTGCCTGTGTGCGGGAGAACAAAAGGAGGGGCTACACCAACAAACCTCATAGCCACAGACAGCCTTTAAGGCCCCAAGTAGCTCACAGGTAACTTCCTGGCTGGTGAGTGAGTGCCGAGACAGCACGAGCGACCTGACTGGGCAGAATGTGGTTACCCTCATCTGGGTGCAGGGTCACTCGGGGGGTCAAAGGCAATAAAGAAGCTGACAGTCTTGCGACGAGAGGGTCAGTAGAAGCATTTATGGGACCAGAAGCGGTTCTGGGCGTAACAAAGAGCACGGCCAGGGAAGCCATTAAGTCCTGGGTCAGAAACGAACACAAGGTGTGCTGGGCAGACTGTCCAGGGCTCAGACATGGGAAGTCAGTAATTGACGAACCCAGTTCAAAGAGAGATGTGGAGCTGCTAAAGCTTAGCAGAGGACAGCTCAGAAACATAACAGGTCTCTTGACGGGACACATGGCCGTCAAGAAACACCTGCATAAAATGGCGCGCCAGCTCCAAATAACACACAGGCTAGATGTAATCTCGCCACAATTAGAACCGTAGACCGGTTTCGCTCTAATTAGAGCTCTTCAGTATGGCATACTAATTGTAGCGAAAATACACCTATAAAGTAAAACGGCTATGGTGGCCAGCCTTTCAGCACTAAGTGAGTAGTGAGACACGAAGCAACGTGCCGCCACCTAGTTGCGAAACCAAGTAGTATGTTGTCACGCCAGCTCCAAATAACACAAAGTCTACGGTTCTAATTGTGGCGAGAATACATCTAGCCTTACATACTTTGTCCCTATATTAGGGTAGAAATGGACCAGGGCTGACAATTTACTATATTGTTAGTTGGTTGTATACAGTCTCAATTTTTTAACACTGTGTTATTTGGAGCTGGCGTGACAACATACTACTTGGTTCCGCAACTAAGGTGGTGGCACGTTGCTTCGTGTCTCACCACTGACTTAGGGCTAAATGAATGCTAACATCATGGTGCTAATAATTACAGTTATAACAGTTTGCAGCTGGCTATTACATGCCTAATGGTGATACTCAAGCAGTAACATTTAAAATTGGTCATCAGGCATACGTTCAGTGATGCTGTTATGTGTTTAATTTTTTACCCCCAATAGGCAGGTATGTCTTAAAAAATTATTCAGGTATATTAAGCATTTATAAATATAAATGCAAACTTCTAGGGTATATAATTACATCTGGTAACTGGTTTTAGTACTTTGTTGACAGTGTTGGCATTGCTAATAAAAATATGTGGTAAGAGCGAGTTGTGCTCTGTATTGATGAACAGTAAACATTTACAAAGAAATCTGGGTTGTTATTAGAGCATTCTGTAAGATATTATAAATGTCTAAAGAAAGTAAGTGTGGATGACACTATTTGAGTAGAAGTATATTATAATTTTTAAAAACTTTTAATTGAGCTATCATCCAATTAAATTTAAAAACCACTTAGCAGCACTTAAAAATTTGGAAACATTGTTTAGATACACTTTTATCTTTTATAAAAATAACAGAAACTAAAAAAAAATCGGATCTCTTTAATTTGATACGTCAAAATTTAATCCGTATGCATGTGGTTAACAGCGACAGTGAATTTCTATATAAAAAAGTGAAATAATAAATTATGTAACATTAAAAACAAACTAGAAAACCAAACAACCACAATTAACCAGGTATGGCTTGATTCCTAAGTTAGGCTCACAAACTTAGCCACAGAGATTGTTTTAAAATCCCAATGTGGTAATTTATTTATTTATTCATACACCATCCAACAGCTTAAAAGCCAAATTAAGGATGGGCCAATACACAAAACATAATAACAAACAATAATCAAACAAACTATACAAAAGAGAGTCACAAATTAGATCGCTTTGAAAAACATTTTTATCTCGGATATATTACATGAGAAGATATCTAGACGGTCTTGCAGTACAAAGTAATCATTGCACATCTGGTAAATTGGAGACGATCGCAGCAATCGCGTACGAGCAGTCGGGAGATAGAATGTGCCCGGAAAAAAGTGCTGCAATATGAGGCACATTGAAATTAAGTTGCTGAAGCAGACTAGGGCAGTCGAACACAGAATTAACCAGTTTGTATAAAAATATAATGAAACTGTACTGCATGCACATCGACAGACTCTGCAGACTAAAGCAAAGAAGTAAACTTTCCTGAGGAAAACCAATAGACGGATATCGACCATCCTCACGAAAGCTAAGAAATTTTAGAAATTTCCTTTGCACTGATTCTACACTTGCCACATGTACCTCATTAGTAGGAGCCCACACAACTGAGCCATATTCAAGTCGGGACCTAACCAAACAACTAAAGAGCAGGAGGAGGGTGTCAGTCTGTGAGAAATTTTTGCTGTTTCTTATCAGAAACCCAAGAGTTTTGTAAGCGGAACTGACAGTCTGCTCATAGTGTGGTTTAAAAGATAGAGTACCATCAAAAACAATTCCAAGGTCCTTAACTGTCCCGGGGCGATCAAGTGGAAGCCCTCTTATATTGTACCCGAATGTAACTGCGTGCTTATTTGGAGTAAAGGACATCACACAACACTTGGAAACATTCATAGAAAGACCACTCCGACAACACCATTCATCAAGGATCTGAAGACAGTTTTGGAGCTGCAAACAGTCATCAACACTCGAAATATTTGCGAAAATCTTAATATCATCTGTATACATTAAAAAGGGAACACATAAAACATGTTTAACTGGGTCAATAAATATATTAAACAGTAATGGACCGAGTATAGAACCCTGCGGCACTCCCGAAATTACGTGATAGGTGTAAGATTTGAAGTCCCCACCCTCAACAAATTGCCTCCTTTCATCCAGGTAAGATCTGAATAAGCCAAGCAAGCCCTCGGAGAATCCGATAGCCCTCATCCTGTCAATCACAACAGAGTGATTTAGACAATCGAAGTCCTTAGATAGATCAGTATATACAACATCAACCTGTGAAGAGCGGTCAAGAGCGGACGCAATAAACTGTGTAACGTCAACTAAATTCGTTACAGTCGATCTCCCTGAAATGAAACCATGCTGAGAAATAGAGTCTGTTTTTGATGTGAAACAGTATTTGCCGAAAAAGGCAGGCCTCGAAAATCTTACAGAAGACACATAGTATGGCTATTGGTCAGTAGTTTGATGGATCACCACTATCCCCCGCCTTGAAGACAGGGAAAACCTGCGACAGCTTCCAAATCGCGGGAAATGTTCCAGATCTAAGAATCAGTCTAAAAATTTTCTTAAGTGGAATCAGGAAAGCATATAAGCAGTCGCGCACCAAGAAGCCAGGAACTAGATCAGGTCCACAGGACATGTTAGCCTTAATTCTCTTAGCAGCTGTAATAATTTCATCATCTGTAAAGTCATCAACAAAAAACATTGTGATGTCACCCGAAGCCAGGCCTGCGGCTGTAGGTGATGAGGTGGGGTTAGAACCAGAACATCCTGCATGACAAAACATGAGGTTGGCATCAAAACACACGTAGCAATCAAGACAATTCACATTTGTGTTTTGTTTTTGCCTAATGATCTTGAAAGCAAGCCACATAATTCACAAGCAAACAACACATGAATAATTTGAGCCCCTTAAATTGCTGAGGAAAGGTGCGATTTGTTTTCTGAGAAATATTATGCAATATTATTTAAGTACCTGAAAATTGCCACACATCTATGCTGGTATTTCAATGGACTATCCAATTTCTTAAACTCCTGTGGTTTGCCTTCCAATTGGTACACTATGATCTGCCTCCCGGCTGTACCCACAACTGCCATGGGATAGTCTACATCAGCACAGTAACATCTTTCTGGAAGGGCGATGCTCATTATAGGTGTTGGACTACGTGTATCCCAAAACTTGAGAGTTTTATCCCACGAACCTGTCATAAGGCAGCTGTAGTTTGGCGCCTTTATCCAGTGACAAGTTTTGATGGGTGCATCGTGTTGTGCGACTTGTATTACCTGGTTACTAGCCAGATCCCACATTTTGGCCTGTTTGTCGCAGCCAGCCATAAACACCTACAAAAAAATGTTAAATAAATAAACTCTAGCTTGTCTATGAATTACCTAGTTAAGAATATTTGGTAATCCTGTGTTTAAAGTGCCTCTTTAGTAAACATACAATTCGGGCGAAATCGGAACGTGAACTGGACGCCGGACGATGTGCACTGTTGCCAGATGAGTATAAGCAAGGGTCATTTTAAATATAGAAGGCAATCAAGGGGTGAATAAATGTTTTCATAATGTAAATAAATGATAGTATTGCGTCATGTACATAGATCGATATTTGACATATTTTGCGGAAAGCAATAGGAAAACGGAAATGTAAACAGTTAATTTTCAGCAATTGTGGTCTAGGGCGAAAAACGTGATATAGAAGGAAATCAAGGGGTGAACAAATGTTTTTATAATTTTAATAAATTAAAATATGGCTCATCTACATAAATCGATATTTGACATATTTTGCGGAAAGCAGTAGGAAAACGGAAATGTAAACAGTTAATTTTCAGCCTCAGGGGGGAAAACGTGTGCCTCTCCTTCCTTTTTTGGTACATCAGTAACATCAACAGAGGTTGTGCCACTGTGATTGAGCAAGGTAATCTGCACGTTCCACCCTTCCCAGGGGGCGTAAAGCCGTCGGTCCCGTGCCCATGCGATGTTGGGCACGTTAAAGACCCAAATTCCCCGGACAGTGAGGTGAATGAATGACACTTTCGTAAAGTCAATGAAGCAATTTCCGTTGCGAATTGCCGATGATAAATACAACTGTATATGCTAATATCAAACGGCACCCAGTATATTATTTTGAAAAATCGCAATGTAATCACATGGTAATGAAGCAATTTCTACCGACAACTGTAGATGATAAACATAACGGAGAAAATTGCTCAAAATGAGCTTACCTTCGAAGTGTCTGTTTATATTTTACTTTCCAACCTTAAATGAGTAAGAAAAGTCAATGAAGCAATTTCCGTTGCGAATTGCCGATGATAAATACAACTGTATATGCTAATAGCAAACGGTAACCAGTATATTATTTTGAAAAATTGCAATGTAATCACATGGTAATGAAGCAATTTCTACCGACAACTGTAGATGATAAACATAACGGAGAAAATTGCTCAAAATGAGCTTACCTTCGAAGTGTCTGTTTATATTTTACTGTCCAACCTTAAATGAGTAAGAAAAGTCACTGAAGCAATTTCCGTTGCGAATTGCCGATGATAGATACAACTGTATATGCTAATATCAAACGGTAACCAGTATATTATTTTGAAAAATCGCAATGTAATCACATGGTATTGAAGCAATTTCTACTGACAACTGTAGATGATAAACAAAACCGAGAAAATTGCTCAAAATGGGCTTACCTTCGAAGTGTCTGTTTATATTTTACTTTCTAACCTTAAATTTACTAACAGGGAGACCCCGACTTTTGATTTATGAAAAAGTTTTTGCAAATAAGCGCGAAATATGGCCCCAAGAACCCATATCCGAGGTCAGTTTCCATTTTTTATATGTATATGTATATATATATATATATATATATATATATATATATATATATATATATATATATATATATATATATATATATATATATATATATGTACGTATGTATGTATGTATGTATGTATGTATGAATCACACCGAGAACAAAAAAATTATTGGGCCGATTTTGAAAAAGTTTGGCATGTACCATATG
Organism: Tillus elongatus; assembly: GCA_964006375.1. NCBI lineage: Eukaryota > Metazoa > Arthropoda > Insecta > Coleoptera > Cleridae > Tillus > Tillus elongatus. Next base: position 166,957,904 of record OZ023264.1, read on the forward strand.
TATATATATATATATATATATATATATATATATATATATATATATATATATATATATATATATATATATATATATATATATATATATGTACGTATGTATGAATCACACCGAGAACAAAAAAATTATTGGGCCGATTTTGAAAAAGTTTGGCATGTACCATCCTTTTCTATATGGCTTGGATAAGGTCGTTAGTCAGGATAATCGGACGAGGTTTTCTAAAAGAATTGTAACTTTTCATTAGGAAAACATTTTTATGTCAAAAATTAAAAAAGCTATGACAACCAAATGTGGTAGATAGGTTTGAGATTTAAAAGGTACACTACACACCAAAATTACTGGTTACCGTTTGATATTAGCATGTACAGTTGTATTTATCATCGGCAATTCGCAACGGAAATTGCTTCATTGACTTTTCTTACTCATTTAAGGTTGGAAAGTAAAATATAAACAGACACTTCGAAGGTAAGCTCATTTTGAGCAATTTTCTCCGTCATGTTTATCATCGACAGTTGTCTGTAGAAATTGCTTCATTACCATGTGATTACATTGCGATTTTTCAAAATAATATACTGGGTGCCGTTTGCAATTAGCATATACAGTTGTATTTATCATCGGCAATTCGCAACGGAAATTGCTTCATTGACTTTACGAAAGTGTCATTCATTCACCTCACTATCCGGGGAATTTGGGTCTTTAACGTGCCCAACATCGCATGGGCACGGGACCGACGGCTTTACGCCCCCTGGGAAGGGTGGAACGTGCAGATTACCTTGCTCAATCACAGTGGCACAACCTCTGTTGATGTTACTGATGTACCAAAAAAGGAAGGAGAGGCACACGTTTTTCCCCCTGAGGCTGAAAATTAACTGTTTACATTTCCGTTTTCCTACTGCTTTCCGCAAAATATGTCAAATATCGATTTATGTAGATGAGCCATATTTTAATTTATTAAAATTATAAAAACATTTGTTCACCCCTTGATTTCCTTCTATATCACGTTTTTCGCCCTAGACCACAATTGCTGAAAATTAACTGTTTACATTTCCGTTTTCCTATTGCTTTCCGCAAAATATGTCAAATATCGATCTTTGTACATGACGCAATACTATCATTTATTTACATTATGAAAACATTTGTTCACCCCTTGATTGCCTTCTATATTTAAAATGACAAAATGACCCTTGCTTATACTCATCTGGCAACAGTGCACATCGTCCGTCGTCCAGTTCACGTTCCGATTTCGCCCGAATTGTATGTTTACTAAAGAGGCACTTTAAACACAGGATTACCGAATATTTATAAATATAGGCGAGCACTAGTCAAATTTATACATAAAGCAAGTCATTAAAAAAAACTAACGACATTAATAGTACAAGAAATTTATCACATACCTTTTGCCCATCATCGCTCCAAGCAACATCAAGAACTGGTCCTCCACAGGCTTGCATTGACTTTGGAATACTTTTGCCGGACTGTTCTATTTCCCAGCATCGTACATTATTATCCCAGCTACCGGCTATCAGAAAATTTTGCGGAAGTGTAGATGGTGAAAAAGCTAAGGAGCTAATGGAGTCGTCGGGAGGCTGTGTAACTTCAAAATCTTTCATAGGATTTGCATTACTTGGTGTAGCTGTGGAAGAACCAAAACCACTTAACGTACTTTGATTAAACATGTTTACAAACTCTATTCAGGTATATAAATATAATTTGAATTCCTGTCGTAGCGTAGGAAGTAGTAATAGCAATCTAGAACTTTTTCATTTCAAAAAAAATTATAACGTATAACAGCAAATATTGTAATCATAAATCATAACCGGTGACCAGTGACAGTGACAGTATCAGATCAGACGTAAAATGTAACCAGCCAGCAGCACGACGTAATTCAGTAACTGAAGTTTTAGATGTCACTAGTCACTGTCACTTGTCATCGTTCTCAGTGCCGCCATTGTAAGAAAAATTTAATAAAATGTAGTAACTAGCTCTCATTTGTATCAAATACTATATAATGACAATACGGGATACACCTATGCTTTAGCATTGGTGAAATTTGTGACAAGTACACTAGCGCCACCTCGCGTGTAGTACTGACAACTGTGCGAGTATTTTGAATTGTATATTTATTTATTTATTTTATTTATTTATTTATTTATTCAACGGATTAACCATTTACAATAATAATAAGAACATCTAAAACTACATTAGTCTTAAATAATCACAATATGAGAACATAAAAAAAAAAAGCAAAACATAACCTGTATACCATATGTATGACAATTCAATCAATAACACCTCTCAAAATTCCTCTAATTACACGGTCAGAATCATTAAACATGTCCAAGAGCTCCGAATACTCATTTGCAGTTCTCGCCATTCTCGACATCGGACTGAAAAAGCCATAATTGGTTCGATGGAAGGGAACCACAAAAACCTCCCTCGCTCTCGTGCAGTTCGGAATCCTTAGAGAGACTAACTCAAGCAAAGAAGGACTATCAATTTTATTCACTAATAATTTGTGCAAAAAACAAACATCACTGACAATCCTTCTACCTCTAAGTGACTGCAAGTGCAGCCGATTCCGCAAATAAGAAAGGTTAAGATCATTTCTCTGCAAGCCCATTCTGTAAGCACAAATTCTTAAGAATCTATTTTGTACGGCCTCAATCTGATTGATATAAATATTGTAATTCGGGCTCCAGACTACAGAAGAACACTCCAACAAAGAGCGAACCAGAGCACAATACAGCCTTCTAAAGCTATTGCATGAAAAATCCAGAGTTGATCTATGAATAAATCCTAACATTTTATATGCCTTAGATACTATGCACTCCATGTGATCCCTAAAAGATAATTCCCTATCCAATACAATGCCCAAGTCTTTAATCATTTCCTTCCTCTGTAAAGCACCAGAGCCCATGGAGTACACAAAGTCAATGGGAAACTGAGCTCTAGTGAATGTAATGCAGAAACACTTATCAACATTCAGAGTCAGAAGATTGTCACCACACCACCGAGCAAAACGATTTAAGTCTTCCTGTAAAAGTAAAGCGTCCTGTCTGGAACGAACAATCTTGAAAATTTTGATATCATCAGCAAACATCAAAATCTGACTATGCTTAAGTGAATGTATGACATCATTGATAAAAAGATTAAAGAGGACTGGTCCACAATGTGAACCCTGAGGAACTCCTGAAGAAACAGTAATACTACCAGAAATGAAGTTCCTGATCTTTACACTCTGGGACCTACCCATAAGGAAGCTGCGCACCCAAGACAATTTACCTGCATATTCTTAATTTAGACAATTGGTTTATTATTGATGAATATAAAAACTTATACATGACAAAACAGTGAAAATTTTCTGATTATATAGTTATAAATAGAATTTGTATCAACAGTCAGCTTGAAACTTAAATTAATTCAGCATGAATAATTCTGCAAATTTCTTTTACCCATAATCATAATTTAAAGTACTACATTAGAACCGTCGTTAAACTACTATTTCAAGGGTAGATATAGGAATATACAGAAAGCTGTTTCTGAGGATATTAAGTTACAATCTGTACTTACCTATAAATAATTGTTCTAGGTATAAATGGTAGCACAGTACTCAATTTGCTATATTTCTACATGGAAACTGTCTTATTAATCTAATGTTTTAAAATATGTAACTGATATACTTAGTACCAAATTAAGAAATTGTGCAGACGAAAGATGAGACTAACTCTTACTTCCGTGTATAAATATATTATAGGGCTGAATCTGCCATTTCTACTTCTCTTTGAAAACTTATCTTGGGAAGATAATTAAAAGCCTTTACCAATAAAATAATTTTCAAATGTGAAAAAATGTGACAATTTATGCCATACTGAACTAAAAAAGGACACAGAAGAAAATAGAAAAACAGTTTTCTTATACAATTTATTATTAATGCAAAACTTTTAATGCCTTCATATATATTTATGCACTGAAAGACAAGTTATGATTGAAGCATTTCAACCATCCGTTTACGAAGTTTATCTATAAATAGGTACATGATGGTAAATATTACACAATAAATCATCTTCTGCGAACTGTACATATTGGCATAAAAGTGATTCTGAATTTGTCTTCTGCTTCAAATCATATTCACGTTTCGCCATCCTTTGGAAACCTATGAAATGTCTTTGATAGAATCAGCACGTTATAATTCGAACAATTATAGATTGCACACACCCAACCATTAACATTTATTGTAAAAAACACAGCTCAAACTTAATCATACACATTTAAACACCAGCAATTGCTAGTGTTAAACGTTGTCGAACGACGTAACTTCAGTACTATCCGCTAGGGGCGCTGATATTTTTGTAACACGAAATCAGCCGGAGTGTCCTGTATTGTCATTATATAGTATTTGTTTGTATATAAAGACAAAATTCACTAAACTCATTGACTTTGGCGCCAATTTTTCCCTCCTTTTGCAATTTATTAGGTTCGAGTTCACCAACGTCTTCATTGTTCTGCTGTGCTGTGACTTTATAACGCTTAGGTGTTAGAGCATTAAATATATTTTTAACTCTAAATTACAGTTTTAATAGTATATTCAAAATGTTTGAAGCTCGCTTAGTTAGCAGTGCCGTTTTTAAAAGAGTACTGGAAGCAATCAAGGAACTTCTTAACGAAGCTTCCTTTGATTGTTCAGAATCTGGTATTCAGCTGCAAGCAATGGATAATTCTCACGTTTCGCTGGTATCGTTAACCCTGAGGTCTGATGGATTCGACAAATACAGATGTGATAGAAACATGACCATGGGAATGAACTTAGGAAGGTATGTATAGGTGACGAAGTTACTATACATTATTTGCCGAATAATCACTATCTTGAGTATAATTCGTATTTTCGTTGTTACAGCTTGGTGAAGATTTTTAAATGCTCCAACAATGATGACACAGTAACCATCAAGGCGCAGGATGATGCCGACACAGTCACCTTTATGTTCGAATCTAAGAAACAAGACAAAATCTCCGATTACGAAATGAAGCTGATGAATTTAGATCAAGAGCACCTTGGAATTCCAGAAACAGACTTCTCCTGCATCATTAAGATGCCATCTGGTGAGTTCGCTAGAATATGCAGAGACTTATCACAATTTGGCGAGTCTATGATGATATCCTGTACAAAAGAAGGCGTGAAATTCTCGACATCTGGCGATATTGGGTCGGCTAATGTAAAACTAGCACAAACAAACAACTTTGAGAAGGAAGAGGAGTCAGTTTGCATTGAAATGCAAGAACCAGTAACTTTGAATTTTGCCTGTCAGTATTTAAATTTATTTACAAAAGCTACACCTTTAACAGGTCAAGTAACCTTATCCATGTCTGATAACGTTCCACTAGTTGTAGAATATCAGATACCAGATCTTGGCCATCTCAAGTATTATTTGGCACCTAAGATAGAAGATGATGAAAATTAATATGTTTGATTATAGTTTGTTAATAACTTATTGGTCTAATATTTTTAGTTTTAAAACCAAAATGTGTTGTTCTTTTCTTGATATCAGTAATGAAAATATCTCCTTATAACAATGATCTTTCTCATAATGTTAAGTTTACAGTTTTTTTTTTGTACAGATGTAGTTTTAAGTTTGCATTTCTAAACATTATAGCCTTAAGTTTACTGTGCATTTAAATACATGATACAGAATTCTTCTCCAGTTTGAAGTTTCTCTGTAACTGGTATACCTTTTGTCTGTAAAATATTTTAAGTAAATTTTTTTATACTTACCATCTCTTTTTCATTTTATAAAACATTCACTTGGTTGTCTTATCATGTTGCTAGTTATCAGCCTGTAAAGCAAGAGGTTCCATGTTCGATTTAGGTGAGTCAAGCAGAAGTTTACATTGTCTGGAAAATTGGCAAATATACAAGTATGCCTATACCTTTGTACACGCAATTATTTTCAAAAGGTTAAGAAAACATGAAAAGAAATTCACTCTAAAGCCTCAATCTGCCTACTCCTTAGAGCAGTAAGTAGATAAAGAAAGGTGGGGTTCTTGTAGTTTAATTAGAAGGCCTCAATCTGCCTGCCCCATAAATCTCAGTGTTTAAACCTAGACCTAAGAAAGATGACAACTCTTGTTATTAACTGAAAATGCATCCACACTTTAAAAATACTTTCATTGATAGGTAGTTGATTGATATTATATTAATTATACGGCACATGTATTACAAATAATAATAGTCTGGACGCAGCAAGTGCGTTATGGTAGTGAAATTTCATTAAAATGTTTTTAGTAATAAATATGTTTTTTTAAAGAAAGCAGGCATCAAATTTGCAAAATGCAATAACATAAGGCGTGTTCGACTAAAAAAAAAGACAATTTGTATCACCAATGACTTATGGTCCACCCTGTGATAGTAGCTAAATAATTTTTAAGATGTGGCTCAAGAGACCCTATAATTAATGTATAACATTTTTTTGTTATCTTGTATAATAATGGCTATATTGAGCTTTATTGATTTTTTTACGAACATTCGATAAAAATTATATACCATTAAACGATAAACTATAGCTAAGACTACTGCCAAGCATCAGAGAAAGGGTCTATTTGAAATGAATTTGCTGGAAACATTTTGGTAAAATGAAGGAAAATGATTGTTAAAACTAAGACTTCAGGGTTTATAAAACATTCTTCTTGAGACATTTTATTTCCATAGCCCGTATTAGATTCAAGTTCTTTGCTAAATGTTGCCAATTTTGACGTTTTAAATCGCGACTTTGACGTTTTGAGGAAAACCCCAATTTATTTTTATTTAAATGCCCATAACTTTTTTGTTTTTTGACCTACAGGGCTAAATTTTTGTAGGTAATTTACTTATAACAATGTAAACCCCTGTAACAAATTTGGTTGCCCTTACTTTGTTATTTCTGGAGATATAATTTTTTTTCGAAAGAAAACAAAATTTATATATATATATATATATATATATATATATATATATATATATATATATATATATATATATATATATATATATATATATATATATATATATGTATGTATGTATGTATGTATGTATCACACCAATAACTCAAAAAATAATGTACTGATTTTGACTAAATTTGGTAAATACCTTCCTTTGGCAAGTGGCTTGGATAAGTTCGTTAGCCAGGAAAATCGTCTGAGGTTCTCCCGGAAAATTTTGTGTTTTCTTTTGTAAAAAATTATATCTCAGAAAATAACAAAGTAAGGGCAACCAAATTTGGTACAGGGGTTTACATTGTTATAGGTAAATTACCTACAAAAATTTAGCTCTGTATATATATATATATATATATATATATATATATATATATATATATATATATATATATATATATATATATATATATCTTTAGGAATATTGCACTACACTGTAATCACTTTTAAATATACACTTTATCCGTTTGCTGTACGTTTGTGATTTCTCATTGGTTTGCGTGGACTGCAGTTTCGAACCGTCCCGGTTCATCATCAGCACGCTACTCGTACACAAACGTACAGCAAACGGATAAAGTATATATATATATATATATATATATATATATATATATATATATATATATATATATATATATATATATATATATATATATATATATATATATATCGAAACTGACCCCGGATATGTGTTCTAGGGGGCCTAATTAGCGCTCATTTGAAGAAATTTTTCAAAAGTCGGGAGAGTCGGTGAAAGTTCACCGAGTAAATTTTTTTCCACACATATGTTTCTCCTGCAAAGCTGTTATAGCACTCAAAATCTCTTCATTCGTTACTTCACTATGGGATAGCCTTCACTACTTCTTGCAGTGTATCTTCAAAAAGGCGTTCGGCGTGAAGGTATATATCAATAAATAAATTTATCTCGAAATATCAGTGTTTTTTACCACTATGACATTGTAGAATTCTTTATATTTCACTGATATATAACTAGACGAAAATACGAAACTTTTACCAAATTTTAACCACTTAATTTGCCGATCTTTACAGAGCTCACTCGCACACGTCCTCACGTATTAAAACTCAAATATATAAAAAACAAACTCTAAAAATTCTCAAAATAGAACTAAAATATAACATTATGCATATATAACAGAAATAAAATGTTCTTGACAAAAGGTATATAAAAAACAAACGTCTAATTTTCAAAACATCAGTACTTTTTTTGGGTGTGATATATTTCAAAATACCAAGTGGCACATTGCACTGGGCACATCTGTAGGAAGTTTCTTTTCTAATTTTTTCTTTTCGGCACACCACACATCTTTTGGCCACAACTTTTTTGGTCGTTTCATTCTTCTCCAGATGGCTGGGGAAATGCCTCGCTACCAGCCTCATTGGCACATCTTGACCTGTGTTTTTGCTGCTGCCGGCTCTAACCCTAGGCTTTTGATATTTGTCGACAATTTATTTTATTAACTTGATTTTAAACTGCAATAATGGAATATTTTCGCCCGTTTTCATTATATATATAACGTGAGCGTTCAAGACGCTGAGGTCTAGGAGGTGAAAAAACACTTTTTTGTACCATTTGATGGTTTTCCTTACGGACTCTGTGGAACTGAGCAACATGTCTGTTTTGTCAATGGCTCCCATGTTCTCATCATAATTTAAAATACATGATGGCTTTTGTTTATCCCCACCTTGTAAGGTTTTACCACTAACTATCATTTCGTCAGTATGCATTGTCGATAGCACCCTAACTTCACGCTTATAACACCATTTTGTTGCTAATATATTTCTTGTTGCGTAACATACTTGTTACCCCCTTTCTAATTTTTCTTTTAGTGGTGGCATTTGTTTTCGATGTATTTTTACAGTTCTGCAAGCATTTGTTTTCTTCTCGTGTAGTATTGAGAATAATGATGGACTGGTGTACCAGTTATCAACATATAAGGAATGCCCATTGTTGAGGTATTTTTCTAATAATGTCAGGACGAAATACCAACTTCGTGAAATTGAGTTATCTCGGTGTTAGAGCCTGTATATATTATATAGTCCAGTATGTAATTTGTCTTATAGTCGCAAAGAATAAACAGTTTGACACCAAAACGGTGACGTTTCGATGGTATGTAATGCTTGAACCCTAATCTTCCTTTGAAAAGCATCAAACTTTCATCGATGGCTAAATTTTGAAATGGTTCAAGTGAATTTTTGAAGCATGTTCTAAGATGATCAATTACCAACCTGATTTTGAATAACTTATCATTTTGGTTGGGATTATTGTTGCCACCAAAATGCAACGTTTTTAGCAGAAGTAAGTACCAGTCACGTGGCATAATTTGTCCAAATGCAGGTGTGAGAAGGAAAGAGCCAGTGGTCCGATAGTCATTGATTCTTTTTTTTTTGTAAGTGGCATAAGTAACGTCAAAGCTATAAATATATACATTTCTTGGCGATCCACAGGAGTCCAGCCTCTAGCACGTGATGAGGGAAAAAAATCGTATTTTGTTGGAGAGATATTGGTAATAATTATTAGTTTCGCAAACTATATTGTCAATAAACTCATTTAAAAAAAATACTTCAAAGCATTCCAAAACAGAAGGGGAATCTCTAAGATTTGCTTTGCATCCAACATTGTCGTCAGAAAATGTATGAATTTTCGGAATAAACTCACCCGGTTGTATCTTCTTCCACGTAAATTGTTCATCAGGCGCAGGTTCTTTTTTCTTTCTTGCCTGTTTAGGTGGTGCTGGCACAGATTCTTCCTCATCACTTTCAGAAACACTATTATTTTCATCTTCTCCAGAAGAATGATTCATGTACCTCATAATTTTGGTAATTGTTTTGGTTTTCATCAAAGTCAGAAAGTTCAGTTTCACTGTCATTTTCTGATTCTATATCTTCAAACTCATTATAGTCGCTATTCATTAGAATGTTATATAATTCTTCATCGGTATAGAACTTTTTAGGTTTGTAAGGCATATTTATAATGTAGTCACCAATCGTCAAAACAAACAAACTCAACGAAATGAACGTGAAAATAAACGTAAACAACTGCATGAAAAGTGCACACATTAACACGTTTTTATAGAAGCAGAATGCCAAGGAGTGGGGACTGCAGACGCTTACACGGAAGTTAACGCATGTACCAAGCATATTCATCAGGGTAGTCGTTTGCTTGCCGCAGTTCAGTACCTGAAATTAGCCAGTAAAAAAATACGTCTCCCGCACCATGAAACCACAAATAATATGCGGGATTTTACATCTCCCGCAGCGAAAGGGTTAAAATAAGCTAGAGTGAGAAATAACTTGTTTAAAGAAAATTGGTTGTATAATTTGATTTGTCTATTGACATCTGTACTCCATAAAATTGATTCAAATTGTTTCAGTTGAGATTTATATAAACATAAGTTGTATTATATTGTCTCTTTATGTACAACAGTCTTAAAATATGGATAGCTCATGATATATGTGTGTGTTTTCTTTCTTTAACGTCGGCCTATTTCCGCGACTATGGCCAATCACCGACGCCAGGGAGCAGTTTCACCTCACCATCCTGGAAATTTTGCCGGACCCCTGCCTTCTGTAAGGAGGGTAGCGATATTTAACGTGCCCAACATCGCATGGACACGGGACCGACGGCTTTACGCCCCCTCCGAAGGGCGGAACGTGCAGACATTCAACTTGCTCAGAAACTCATGATATAAAAATTAGCATTAGAACTTAATTATTTCACTGCAATGTTTTATTATTAGTGTTGAATGTCCTTGTCAGTAAGTTGGCGGGCAAAAAAGTATTATGCAGGTCATACTGATTATATATATATATATATATATATATATATATATATATATATATATATATATATATATATATATATATACAGTGGCGGATTTGCCCTAAGGCCCGGGCCTAGGGCGGCCAGATATTAGGGGCGGCCAATAAAGTAAATTCATTATATAGTCTATATGATGGGTGCTGCGAAAGGGGCGGCTGGTACTTACTACATGGCCTGGGGCCTAGAGCGGCCAAGACTGCAAATCCTCCACTGTATATATATATATATATATATATATATATATATATATATATATATATATATATATATATATATATATATATATATATATATAAATGGCTGTGGCATTGTTGGTCATTAGCACAATGTTTATTAATTTTTGCCAATTTTTTAGGCAAAGCCAACTTCTCATTGACACACATTAGAATCGAACATGGTTCTCTTACTTTGCAGGCGAACTAGCAACATGTCACAAGGACCATGAATCATTGTTTAAATATTGAGAAAATTAAATTAGGCTGGTGGCGTATGTACATGAAAAGCCTAAAATGTGACTGGCTACTAAACAGAGCATATTTAAATTTTAATACTTATTAAGCCCGGCCTAAACGACTTCTAAAAGGGAAAAATGAAAAGTTTAAATACTACCTTTCATGCATTTTTATTTACACATTGATCACCAAATTTTATAACGACTAAATTACAAATGTTAACTACTTATTTAATATTTTTTGTTCCACTCTTCCTGTTCTTCGTGTTCCTTGATGACTTCCCTGACTAAAGGTGTAAGGTAGAGCTTGTCTTCCTCAAGCTTGGTCCACTGCTCTTTAGGAAGAATATCTTTTTGCAAAGATAACTGCATGGCTCTTATAATGCGGTAGTTACGAGCATCCACTATGTCTTGCGGTAATCTGCGAAGGGCCTCTTGCACATTATGATCTTCGTAAAGGCAGTCATCTCTCCAAAGACCGTATTTGTTAAAGCCAGATAAATTGTATGCCCATTGTTTCAGGCCACTGCTCACAAAACGACGCTGCACAAAACTGACTGCCATTTTTTAGACTTTTAAAGTCCAAAACAATTTCAATAAAATCTTTTTGTAGCAAATTGTTAGGTAATCACACTACTTTTTGTTCTGATCATAGATACATCTAAAAATCTATGGCTCTAATTTTTGCTTTGACACTCTTGACAGTCGAGTACAATGACTATAACTGCTACCAACAGCAATTAAACAAAATTCATTAAAATTTGTACCTATAGATTAATAATTATTCTTTTATTTCTCCTTTAAGAGCAGTGTGGGGGGGCTACTGTATAAATACTTGAATATTTTAAATTTATTAGTATTGCTGAGAACCATGTGATAACATGATATAATGACTTAGAAGAGATATGATATTAGCATATGCCCCGCCCCCTCCTATGACGTCACGTGGTGAGTAACGTTATAGAAGTCTAACTACACACTTAAAAAACAAAGTCATTCGCAATCAAAAAGTTTCTATGCGTCACTTAAATGCGCTTTAAGTTATGCCTATATTGTCTTTTTCAGATAATAAAGATCGCAGCACTATATTTAATCGTTTTCATTTTTACTACTTCCAACTGTATGCACTTATGATGAAACGTCAAACCTCACTGCACGACAGCATATTATTGTTGCATTGGACTCACCACTTGACGCCATGCGCGTGACAGGTTTAAAAATAGGTTGTCTGAATATCATATCTCTCGGTATTTGTATCATGTTTATTTAATAGGTATTAACTCTAAGCGCCTAGTAACACAGGTTTAATGAATAAGAGAGCAATTTATATTGTGTGTATCGTAGGTTGCTAGGTGACGCATAAATTACTTAGCAACGCGAGCCGTAACTTAATAACCCATATTCCTTTTACAGATTTACAAAGATCCATATAGTATTATCACTGCATAAGCTTATTTTAATTCTACAGCGGCAACGAGAAATTCGACGAGCCCTGCTCACTTCAAATCTGACAGTAAGATGAACCAATTAAATAAGACGACACATTGTGGTGCGAGATTCAACCTCTCTAATAAAGTTCGAAACGAGAAAGCAGAGACGTAATGTTTATAACTCTGAGCAATTATATATATAATGTTTAGCATCTCGTAATTAAATAAAGTATTCTAATGCCTGTAAATTTTAATTGTTATTATTAAGGCGTCTATTAAACAAATTATATAATTAGTAAATTAGGAAAAAAAAACAATGTTATAAATATAACATTTCCCTATTCCAGTTCATAAATAACAGATGGATTAAATGTAAACAATATCCTCCTGTTCTTATGTAGATATCAGGACGAAGTCCTACACTAGCGTTTGCTAGAATATGAATTTTAAAAGTTTTGCACTGATTTTTATTCTAGAACGTGTTAAACCATAAAATAGCATAGCTAAAAAACGTGATTAATGAATATTATAGGATGATTATGTAAACACAATAACCCTAAAAAGATTATATGCCAGTACCCGACCTGACCGTTTTTGGCGCGTATGCAATCAATTCTTCAGAGTCAGATGATTAAAAAACCAATCTAATTGTGATAACTACTCAAATATTCTTTTTAGCAGTTTCTTTTTAATTTTTGACACAAAAATACATTCGTAATTAATTTTGCAAATATTTATATACAATTCTAAATATTACACACTTGCTTAATTTATTTTCTAAACACGTTGGTTTTAAATTGGCGGCCATCTATCATTAAACAAGTTTTTCTAGTCTTCTTACAGTATATATATATATATATATATATATATATATATATATATATATATATATATATATATATATATATATATATATATGGAAAAGAGCTCTTTTTTTTTCTTTTGAAAGCTTACGCGATGATAATTATTGTACATTTCTGCTTCGTCAGTCACAATTACAATTTGACACAACAGCTCACAAAAAATAAAATTATTTTAAAACCTTGTTAGCATTAGGAAACGTTTTAATCTATGAATAAAACAAAACCAGGTGGAAAAATTAGAAAATTATACAAGTATTACAAATGAGCCTTATCTCTGTATGTGTTCGACAGGGATAACCACTTCTATTATTGTCGATCTCACTTGTGCCTCAGAAAGTCGATGCAGACGCGAAAGCACTGCCGGATCCCGTCCAGTGTAAGTTTATTTCAACGATTCAAGCATACTTATTAATTGGAATTTTATACATAGACAAGACACGAGATGGCCGGACCGCTTTTTCAAGTCAGGCCAATTGGCTTTGTTAATAGAAGAACATAAACTGACGTTTCCATGAAGACGTGGGTGGAGTTTGTTTACATTTTTATTTCCTTCCTATAACTTTTAGCCAATGGAATTTGTCTATAAGATATAACTTCTCATATTCTCATAATAGCACAAATGAATGAAACACTAATACCAAATACTATGTAATGACAATACGGGACCCCCCAACGACGTCTAATACGTCATTGGGATGCCCTATGCTTTAGCATTGATGATTTTTGTGACAGGTACACTAGCGCCTCCACGCGTGAAGTACTCACAACTGACCGGGTAATTTCAATTGTATATTTACCTGCATGTTCTTAATTTAGACAATTGGTTTATTATAGATGAATATAAAAACTTGTACATGACAAAACAGTGAAATTTTTCTGATTATATAGTTACAAATAGAACTTGTATCAACAATCAGCTTGAACCCTAAATAAATTCAGCATGAATAATTCTGCAAATTTCTCTTACCCATAATCTTATTTCATCATCATTTAATGTATCAGCTTGAAACCGTCGTTAAACTACTATTTCAAGGGTAGGTATAGGAATATACTGAAAGCTGTGTCTGAGGATATTAAGTTACAATCTGTACTTACCTATAAATAATTGTTCTAGGTATAAATGGTAGCACAGTATTCAATTTGCTATATCTCTACATGAAAACTGTCTTATTAATCTAATATTTTAAAATATGTAACTGATATACTTAGTACATAATTAAGAAATTGTGCAGATGAAATGTGAGACTAACTCTTACCTCCGTGAATAAATCTATTATAGGGCTAAATCTGCTATTTCTACTTGTCTCTTTAAAAACTTGTCTTGGGAAGATAATTAAAAGCCTTTGCCAAGTAAAATAATTTTAAATGTGGAAAAATGGGATAATTTATGCCATACTGAAATAAAAAAGGACACAGAAGAATATAGAAAAACAGTTTTCTTATACAATTTATTATTAATGCAAAACTTTTTTTGTTTTAATATTTCTTTTTGATGCACTGGAAGACAAGTTATGATTGAAGCCTTTCAACCATCCGTTTACGAAGTTTATCTATAAATAGGTACATGATGGTAAATATTACACAATAAATTATCTTCTGCGAACTGTACATATTGGCATAAAAGTGATTCTGAATTTGTCTTCTGCTTCAAATCATATTCACGTTTCACCATCATTTGGAAACCTATGAAATGTCTTTGATAGATTTAGCACGTTATAATTCGAACAATTATAGATTGCACACATCCAACCACTACCATTTATTGTAAAAAAACACATCTCAAACTTAATTATACACAGTTAAACACCAGCAATTGCTAGTGTTACACGTTCTCGAACGACATAACATCAGTACTATCCGCTAGGGGCGTTGATATTCTTGAAACACAAAATCAGCCGGAGTGTCCTGTATTGTCATTATATAGTATTTGCTAATACTGTTATGTTGTATGTCCATAAGTGAAATTTTTATTGCACAATCTTTTAGAAAATAGCTGGTCTACGGATGGTGGTGATACGCGCTAGTTTCACCAGACATATTGACTAAATATTTAAGGAATGCCATTTTACATTCCACTTTGAACTACTTTCTTATTTGGAACCCAAGACCTGAAATTTAAGAAACTTATTCTTGACTACCTATTCAAGACGAGTGATTTTGAGCAAATTCTGCGACAAAAAATTGTAAAATTATAGGTTGGCAAAAACGTATTTTCTTTATAAAAACGATATTTCCTTAAAAATTTATTTATTGCCTCTCTTAAACCTTGATCTATCTACTATAAAGTGGATTTTCAGTCTAAAGCTTTAATTGGGACAGTTCAACAAGCTACTAATATAGTGTTTTTAAAACATTTTATTGAACCGCCCTCTTAATACAGTTATTCATATTCGAAGAAACAAACTTTTGTTATGTAATGTAAAATAAAATAAAAACTGAATTATACAATAGCAAAAAAATCAAATATAAGCATAAATCACAGCTTCTAGGATTTGAAATATGTACTATTTATTTTCCATTTTCATTTCAACTAATTTACAATCCAAAACAATATGTTACATTATACGAAGTAGAACAACTAAATGCTAAAAAAATAAACGTTTAAACTAAAATTCCCTTAGCACTTTTGTTCAGATATTTGAAGGTATTTTTTATTGCACCACATATAGAGCGGGTATTGTTTTCATTGACATAAGAGAGCGTTCAGTAAAATTAATCTATTACTCCCAAGTATTTGAGTTGAGTTGAGTTTGAGTGAGTGTAAACACTCAAACACTCGGGATGGCACGAACTTGTAGTTCATTCACCACAGATTTTCCAAGTATTTGGTTTTATTTACTTCCTTCAATTGCACAAAATTCAAAACAATACTTTCACTAACAGACTGTTAGTGTTTTCTTATCACCATGTATTAACGCAGTTGTTGATATTCAGACATTCTGTTGTGTTTGCACCAATAGTAGATACAGCTAAGAGATCATCTTTCATTGCTTTCATAGTCTCCTTTGATGATCCTACAGACATGATCTAAGTATCAACAGCATATAATGAAAGCTTTGCCTCTATAGCTACGTTTCACAACGTTTTACTAAGATCAAATACTTTAAAATGACAATACAGGACACTCCGGCTGATTTCGTGTTTCAAGAATTTCAGCACCTCTAGCGGATAGTACTGATGTTACGTCGTTCGAGAACGTGAAACACTAGCAATTGCTGGTGTTTAACTGTGTATAATTAAGTTTGAGCTGTGTTTTTTACAATAAATGTTAGCGGTAGGGTGTGGGCAATCTATAATTGTTCAAATTATAACGTGCTAAATCTTTCAAAGATATTTCATAGGGTGCCAAAGGATGGCGAAACGTGAATATGATTTGAAGCAGAAGACAAATTCAGAATCACTTTTATGCCAATATGTACAGTTCGCAGAAGATAATTTATTGTGTAATATTTACCATCATGTACCTATTTATAGATAAACTTCGTAAACGGATGGTTGAAAGGTTTCAATCATAACTTGTCTTCCAGTGCATCAAAAAAAAAAAAAAAAAAAAAAAACGAAACCTATGAAGGCAAAAAAAGTTTGCATTAATAATAAATGGTATAAGAAAACTGTTTTTCTATATTCTTCTGTGTCCTTTTTTATTTCAGTATGGCATAAATTGTCCCATTTTTTCACATTTAAAATTATTTTACTTGGTAAAGGCTTTTAATTATCTTCCCAAGACAAGTTTTTAAAGAGACAAGTAGAAATAGCAGATTCAGCCCTATAATAGATTTATTCACGGAAGTAAGAGTTAGTCTCACATTTCATCTGCACAATTTCTTAATTATGTACTAAGTATATCAGTTACATATTTTAAAATATTAGATTAATAAGACAGTTTTCATGTAGATATATGGCAAATTGAGTACTGTGCTACCATTTATACCTAGAACAATTATTTATAGGTAAGTACAGATTGTAACTTAATATCCTCAGACACAGCTTTCAGTATATTCCTATACCTACCCTTGAAATAGTAGTTTAACGACGGTTTCAAGCTGGTACATTAAATTATGATGAAATAAGATTATGGGTAAGAGAAATTTGCAGAATTATTCATGCTGAATTCATTTAGGTTTCAAGCTGATTGTTGATAAAAATTCTATTTGTAACTATATAATCAGAAAATGTTCACTGTTTTGTCATGTACATGTTTTTATATTCATCTATAATAAACCAATTGTCTAAATTAAGAACATGCAGGTAAATATACAATTCAAAATACCCGCTCAGTTGTCAGTACTTCACACGAGGTGGCGCTAGTGTACTTGTCACAAAAATCACCAATGCTAAAGCATAAGAGTGTTCCGTATTGTCATTATATAGTATTTGCTAAGATTGAGCCCTTTGGGACATCATATTCGATACTTCTTGTTTCATTTTCCATTCCATTTATTCTATTAGTCTGGCATCGATGTTGTAGATAGTTTTGGAAAAAATTTAGGGCTTTTTTTTAATACCTAATGATTTTAATTTAAGAGAACTCCAGAAAAATAACGAAAGTAATTATTTATATTTTATTATGTGGATAAAATTTTAAACAAAACGGAATGTACAAATAAATAACACGATATTCTCTATTAACTGGACATATTTAAAGCATTATTTGATACTTCAGAGATCTTTTCACCCTAGATATAAGCAATCGTCCATCATAACTAAGAGATGCAAAGACCCAAGGTTCAGCTGGTGACCATTCAGCACAATAAACACTATCCTCATGTTCACTCCACTGTAAAGGTCCATCTGACAACCTGAAAACAAATTGTTTACTCTTTATTTTTTCTTCCGTAGTTTCTACATAAGCTATTTATTAAATACATTTGTGTTTTTTTTTAAATTTTTTTAAATTTCAACAACACACCACGAGGGCTCACAGCCTAAATACTATCGTACCGTGGGTGTCGACATGGAGGAAAGAGGCAACTTGTTAATTCTCGACTTGAAGGTTTGGAGGTTCGGAGGAGAAGGAAAAACATGTGCTAGCAAGGAATTCCACAACTTGTCCTCGGGACAAAAGAGCGGGCATAACAAAATGTTCTATGTTTGGTGACCTGGACAGTAAAAGGGTGCATTTGATCTGTTCCCCTGGTAGATCTGTTGGGGGTAGCAGGTGAAGGAACTATGGAAGAAATCTCCTCTGAGCAGTGCCCATGCAGATATCTATAAAAGAGAGGTCACCAACAGCACGTCGGTGGGCAAGGGATGGCAGCCTTTGGGTGTGGGTAGGCTCACCGATGAGACGTATAGCTCTCTTTTGAATGGAGTCCAGGATAGCGAGTGTAGAAGCGGCAGCGGCACCCCAGATGTGGGAGCAGTATTCAAGGTTTGGCCTTATTTGTAAAGTATATAAGGTATAGAGATTAGCTGGTGAAAAGTATTTGCGAGCCCGGAAGAGGAAACCTAATTTCTTAGCAGCCGCTTCTGCAATTGATGTGACATGTTGGTGCCAATTGAGATTTCGATCCACAGAAATGCCAACAAGCGAAAAGGACTCATTACTTTGAATATTTTGGTTGTTAACCTCTTGTTAATCTCTTATGAGATAGAAAGCAAGACTGAGATTTGGTGGAGTTGAAATCTACAAGATTTCTACTTCCCCAGTCTAATATTTTTTGGAGATCCACAGAGACAGAACCCTCCATGAGTCTGCGATCCTCATCTAATTGGGCTAAAGAGACAGGCTTAGAATATTGTATATTTGAGTGGATGGTGCTGTCATCCGCGTAACTGTGAACTGGGTTGGATGTGCTAGAGAGGAGGTCATTGATGTGGAGAAGAAACAAAGTAGGGGCTAAAGCTGAACCTTGAGGGACTCCTGCATTAAATGGATACAGTTTAGAGGAATGGCCATCCACTACCACATTGGTGGTAGGCCATAGGCCGGAAGTTTATTAAGCAGCGCTGCATGCCAGACCTGGTCGAATGCTTTGTGTATGTATAGAGCGACAATCTGGGATTCATCGTGTAGTTCCATAGACTTGCTGCAAGAATGGGTAACAAAGGAAGGGAGGTCGGCAGTTGATCTGCGCTGACGGAATCCATACTGCCTGTCGTGGATTAGATTGTGTTTTTCAAGAAATTTTAGTAATTCGGTGTTTATATACTTTTCCATTACTTTAGAGACGACTGAAAGGAGAGAAATAGGCCTGTAGTTGCTAGGAAGCGCTTTGGATCCTTTCTTGGGGAAGGGTTGTAGTAGAGCAATTTTCCAGTTACTAGGGAATATGCCTCTATTGTAAGATGTCTGAAACAGACGAGTCAGGACAGGAGCAAGTTCTGGTGCGCATTTTTTGAGAACAATTGCTGGGATCTCGTCAAGGCCAGAGGCTGTCCTGGTATTAAGAGAAGAGAGCATCTTTCGTACCTTTTTAGTTTTGAAAATGATATCCGGCATTTTATGCGCGACATTGGGGACTGTTGGTGGTTGAACATTTGGAGGTGGGTTGACAGTAGAATTGCCGGCGAACAACGAGGCAAAAAGTTCAGCCTTGCCCAGGGTGGTAGAAACATTTTCATCCCCTGAAACAAGAGGTAGGAACATGCTCTTGCAGAAATTATTCCCAATAATTTTAGCAAGAATCCAGAAGGGTTTGCTGCCATTGGAGCTTAAGAGGACTTTGTTTTTGATGTGGTTACTGAACGAGTTTTTTGCCTCAGAAAGAATGCGGACATAGTGGTTTCTTGCGTCGTTAAATGCTTGACTGTTTTCTTGACTGGGATTGTGTAGAATCGTTTTGTGAGCTTTGACCTTTTCAAGTCTGGCCTTGTCACGGAATTTAGAGAACCAGGGCTTTTTAGTGGCTGAAGAAGTTTTCTGTGTACGTGGAATAAATAATTCCATGCCAGCTTGGATAATTTCGGTGACGTTTTGTGAGATATCAGAGGGGTCAGGATGAGAGAAGCAGACAGCCGCCCATGGAAATGAGGAAAAGTAATCCCGCATTTCGTCCCAGTTCGCGGAGTTGTAGTGTTAAACGATATGTGGGCGTGATGAATGTGTGTTATAACTTTACCTGCCGAGTTTCGTAATCTCTTCTATATCAAAGAAAAAATGCAAACAACAGGCTTTAAATCAATGGCGGAGCTCGGTTTAAGAAACTTTTGTTTCTCATTGTCTTAGAAATATAAATACTTTCGTATGCATCTAACTTCGCTTGTTGTCTAGGATTTTTGATAGGTTTGAGATTTTCTTTATCTATGTGGTGATTATTATCCCAAACATGTGGACAATATTTTTGCAGTGTTTAACACAAATATATGCAAAGTAGATTTTATCAATAGACTGAACATGTAAACTAAGTTATTTCTGGATGAATATGGAAATATTTATACTTGTAAACTTTAATTTTATACCCAGTCGATAGCACAGCATAAGAAATTGTTTCTTTATGCTGTGTCTATAGGTTAGATTTAAGACAATTTGCATAGATAAACAGGTCTTTCTCTATGTAAGGCTATTAACCGACCATTGGAATTCGTACATAAATCTTGCACCAGGTAGACACTGAATTTAAGTGGCATCAATACTAACAGTATAATAGTTAATACATAAAAATAAAGTCTGGAAGCAGCAAGTGCGTTATGGTAGTGAATTTTCATTAAAATGCTTTTAATAGCAAATATGTGTGTTGTCTTTTAAGAAAGCAGGCATCAAATTAGTTACCAGTATAACCTATATAATAAAAACAATGTGCCATGTTTCATCAAATAACTTTATTGTTTGAAAATGTTCAAAAATTTCCGAAAGTAAACTTAAAGTGTTCCCGAAAAAATTCGTTTCTTGGTCAACTTTATAGGTTAATAGCAAATTGAGCTATTCAAATTTGAAGCATTTAATCAAAATTCGCTACCATAACCCACTTGCTGCGTCCCGAATTTTTTTCTAAAAAAAAAATAATTGTGTCACCAACGACTTATGGACCACCCTGTGATTGTAGAAACATTTCTTCAAGATGTAGCTCAAGACACCTTATAATTAATGTATACAAATTTTTTTCATATCTTGTATAATAAGGGATATATTGAGCTTTATTGATCTTTTACGAAAATTCGACAAAAATTATATACCATTAAACGATAAACTCTATAGCTAAGGCTACTGCCAAAGCATCAGAGAAAGGGTCTATTTGAAATGAATTTTCTGGAAATATTTTAGGGACAATGATGGTTGAATCTAAGACTTTAAGGTTTGCAAAACATTCTTCTTGAGACATTTTCTTTCCATAGCCCGTATTAGTTTCAAGTTATTTGCCTAAATGTTGCCAATTTTGACATTTTAAATCGCGACTTTGACGTTTTGAGGAAAACCCCAATTTATTTTTCTTTAAATGCCTCTAACTTTTTTGTCTTTTAAGTTACAGAATTATATTTTGGCAGGTAATGTTCCTATAAGGACATAAACCAACATACCAAATTTGGTTGCCCTTACTTTGTTATTTCCGGAGATATAATTTTTTTCGAAAGAACACACAAAATTTTCCGGGAAAACCTGGGCTGATTTTCCTGGCTAATAAACTTATCCAAGCCACTTGCAAAAGGAAGGCACCTACGCATCATCAAAATTGGCCCATTATTTTTTGAGTTATCGGAACGATATATATATATATATATATATATATATATATATATATATATATATATATATATATATATATATATATATATAAACACGGATCTCGCCATTAGTGATTTTTTTTAAAGAAAATTCACTACAAACATAAATATTTTAAAATTGTATATATTTATACTTACATTTGTTTACTCTCTAGAGTTCCAGGTTCTTCCTCTGATAAGCAATTGTCATTCGTATTTTCAGAGCTAACGCTGGCAGCACTGGACAACAGAACCCTGGCATCTGAGCTTGCTGTCAGTATTAATTGATCATGGAATGGGTTAAAACGCACACACCACACCCTAAAAACACCAATTATTATAACAAACCTAACAAATGTTGCCAATAGTAACATTTAGTGAGTGCACTTTAAACACACTCGATTATAATTGAATGTCTAAATTATGTTTTAATTGATAGTACAATTCAAACAAAAATTCCCATAAGCAACTTGATTTCCAGTCAATTCTGCTGCCAAACGATTAGGATTTGCATCACTTTTGATTATGATGCCGTGCTGTATATTGATCGTTCATTCTCGATTCTATTAACTGAGCATTCCTACCTGAAGCTTTGGCTTCAATATGAGCTCTCCATTACGAAAATCGGTTGAAGAGTAAAAAGGTTATACCCGAAAACAAAGCATTTTTTTGATGAATAATATAAACAAAACCTCCCTAAATCCGTGATTTTCAAGGGACTCCGATTTCTATTGGTAAAAACTGCTGTATCACGATTTTTGTTAGGTGCCAAAAATGTGAAAAGTTGCACAAAAAAAAATGAAATAATTTAGAAATGGTGCACAATATCATTTTTTTCACAAGCATGCATTATACTTATATAGTATTTTTCCGTATCTTGTATACTTAACATCAGATATATTGAGCTTTACAGGAGAAATGCGCCACCCTGTATATATGTTATTTTGGCATTGAAATCACCGCATATTAGAGTAAAGTGCTCTGGGTGTTCTTTTAGAGCAGTGTTAAATGTCCTCATAGAACAGGTCTATTTCCTCATCGTTATGATCCATTGTAGGGATGTATACTTGTATGAGCTTAATATTGTATCTGGCATTGAGTTTTAGAGAGATAACTCGTGTTGATATTTTATTTAGTGACACGATGCTTGGTTTGTGTCGCTTCTGTATGAGAAATCCAGTCCCTCCCCAGGAGCTCTCTTCTTCACCCACGCTATAGAATATGTGCCCAGATTTAACGTCTATGAGATGTTCGCCTTGTCTTTTTACTTCACTTAGTCGGACAACGTCCCATTTTATACGTTCCAACTCACCTTCTAGTTTCATTAATCTTTCCTCTGTGGACAGTGATCGGGTATTGTAGGTTGCAATATGCAGTATTTTGTTGTTGGTACGTTTGGTACTCATTGCCATACCCCCCCCCCCTATCCTTGGGGCAGACTGACTTGTTGTCAGTGCGAGATTTTGAAAATACTTTTCTACTCGCCTGGGGTAGTTCAGTTTTTACATCTGGCATGATGATAGGGGGTATTTAGCCATAAAACACCACGCTGGCTAGACGTCTTGATGAGTTTGGAACTTCAGCCGCCCATTCTGGGTCAGACGCTCTTCGTAGCCGGCCACTCTGGGTCAGACGCTACTGTACCTGTTGGTCCGCGGGAGGTATTTCTTTTCCCTCCTACCGCTCATATCTGAGAGGCATTCCTCTATCCGCCACCTGAGGACACGCCCTCTAGGGGTTACAGGTTCCCCGAGGATATATATTAACAAAGTTTACATCAAGACCAAACCCGGCCTTGATATAAACTTTGTTAATATCTATTATAGATATGTACAAACAATGCAAGCCTTCTACTTAATAAATAAAAACTCTGGACGCAGTTACAGGTTCCCCGAGGATATATATTAACAAAGTTTACATCAAGACCAAACCCGGCCTTGATATAAACTTTGTTAATATCTATTATAGATATGTACAAACAATGCAAGCCTTCTACTTAATAAATAAAAACTCTGGACGCAGCAAGTGCGTTATGGTAGCGAATTTTCATTAAAATGTTTTTATTGCAAATATGTGTTTTCTTTTTAAGAAAGCAGGGATCAATTTTGGTTACCAGTATAACCTATATAGTAAAAACAATGTGTCATGTTTCATAAAAATAACTTTATTTCCAAAAGTAAACTTAAAGTGTTCCTGGAAAAACTCGTTTCTTGGTCAACCTTATAGGTTAATAGCAAATTGGGCTATTCAAATATGAAGCATTTGATCAAAATTCGCTATCATAACGCACTTGCTGCATCCAGAATTTCTTTTTTTACAAACATGCATTATATTTCGATGGAAAATGCAAAAATGCAATAACATGTCGTGTTAGATTAAAAAAAAAAAAAATTGTATCACCAACGACTTATGGGCCACCCTGTGATTGTAGAAATATTTTTTAAAGATGTAACTCAAGACACCCTATAATGAATATATACAAATTTTTTTCATATCTTGTATAATAACGGATATATTGAGCTTTATTGATTTTTTACGAAAATTCGACAAAAATTATATACCATTAAACGATAAACTCTATAGCTAAGACTACTGCCAAGCATCAGAGAAAGGGTCTATTTGAAATGAATTTTCTGGAAACATTTTAGTAAAATGAAGGACAATGACGGTTGAAACTAAGACTTTAGGGTTTGTAAAACATTCTTCTTGAGACATTTGATTTCCATAGCCCGTATTAGATTCAAGTTCTTTGCCTAAATGTTGCCGATTTTTACGTTTTAAATCGCAACTTTGACGTTTTGTGGAAAACCCCAATTTATTTTTCTTTAAATGCCTATAACTTTTTTGTCTTTCGACTTACATAGCTAAATTTTGGTAGGTAACTTACCTATAAGGATATAAACCCGCGTACCAAATTTGGTTGCCCGTACTTTGTTAATTCCGGAGATATGAATTTTTTTCGAAAGAAAACACAAAATTAAAACCTGGGCAGATTTTCCTGGCTAACGAACTTATCCAAGCCATTTGCAAAAGGAATTTTTTCACCAAATTTAATCAAAATCGGCCCATTATTTTTTGGGTCATGTATATATATATATATATATATATATATATATATATATATATATATATATATATATATATATATATATATATATATATATAAACATATAAAAATTGAAACTGACCCCGGATATGTGTTCTGGGGGGCCTAATTAGCGCTCATTTGAAGAAATTTTTTCAAAATTCAAAAGTCGGGATCTCCTCATTAGTGAATTTTTTTTAAAGAAAATTCACTAAAAAATTAAATTATTTGCATTTGCATACATGGTTAACTTGTTCTCTTCCATATGATTCGAGATTTCGGTAACTCAAGATGGCGTTAGTTCCATCTAACTCGAATGGAGACTCTACTGTATGTGTATATATGTATATATATATATATATATATATATATATATATATATATATATATATATATATATATATATATATATATATATATATATATATATATATATATATATATATATATATATATATATATATATATATACATATAAAATTCTCTAATAACCAGAAAGATTGATTATTACCAATGCGAATGATCACTTCTTGAAAACACAGGATGAGAAGTTTGCCGGAAGTCCCAAATTTTAACAAAACCATCATCTCCACAAGTTGCTATGTGGTACTGCTTGTTCATATTGTAGTCCATGTCTCGCAACAATTGATTATGGACACCATCTATACCCCAAGCCAAATCTCCAGATCTTACATCGTATGTTTTTAAGTGTGTTTCCGTAGCTGTTGTAACCTAAAATGTGCCAGTATTACAATTACAGTACATACAAAACTCTGCAAATCTAAAAGACCTGAATTTTAAAACTTATTCAAGCAAATGTTTAGATTAAATTTTTATTTATTTCGTTTGCTTTATCAGATACAGACTGAATAAATAATCTAATTAAGCTATAAAAACTGATCATGATCTAATAAATGTCTATTAATGTTGTTAGTATTTGTTGCTTGTTTTATTAAACAAATTATAATAGATGTTCATCAAGTATCGGCAGAAGCAATACAACATTTAATGGGAATTTCGAGTTGCTCACTGCTTTATAATCATGATAGACCTATATTTCAGTGTAGATAGTTTGTTGTTTATGCCGT
This sequence comes from Tillus elongatus, assembly GCA_964006375.1. NCBI lineage: Eukaryota > Metazoa > Arthropoda > Insecta > Coleoptera > Cleridae > Tillus > Tillus elongatus. Next base: position 166,984,262 of record OZ023264.1, read on the forward strand.
AAAACAATATCACATCAAGTTGTCGATTAGTGTAGTGTAATTACAAATATTTTTTTGAGTCAGGTCAGGTCAGTGGCTGCTTCAGGGGCCACTGCAAAATTCAGGAGATCGTGAAGGAGCCCATGCTTGAAATGAGGTCAAACTTCGCGAGCCCGCAAATGTGCAGGGAAAACAACTTTACAGTGGAAATTCCCAACCGCGAGGCATGGCGGGAGGAGACGCCGGGTATACCACGGCTCGTCTGGTTCACCGACGGATCCGGAGGTGAGCGTGGGACGGGGGCAGGTGTTTACTCGGAAGGACTGAGGGTAAGTCATAGTATTTCCCTCGGAGCCCATGCAATGGTGTTTCAGGCCAAGATGTACGCCATCCTTCACTGTGTGCGGGAGAACAAGATGAGAGGCTACACCAACAAGCGGATCCTCATAGCCACAGACAGCCAGGCAGCCCTTAAGGCACTAAGTAGCCCACAGGTAAATTCCTGGCTGGTGAGTGAGTGCCGAGACGAGACGAGCGACCTGGCTGGGCAGAATGAGGTGACCTTCATCTGGGTGCCGGGTCACTTGGGGGTCAAAGGCAATGAAGAAGCTGACAGTCTCGCGAAGAGAGGGTCAGCAGAACCATTTATGGGATCAGAACCGGCTCTGGGCGTGACAAAGAGCACTGCCAGGGGAGCCATTAAGTCCTGGGTCAGAAACCAACACAAAGTGTACTGGGCGGACTGTCCAGGGCTCAGAATGGGAAGTCAATAATTGATGGACCCAGTTCAAAGAGAGCTGTGGAGCTGCTAAATCTTAGCAGAGGACAGCTCAGAAACACAACAGGTCTCTTGATGGGACACATGGCCGTCAAGAAACACCTGCATAAAATGGGGCGGTTCGAAGGGGACCTCGCATCCAGACTCTGCGGCGAGGGGGAGGAATCATCCCAGCACATCTTGTGCGAGTGTAAAGCTCAGTGGCTGGAAATTTTAATTAGCCGGTTCAGATTTTCGTTAAATAATGGGTCGAAATTTACGTTTTCTAAAACAAATTCAGCATGCATATCTAAGATACCTCTAACCTCAATGTTACTAATGTTTATCAATGCCTAGTATTATCACTTTGACAAAATATTGCTCATTTTTGTTTTAATGCATGGCGGTTCATGGGGTCAAGGACTCGCGAGCCAAGAGACCCCAGGGGGCAAGCTGAGGAAGTGAAAACAACAACATAAACTTTCTATGAAGCTTTCCCCAAGACCGCCATGTGCGGTGAAAAGCCGCATCCTGCACGAGGTGACCCTGCTAATAACTAAACATGACGGATCTAGACAAGGAGGTTGAGCTAAACTCCCCCAATATACGGTGTCACGTGACCCGTGCCTAGGGATGGATGGCACCAGGGCGATGGTGTCGTGAACGGAACCTCTGGAGTACCGGGCAACCCTCCAGAGTAACCCGCCTTGCACCACACAGGGGGTTCTGATGGTGTGGACAGTATTTCCCCCATTCTTGTGGGAACAACATGAAGATCATAAATATATTTTTGTTAAGAACTGGGCTGTGTCTGGAGAAGTGAGTAGCTCAGACAACAGATACATCCGGTTTGATATCGCCAAATCGAAAGACAAACGGTATGGTACCGGGACCCCGCAAGGCGGACTGGGAAGCCCACAGGGCAGACCTAGCAGTAGAACTGCGGGGGGTTAAGAGTACCATAGACAATTCAACACACCGCGAGATTGCGGCAGCCCAATTGCGAGACGCAATCACCTCGGCCTATAACGCCAACTGCCCCCTGAAAATGAGGGCATCCACCAGAAACGTCCCGTGGTGGAACGAGGACCTCAGGCAAAAGAGGACGCAGGTTCGTAAGCTGTTTAACGCGGCTAAAAGGTCGGGAGCATGGGATGAATATAGACAGGCCCTAACGACCTATAACAAAAGACTGAGGGACGCCAAGAAGGAGTCGTGGAGGAGGCACTGCGAGGAAGTGGAAAACACGTCTGAGAGTGCTCGACTACACAAGATCCTGTCCAAGGGCACTCAGACCAACATAGCTCCCTCAGAACATTGGGGAAAGCTTCATCAAAAGCTTATGTTATTGTTTCCACTTGCTCAGCTTGCCCCCTGGAGGCCTTTGGCCCGCGACTCATCGACCCCTCTCTGTACCTTATATTACCTAAAAGCTTCGCTTGTGCATGTGATAAATACAATTTCGATATAAATGTCAAATAATAACGCCAAAAGTATTTGAAACTGTCACCTTAAAATTTTCTTAAGGAAATTAATTATAAAAACAGTTATCCTTTCCACCAAAACTTCTGCCAGATCTACAAAAATAAATAAAGATTTTAAGAAAAGGAAATCAACAGGTATTTACAGACAAAAATATAAGTTATCTGTAACTGGTTGTGCAGATGTATTTCCAAAATACTTTTTTTTTCAATGTTTATTATATATATATATATATATATATATATATATATATATATATATATATATATATATATATATATATATATATATATATATATATATATATATATATATATATATATATATATCCATTAATTTCAACAACACACCACGAGGACTTACAGCCTAAATACTATCGTACCGTGGGTGTTGACAATGAGGAAAGAGGCAGCTTGTTAATTCTGGACTTGAAGGTTTGGAGGTTCGGAGGAGAAGGAAAAACATGTGCCGGCAAGGAATTCCACGCTTGGCGATACGGGTCACCAACGGCACGTCGGTGGGCAAGTGATGGCAGCCTTTGGGTGAGGGTAGGGTCACCGATGAGACGTATAGCTCTCTTTTGAATGGAGTCCAGGATAGCGAGTGTAGAAGCGGCAGCTGCACCCCAGATGTGGGAGCAGTATTCGAGGTTTGGCCTTATTTGTGAAGTATATAAGGTATAGAGATTAGCTGGTGAAAAGTATTTGCGAGCCCGGAAGAGGAAATGCCAACAAGAGAAAAGGACCCATTACTTTGAATAACTTGGTTGTTCATTGTGAAGGGTCTAGGGCTGGTGTATCTCTTGTGAGAAAGAAAGCAAGACTTAGTTTTGGTGGGGTTGAATTGTACAAGATTTCTACTTCCCCAGTCTAATATTTTTTGGAGATCCACGGAGACAGAACCCTCCATGAGTCTGCGATCCATATCTAATTGGGCTAAAGAGACAGGCTTAGAATATTGTATATTTGAGTAGAGGGTGCTGTGAACTGGGTTGGATGTGCTAGAGAGTAGGTCATTGATGTGGAGAAGACACAAAGTAGGGGCTAAAGCTGAACCTTGAGAAACTCCTGCAGTAATTGGATACAGTTTAGAGGAATGACCATCCACAACAACAGAAATTCTCCTGTTGGAGACGAAATTTGCTGTCCAGGTACAAAGTTTTGGTGGTAGGCCATAGGCCGGAAGATTATTAAACAGCGCTGCATGCCAGACCTGGTCGAATGCTTTGGATATGTCTAGAGCGACAATCTGGGATTCACCGTGTAGTTCCATAGACCTGTTCCAAGAATGGGTGACAAAGGAAAGGAGGTCGGCAGTCGATCTGCGCTGACGGAATCCATACTGCCTGTCGTGCATTAGACTGTATTTTTCAAGAAATTTTAGTAATTTGGTATTTATATACTTTTCCATCACTTTAGAGACGACTGAAAGGAGATAAATAGGCCTGTAGTTGCTAGGAAACGCTTTGGATCCTTTCTTGGGGATGGGTTGTACTCGAGCAGTTTTTCAGTTACTAGGGAATATGCCTTTAATATAAGATATCTGAAACAGACGAGTCAGGACAGGAGCAAGTTCTGGTGCGCATTTTTTGAGAACAATTGCTGGGATCTCGTCAAGGCCAGAGGCTTTCCTGGTATTAAGAGAAGAGAGCATTTTTCGTACCTTTTTAGTTTTGAAAATGATATCCGTCATTTTATGCACGACATTGAGGACTCTTGGTGGTTGAACATTTGGAGGTGGGTTGAGAGTAGCATTGCCAGTGAACAACGAAGCAAAAAGTTCAGCCTTGCCCAGGGCGGTAGAAACAATTTCATCCCCTGAGACAAGAAGTGGGAACGTGCTTTTGCAGAAATTATTTTCAATAGATTTAGCAAGAGTCCAGAAGGGTTTGCCACCGTTGGAGCTTAAGAGGACTTTGTTTTTGATGTGATTATTAAACAAGTTTTTTGCCTCAGAAAGAATGCGGACATAGCGGTTTCTTGCGTCGTTAAATGCTTGACGGTTTTCTTGACTGGGATTGTGTAGAAGCGTTTTGTGAGCTTTGACCTTTACAAGTCTGGCCTTGTCACAGGATTTAGAGAACCAGGGCTTTTGAGTGGCTGAAGAGGTTTTCTGTGTACGTGGAATAAATAATTCCATGCCAGCTTGGATAATTTCGGTGACGTTTTCTGAGATATCAGAGGGGTCAGGATGAGAGAAGCAGACAGACGCCCATGGATATGAGGAAAAGTAATCCCGCATTTCGTCCCAGTTTGCGGAGTTGTAGTGGCAAACGATACGTGGGTGTGATGACTGTGTGACCTCGAGTTGCATTGCGCAGGAAGCAGTGGTCTGAGCGACCAAAGGGGGCGGTGACTGATATCTTATAGCATTCAGGTTTTGTAGTAAGAAGGAGATCCAAGGGATTTGAGCTGTGTGTTGGGATACGAGGAAAGTAAGTAGGTTGCTGAACCATATTGGCTAAAGAATTGCTGACTGCAAAGGCAGACGCTGCTCTCCCTTGTGCATCGGTTTTTGAAGATCCTAGCCATTCCTTATTATGGACATTGAAGTCACCAAGAATAGTGACCTCGGAGGAAGGATATTCAGAAATCAGATGGTCGGTTTTTTCAGAAAGGTAGTCAAAGAGCTGGACAAAGTTGTTGTCAGAAGGTGACCGGTAAATACAACAGATGAATTTAGTTGCAGCCCTGAGAGAAAGTTTTATCCATAGTATGTCTTTTCTTTCAGCTTCTAAATTGGGGAGTCTGGTGCAGGGTATATTGCTGCGGACGTATGCGCACACGCCTCCATGCAATCTAAAGGAAGTAAGGAGCTAATACCCTGGGAAATTAAGGTGATTAGTGGCTGTTTTGGCACTGATTTGGGATTCGGTGAGGAAGTGGAGTTGGGGCCTGTTAGCCTGGAGGAAATGGTGGACGGAGTTCATGTTAGAATTTAGGCCACATATATTCGAAGAGGATATGTTAAATCTTGATGTTGGCGCCCCCTGTACACCCCTCTCCTAGAGATCCAAATAAAGAGGCATTTTACCTCCGGAATCTTTTGTACAAGGAGAAGCCATCATAATTTTTGCTTATAAGGGAAAGCGACTCATACACCAGAACCGGAAACGTCCGTTGGGACTTCACCAACCCCTTGATGTATGGGGTGGTACCTCCTCGGGCGTGAAAAAAATCCTTTACTATTACCTAAAGGAAAATTCCACTACCACCTGCTAATTGTAATGTAATTTGCATAAAATCTGATGTTATAAAAAATCACAATCTCCACAAAAAAACGATTTTTTTATGAAAATTCGCTAAAAATTATATATAATCATTAAGTCTACATACACCAATTAATTATGATGCCGACATCACTTCCTGGTACAAGAGTATTCAGTTTTCATTCATATCCATTTTCATTCTAAGTAGATTTGTAAAGATCAGACGACAAACGTGAAGTTAACAGTAAAAGAATCACTACACTACCCACTACTCACAAAGGATTCATTCTATAGGATTCGGATTCAGTACACAGTAGCCAGTACCCACAAAAGTATTCGATATTTAAAAGGATTCAAGACACAATCATTCGATCCTCAAAAGGATTAGATCTTGCCCATCACTAATATTATTTTATAGTACCTAAGCTTAACATTCTATATCAAGGCTACCTGATTATAATTTTGGTGAGGGTTCCATTTTCCTGTTGTAAATTTCGGGTTATTTTTGCCTTCTAACTGTATATTCAAAACACTTCTAGCCTCAGTGTCTGTAATATCCCACAATACTACTTGATTATCAGTCACACTAACACATTTATTTTCATCTACTGGATGAAATTCTGTGGTTTTCACATCGTTTCCATATGGAGTCGTATCAAACTTCGTTATGATTTCTAAGTTATCGATAGCATTTGGATTTTCTACATCTGGTATTTTCATTATACTTGTTTGCATATGGGAACTACTTTCATTAATTACTGTGTTATAACATGTTGTCACTGTTGAAGGATTTACCGGCGAACTGTTTATTTTCCATATTTCACCCTCAGAATGGTGATACACCTGTAAAAGGTTTGTGTAATTTAAGCATCTTCACTCGTAATGGATAAGATCATTACTAATAGACAAATTTACCGTAGTCTTTAGTGTTGAATCATCTTCATTAAACTCCACTAAATGTATTTGATTATTGGTTTGTTTTAAAGACTGGGTACCTATTAAGAATTTTATTTTTTCCGTTTCTGCTAGTATGGGGGCCAAAGCTCGAGCCTGTAATAAAGGGGTACAAGAATAAAAAGCAATTTAAATATAAAATATAATTTACTTGAAACTCTAGTCCATAAATTACAGAATTATCGTTGTCCATCGTTTTTGACCTTTTTAGTTTGTTTATAACTTAATTTTTAGTTTTATTCAATAATTTTAGGTTAACATTTAATGTCAACTTCAAAACGTCAACATCAAGATCAAGGCTTCAGACGACGTATCAGAGACTATGGCCAAGTTCAGCAGGCGAAAGCAGCCCAGAGGCTGCCAACAGTTGATTATATAAAAAAATGTTGACGTTTGTCCATTGACGATTCACCAGGCGCCAGCAACTGTCAGCATTTAAATTTTTATGTCAAAAAGTGATAGCGAATGTCAACATTTTTTGACGTGCACTGCAGCTGCTAGCAGCGGTGTCTCTTAGTGAACTCGCCCATTATGATTCAGGTTTCTTGCCATGACGACCAAATATTTTAAAGCTCGGAATGGTTAACCTCACGTTAAATGTTTCATCGAGCTTTGTAAAACTGGGCAGATGAAAGCCTCTTCTGTCATCTGTGTTTCATTTTATTTTCAATTTGATAAATTTTTTGATCAAAACATCATATCATAACATAGCAACATATCTTTATTTGTAGTTGTCATGATTTCGTACTAATTCAATTTTAATATGTCTGAGAATGCTGTCAAGCAGCGAAACTAGTCACAGAATCGTTGAAGAACATCCTAGAACATCCAGAATTCATAAGGGCCACTTGCTCCAGTTAGCTTACGCGCTGGCTACGTCTTTCACCTACAAAAACAAAAACTAACAGTGAAGCCAGAGAAGTAGTCTCCAAGTCTGTATGTAGTATGGACCAGTTTCACCAAGTAAGGGCAACAACAATAAATGAATATAAACATTATTATGATGAAGACAATTTTATAGAGAAAGAAATTTTCTATTAGCTACGAACACTCATTAATATTATAATGGGTAATGCGTGTGTTCACCAGGCGCGGCTGCTGCCAGCAGCTGCATATAGTTATGTCAAAAAATATATAATATAATATGCTGGTTTATTGTTGTTCCTTTTTTACAATTCACATTATAATCTTTGTGTTTTGTCATATGTACATTTTAATTGTTTGGCTTAATAAGTAACAAAAATAAATTCAACTTACAAGTTTTAACTGTAAGGGAACCCAAAAGAATAACAAGTCAATCTTTAATACAAAGAGATGTGGCATACAAGGTGTTGCTATATTTTCCTTACTCATTAGCCTTATGGCAATCTAACCATACTCATTACAAATGAGTTTTAGCTCTGTGTGTGTGAGACAAAGACAACCACCCCTAGTATTGCCAATATCACTTATGTTAAATATGCCTCAAAAAATCTATATTGAAAGCACAGCCAAATCTCTTTTAGTTCAAAGTTACATGCAAATGCGAATACAGTCCGCAAAGTTCCCAATTATATTTTTTATCTCGTTTTTTATTCAAATTTATTTGTTTGCCTGAATTTGGCACATTATTAACAAAATGTGTAACTGCTGCTAGTATTATTATAGTTCATTTGAAATTAATTTAGATTTTACTCAGTGAAATGAATCACAACTGGTGACATTTTCTTGTACGTGCTAAGAACTAAATTTTCATGATCGTCGTGATGGAAACAAAGCTCTACCATTATATAGACTATTAGAGCTCTAATAAGACCGAAAGCGGTATGTAATTTCTTATGATTGCTGGAACATATTTACATATCTTAACTACAAACACCTTTGCCGCAGCATGATATTCACGACGTGCTTCTACATTCCTTTCCTTTGGCAAGGGATAAGTAGTACTAGCGTAAACGATTCAGCAATCGTTGATTTGTTCTAGATAGTCTGTATGGTTCGCACTTTGTGTCCATTACGAATTACGATTGTGGTGTGAATCTAGTTGCTAGTATATAGAGAGAGGTGTCACTAATTGTGTTTCATCTTACTGAGTATTCTGTAGCCAAAAGCTAGGTTCATTCCCTGGCGAATTGCGAAACTGATTCCTATTGGTCCATTTTAAATAATATTACGATATTATTTAAACTAAACCAATAGGGATAGCTGGTTTAGCTGTGATTTCGCAATTCGCAAATGTATGAACCAAGCTTGAGCTTGACGATATTGCTTAATTTATTTAAGACGCGTTTGGCATTGGTAATCATAAGTATGGCACATGCTATCCTCATGATCTCTAATAAAAGCGTAACTGGTATGCCTCTTTAAAATGACAAAGGCTCAAATAAGTTTAAAATGAACACACATTACTTCACAACAATATCTAATGAAATGAAATACAGAAGGAATAAAAAAAGTTGGCACATTGCTTATAATCGTAAATAAGTTTCGTTCAAAACATTTAATAGTTAGGTAGGATCGCAATTTTAATATGGACTATTGTGTGGCGCTAATGACCGAAGGTGGAGAAGGGGAAGATTAATTATATGAAATATTTTTTTAACTGGTTGGCTACCTTGACTTGTCACCATAGACAACACAAATAACGAAAAAGCACTAGATTTATTGATTTACTGGAGCCATTTTCTTTTTAGATTGTGAAGTGAACGTGTGAGCACGTGAAGTCGTGAACAAATTGATTAAACTCTTGTAAGTAATTTTGTTGTTTTTACTTTTATTGAACACTAATAGAGTTTTTTGAATAGCGCACAAAATGAAGTTCAATAAACTTGTAACCTCCTCACGAAGCAAAAACAGGAAGAGGCACTTTACAGCACCTTCACACATTAGAAGGACGCTTATGTCGGCCCCCTTATCAAAGGAGTTAAGACAGAAGTATAATGTAAGGACCATGCCCATCCGTAAAGACGACGAAGTTCAAGTTGTTCGTGGCCACTACAAAGGACAGCAAGTCGGCAAGGTAGTGCAAGTGTACAGAAAGAAGTTTGTTATCTACATTGAAAGGATACAAAGAGAAAAAGCTAATGGAGCCAGTGTATACGTTGGTATCCACCCATCTAAAGTTGTTATAGTTAAGTTAAAGATGGACAAAGATAGGAAGAAGATTGTGGACCGCAGAGCCAAGGGTCGTTTGGCTGCATTGGGCAAAGACAAGGGCAAATACACAGAAGAATCTGCATCAGCAGCAACAGCTGATGCCTCTTAAATTTGACATTGTAAATCTAGAAGCGGAAATAAATTAAGGTCTATAATTTTGATAGTTTCATTCAATATTTTTAACAAAATTCACGATTTTATATGTATGTACTGTATATAGTTCATTATTTTGGGTTTCTTACGCATCTTTTAAGCTGTAGATTGAAACAGATATTTTTTCATATAAAACTTGCTTGATCTTCCAAGGAGGTACCTAACCTAACATTGTTGTAAACTAAGCATGTTCCCTAAGTTAAGGACACCTTATTCATGATTTTTTATAGACTTATTAAATTTTGTGTGAAATTCTGATAAAACTTTATATAAAGGAAAAATCAGAAGGTAAACAAGCTTGTACTAGTGGAAGTAGACTGATGGAACTAAGTTAACTAAAACAAGGCAAAACATAAGGTGAAGAATAACTAAAACAGCAGTTATTTATTACTCTTAATTTAAAAATTGATGTCCATTAAATGTATTCTAATATAGATAAGGCTTGTTTAACCTCTGGCAATGTTAGGTAAGTTTAGTGGAAGGGTAAACAGTATCATAATGGAAATAGTAAAATCATCACACAAGAAATAATCTAATCTACCACAATATTTACAGACTTGCTGTTTTAAGTCATTTCCCTAAATGAAGTTTGTAAGAAAGTTTACAAATGTAGTAATCTATTAAACAAAACTTTTCATACTATGATGATGCTAATTTGGTTAGTGAAACAGGTTTTAAAATGCATTTTTGTGTTGGATTTTTACATAGACATCCCGATAATACCTTTTTGAAAAATACATTAATTTTGATTTTTTTCTGTTTGTTAAAACCCAATATTTTCACATTTCCATAGTTTGTTTACACTTTTATTTCCAATACAGAGTGTTTACAGAAACTGTTTATACGTAACATTTAAATTATTGAAAAACAAAAAAAGATTTTATAAGATGGAATCCTTTATATCATTATTTTAGTTTACCATTTAAAGATTATTAATAACTTTAAGAAAAAAAGAATTTAATAATCTTTAAATGATATACAATTTGCTGTACTCAAAATCACAAAATGCAAAGAAAATGACTAAAAGTTGTTTTATGATGGTCAAAAAGTATTTTTTGGTAATCTTTGAATTTAGGGTGTCACACGGCGCATTCTAAACTGCACAGCCGAGACATGGAATAGAAACGTAAATACCGCATACAGTGTTGTCGGGTTGTATGTAGTTCTTTCATTGAATAAGATCTAATAAATATTTTATACTTTTTAATATATTTTTGCCTGTATCAAATACATCTAAAAATAGGTCCAACAGCATCTACAAATAATGTAAAAAAAAACGTAATATTGTTACATTTAAGTGTATATTTGTTAAATTTGCAGAGAACCACCCGAACGCTTTTTAGTGAATTTTCTTCGAAAAAATCCACTATTGGGGAGATCCCGACTTTTCAATTTTGATATGTATATATGTATCACAGCGATAAGTCAAAAAATAATATGCCGATTTCGATAAAGTTTGGCATGTGCCTTCTTTCTGTAAGTGACTTGGATAAGTTCGTTAGCCAGGAAAATCGGAAATGTTGTTTTCTATCGAAAAAAATGTTCTCAAAAAATAAAACTGCTGTGGTAACCAAATTTGGTAGGTAGGTTTGTGAGATAAGAAGTAGACTATCAACTAACATTTTTATTTCTATGTTACAAGCAAAAAGTTCAAAAAAATATTTTGTGCCAGATTGCCAGATTATTTCTATAAAAATTCACTACCACTGCACTTGCTGCGTCAAGGCTTTTACAAAAACCTTTTAAGAAACATGCTTAGAGGACGACGACACCCCCCCCCCCCCCCGATGCACAAACCACAAGAAAAATCCGTTAATTTGTATGCTGATGACCTCCTGAACAGTTTGCGATGAAACGACTGCTGATACATAAAGTTTGGTATCTTACATGCACGCTGACAGTAATGTTACCTTTTGTTCGCTTGCCTTTACCAAGTTATTGACATATCAAGTTTTTTTACACATTACATACTTTAAACAATTTCTCAGCAGCTGATAGATAAAGTTTGGTATCTTGCAAGTACGCTGACACTATTCTTACCTTTTGTTCTCTTGCGTTTGCCGAGTTATTTACACGTAAAGTTTTTTACACATTACATACTTTAAACAATTTCTCAGATGCTAATAGATAAAGTTTGGTATCGCAAGTACGCTGACACTATTCTTACCTTTTGTTCTCTTGCGTTTGCCGAGTTATTTACATGTAAAGTTTTTTACACATTACATACTTTAAACAATTTCTCAGCTGCTAATAGATAAAGTTTGGTATTTTGCACGTACGCTGACACTATTCTTACCTGTTGTTCTCTTGCGTTTGCCGAGTTATTTACACGTAAAGTTTTTTTTACATTACATACTTTAAACAATTTCTCAGATGTAAATAACTCGGCAAAGACAAGAGGACAAACGGTAAGAATAGTGTCAGCGTGCATGCGAGCTACCAAATTTTATCTACCAGCAGCTGAGAAATTGTTTAAAGTATGGGGTGGGTTGGTGGTGGTGTTTCTAAGCATGTTTCTGAAAAGTTTTTTCTAAAAGTCTTGATGCAGCAAGTGCGTTATGGTAGTGAATTTTGATAGAAATAATCTGGCACAAAACATTTTTTTTGAATTTTTTGCTTGTAACAGAAATAAAAATGTTAGTTGATAGTATACTTCTTATCTCACAAACCTACCTACCAAATTTGGTTACCACAGCTGTTTTATTTTTTGAGAACATTTTTTTCGATAGAAAACAACATTTTCCCGGAATACCGGTTCTGCATGCATCAACACGAAGGCATCATATGGTTAACTTAAAGATCAGTAAAATTAGGAAATATTTTGTTTACTTAGAGCTATTATTTTTTCAAAATTATAACAAGTAACATTGTGAGATGTGCGAGAGGGTCGCCATCTCGGTGCGAAACCAGGTAGTATGTTCTCTTGACAGCTCCAAATAACACAAAATGTTATAAAATAGAGACTGTGTACAACCAATAATTTTTTAAATTGTTAGCCCTGACCCATTTCTTCCCTAATATAGGAAGAATGTATGTAAAGCTAGATGTATTCTCACCATAATTAGAACTTCAGACTGGTTTCGCTCTAATTAGAGCTCGTCAGTAGGGTATACTAATTACAGTGAGTACAGGCCTATAAAGTAATACAGCTATGGTAGCTCGCCCCCTGGAACTTGCGAGATGTACAACAGGGTTGCCATCTGTTCTCGCTGTAATTAGTATACCGTGCTGACGAGCTCTAATTAGAGCGAAACCGGTCTGCGGTTTTAATTATGGTGAGAATACATCTAGCCTTAGATTATAACGGGTAAATAAAGTTAATCATATTAACTGTGTATTAGTGCAGGATGCACTTTAGTTCACAAAGTTCTGACAAAACTTACTGTTAGGCAAACAATCTCCAGGTTTAAAATTAAGTTGTCGTGAAGTGGTTTTACCTATGTGTACTGCTGCATTTTAATTCCTTCTGGTTCAAACCTTTTATTTTATTAATTGAAAAGTAAATATGATTTTTTGTTAATCACAATCTGAATGTGAAGTCGCAACTATGACTGTCTCCGCAGCTATTTTAATTTCATTGTAGCTACAACCCTTTTTTTCCAAGTATGTGTCCTTCAAATTAGATTATTTAGAAAGTTATTATGTCACTAAATTAAGATCGGAACCTGTGATGAGCACTGGTAAGTACGAAAAATAATTTTTCATCCTCTGATATTGCTAACTTTGTTAGTAAAACAATCGTTAGGTCTTTAAAAATGTATTGTGGTGATTTGGGTTTCTTAAAGTTCACTTATCAGTTATATTATGTCTTAGAATATGCACAAATTGTGCCTCCTTCCTCTCACAGGGTGCCTACTCGTCTAGAAAACTGTTTGTAGAAAGAAAAATTTTGTCAGAGAAATTAGGAAAAATGTGATAATTGACAGTCAGGAATTTTTGTCCCTGTTAGGGAAAAATTATTTCTTTCCGTTTTATGACAAATAATTAAAACACAATGATAGGTGCATATTTGTATAATGTAGCATTTTCGTTTATTTGTAACGAAAAATTTGTATGTTTCATAAATAATTATGGGGAAGTGGGTTTTTCGTCAAGTGGCGAAGAGCTACTGTATTCTCTAGTAGTGTGGTACAGATTTTGGGGGTGGATTGTAGAAGATCAATGTCAGGGAAATTAATATGCTGTTTTTAGTGAGAACCCTGTTTCAGTTTCTTTCAGCAAGCGTCTTTCTTGTCTCACCTCTCCTAGCACACTTTTATTTGTCTTTCTATTAGTGTATCTTGTTTTTTGCCATTTTCTCCATATCCATATTTCAAAGCTTTCTATTCTCATTATGTTTTGCTTATTCACAGTCCAGAGTTCTTCCTCATTTAAGCAAGTATTGGTGTACCTTTTCTTTTGTCATTTTCTCCATATCCATACTTTAAAGCCTTCTATTATTCTCATGATGTCGTCCTTATTCAAAGTAAGTCCATATTTCTTAAGCATTCTTTGTCTTCCACCTCTCCTAGCACACTTTTATTTGTCTTTCTTTCAGTCTATCTTGTCTTTTGTCATTTTTAGTGAATTTTCTTTTAAAAAAATCACTAATGAGATGCCGACTTGAATTTTGAAAAAATTTCTTCAAATGAGCGCTAATTAGGCCCCCTAGAACACATATCCGGGGACAGTTTAAATTATATATATATATATATATATATATATATATATATATATATATATATATATATATATATATCACACTGATTACATCTTTCTTCAACAAATATTTCTACAATCACAGGCTGGCCCAGAAGTCATTGGTGATACAAATTTTATTTTTTTATTGAACACCCTTATTACATTTTTGCATTTTTCATCGAAATATAATGCATGTTTGTAAGAAAAGAAATTCGGGACGCAGCAAGTGCGTTATGCTAGCGAATTTTCATTAAATGCTTCAAATTTGAATAGCTCAATTTGCTATTAACCTACAAGGTTGACCAAGAAATAAGTTTTTTCGGGAACATTTTACGTTTACTTTAGGAAATTTCTATACATTTTCAAACATTAAAGTTATTTTTATGAAACATGACACATTGTTTCTACTATATAGATTATACTGGTAACAAATTTTCATTTTAGGGCGGTAGGAACAATTTCATCCCCTGAGACAAGAGGTGGTCACGTGCTTATTCCCAATAGATTTAGCAAGAGTCCAGAAAGGTTGCCGCCGTTGCAGCTTAAGAGGACATTGTTTTTGATGTGGTTAAAAGTTTTTTGCCCCAGAAAGAATGCGGACATAGCGGTTTCTTGCGTCGTTAAATGCTTGACGATTTTCTTGATTGGGATTGTGTAGAAGCGTTTTGTGAGCTTTGACCTTTTCAAGTCTGGCTTTGTCGCAGGATTTAGAGAACCAGGGCTTTTGAGTGGCTGAAGAGGTTTTCTGTGTACGTGGAATAAATAATTCCATGCCAGCTTGGATAATTTCGGTGACGTTTTGTGAGATATCAGAGGGGTCAGGATGAGAGAAGCAGACAGACGCCCATGGAAATGAGGAAAAGTAATATCGCATTTCGTCCCAGTTTGCGGAGTTGTAGTGCCAAATGATACTTGGGTGTGATGACTGTGTGACCTCGGGTTGCATTGTGCAGGAAGCAGTGATCATGCCGTGGTCTGAGCGACCAAGGGGGGCAGTGACTGATATCTTATAGCATTCAGGATTTGTAGTAAGAAGGAGATCCAAGGGATTTGAGCTGTGTGTTGGGATGCGAGGAAAGTAAGTAGGTTGCTGAACCATATTGGCTAAAGAATTGCTGACTGCAAAGGCCTCCGCTGCTCTTCCTTGCGGATCGGTTTTTGAAGATCCTAGCCATTCCTTATTATGGACATTGAAGTCACCAAGAATAGTGACCTCGGAGGAAGGATATTCAGAAATCAGATAGTCGGTTTTTTTCAGAAAGGTAGTCAAAGAGCTGGACAAAGTTGTTGTCAGAAGGTGACCGGTAAATGCAACAGATGAATTTAGTTGCAGCCCTGAGAGAGTTTTATCTATAGTATGTTTTTTCTTCCAGCTTCTAAATTGGAGAGTCTGGTGCAGGGTAGATTGCTACGGACGTATGTGCACACGCCTCCATGCAATCTAAAGGAAGTAAGGAGCTCATACCCCGGGAAATTAAGGTGATTAGTGGCTGTTTTGGCACCGACTTGGGTTTCGGTGAGGAGTTGGGGCCTGTTATCCTGGAGGAAATGGTGGACGGAGTTCAGGTTAGAATTTAGGCCACATATATTCGAAAAGGATATGTTAAATCTTGATGTTAGCGACCCCTGTACACCCCTCTCCCGGAGATCCGAATGGAGGGGTATTTTATCTCCGGAATCTTTTGTACAAGGAGTCATCATTTTTTCTTATAAGGGAAACTGACTCATCATACACCAGAACCGGAAACGTCCGCTGGGACTTCACCGGCCCCTTGATGTAAGGGGTGGTACCTCCTTGGGCATGAAAAAATCCTTTTACTATTACGTAAAAGAAAATTCCACTACCACCTGCTAGAATGATTTCAATAGAATACAATAGTGTTGAGATTTTTTTGCATTGATTTTCAACCCACTTGTAAAATTTGTTTATCATGAAACTAAGAAACTTTCCTGTGGAACCTGTAAGTTACTTTTAACTTTTATTTAAAAAATCTATTCTGTGATATAATCTTGAAAGCTAAAAATTTAAACAGTATAAAATAGTAGATGCACTTTCTTTTCTTTTGTCTCTTTGCGTTTCTTTTACATAATTGAATTTAATGTATTCCAATAGTGCCACTCTTGGTCCTTGTAATAGAACCTTTGGTTCTTAAATACAATAAATATTATTACTATATTAACATCCTAATATTAGGCAGAAATTATCTTACAAATTTTACTGAGAATACAAACCAGGGATACGACAAAAATATTAGCAGACCATGAAAAGATAAGTATAGATTAAAGGATAAGATTAGATAATATAAATCTCACCTACAGTTATTGAAAATAATGTTTACTAAAGGAAGTGAAAGATGAACATTGTAAATTAACAAATATTTATTATTTCAACAACACAAACTCCGCAACTACCTATGCATTCTTACATTATATTTCCAAGAAAATCAATCATTCACAAAAAGAATAATTAATAATAGGTATGTCAATATTTTTCCTGGTTAAAATCATAAAATAAACATTGTATATATCAAACAAACAAACAATGACTAAAACATATCTATTTCTACAAGGTATATCTAGAGGAGAGAAAAAACAAAATAAGCATTCCTTCGAAATTAATATATTAAGATATATTATTGTTCTAAGTTATTTGTAATCAAAATGTGTCTTGAACCGTGTCTTTGTAAAGTAGCATAATGCAGATATTGAGCACTTTTTACAGTGTTTTAATCAACTTATTTACAACAAAAGATGTAAGCAAACTTAAGAACAATACGTTTATTACAGAATCGGCTACTTTTATTCTAGGTATATTTAAGTGTAAGTTCTTATATTTTATACTGGTGGCTTGTGTACGAGAGTGAACCAGTGGCCGCACTCACACCTACGCGGTTGACCCTTGTGAAGCCACATCCATGTAACGCTAGTGGCATCCTCTTCGCATATACAGCCTACCAGTCGAGCATCGAAAGCTGAAGGAATTTCATTTGGTTTATCCTTGGTACCTACGCAGCGTTTGATCACTTTTAAATCGAAAGGGTTGTCGTTACCGGCTAATTTCGCCAGTAATTCGCGTTTTTCTAAGCCAGTTGCATGTTCGATTGGGTCACCCATGGTAACTATAAATAACATAAAAGCATAATTAATTTTGCAATAAAACTCAAATAAATGGTGTAGCATCTAAAGGGGGTCTTAGTAAATCAATAATAAACTACTGATAACACTCTTGTGATATTATTATTGGGATTTGTAAGATTGCTGAACCTAACAATTACGTAATGTCAAAGAGTCGCATATCTGTCGAGGGTGCTATTTTAGAGGTCTATTTAAGGCGTAAACAGTGAGTGGTCGTTTTACCTTTACTTGAGAACCTATAACTGGAACACAGCACATGTTTACGCACTGCAGAAGCCGCAATTCTACCACACAAGGCAGCCATTTTGCCTCACCTTCCACTGAAAATTCACCACAACTACAACTTCAACTTAAGGCGACAAAATTTGACAGCTAACCAACTATTAGAAACCCCAATCCTTAAGTCGTTATTTCCGAAAACAGACGATCTGTACCAATTTTAACATGTACAATAGAGAAAGCGATTTCTCCATGTTTAATATCATGGAAAATCCTTGATTCTTTATGTCCAATATTACCATAGATATATAAAAATATTATTGACTGAGTTCAGCAGGCGTCAAAAGTTGAATCAATGAATGCGTTCACCAGTCCCGCTGTTTCTGCTGGAACTCAGAATGACAGAGAAACGTCACTAAGCGAAGATTGGAAATTGTGATGCGCACTGATAAGTGCACTTGGAGAACCCAAATCACCAGAACACATATTTTTAAAGACCTGACGATCGTTTCACTGACAAAGTTTGCGTCATCAGAAGATGAAAAATGGTAACATCGCCTTTTATACTGAATCTTAGGTAAAAAACGATACCGAGAGGGGGACTAAATCGCAGGCAAATTTTCTGTGTATTGTATTTTAATTGCCGGAGGAGGTTTTTAAACTTCTTTATCACTCTACCCGACAGGTTTAGGAATGTTTATCTGCTTCAAAGACCGTTGCTGCGCTCTGACTTTGAAAATATATAACATTATGGGTCTATTTTAATAAACAACGAACAAAATCCTAGTTTTCATAATTTGCAAACAAAATTTTGCAGTATGCTATGCAAGAAATGCTACTGTTCAACGTTTACATGGAAGCAACTGACAGTTACGAAAATTTGTTTTATGCAGGACCAGGGCTTGTCTTAATTATATAAATTTTGTGTGTCATATTCAAATTTGGTTGGTGTTTTTGTATTTATTAGTGAATTTTCTTAAAAAAATTTACTAATGTGTAGATCTCGACTTTTCAAATTTGAAAAAATTTCTTGAAATGAGCGCTAATTAGGCCCCCTAGAACACATATCCGGGGTCAGTTTCGATTTTTATATGTATATATATATATATATATATATATATATATATATATATATATATATATATATATATATATATATATATATATATATATATATATATATATATATATATATATATATATATATATATATATATATATATATATATATATATATATATATATATATATATATATATATATATATATATATATATATATATATATATATATATATATATATATATATATATATATATATGTGTGTGTGTGTGTATCACACCGATAACTCAAAAAATAATGGGCCGATTTAGACTAAATTTGGTGAATACCTTCCTTTTGCAAGTGGCTTGGATAAGTTCGTTATCCAGGAAAATCAGCCGAGGTTTTCCCAGAAAATTTTGTGTTTTCTTTCGAAAAAATTTATATCTCCGGAAATAACAAAGTAAGGCCAAGTAGGCGTGTTTGTACTATAAAGAGCGAACCATGTACCCAAATTTATGTCTCTAAGTTTTATGCAGGACCAGGGCTTGTCTTAATTATATAAATTTTGTGTGTCATATTCAAATTTGGTTGGTGTTTTTGTATTTATTAGTGAATTTTCTTAAAAAAATTTACTAATGAGTAGATCTCGACTTTTCAAATTTGAAAAAATTTCTTGAAATGAGCGCTAATTAGGCCCCCTAGAACACATATCCGGGGTCAGTTTCGATTTTTATATGTTTATATATATATATATATATATATATATATATATATATATATATATATATATATATATATATATATATATATATATATATATATATATATATATATATATATATATATATATATATATATATATATATATATATATATATATATATATATATATATATATATATATATATATATGTGTGTGTAATAACTCAAAAAATAATGGGCCGATTTAGACTAAATTTGGTGAATACCTTCCTTTTGCAAGTGGCTTGGATAAGTTCGTTATCCAGGAAAATCGGCCGAGGTTTTCCCAGAAAATTTTGTGTTTTCTTTCGAAAAAATTTATATCTCCGGAAATAACAAAGTAAGGCCAAGTAGGCGTGTTTGTACTATAAAGAGCGAACCATGTACCCAAATTTATGTCTCTAAGTTTAAAGATAAAAAAGATACAGGCAGTTAAAGAAAAAAAAATGTTGTTTTTCTCAAAACGTCAAACTCGCAATTTTAAACGTCAAAATTGGCAATGTTTAGGCAACGAACGTGAAACAAATACGGTATACACTGGTTTATATCGCTAGAGGTAAATTACCTACCAAAATTTAGCTCTGTAGGTCAAAAGGCAAAAAAGTTACAGGCATTTAAAGAAAAATAAATTGGGGTTTTCCTCAAAACGTCAAAGTCGCGATTTAAAACGTCAAAATTGGCAACATTTAGGCAAAGAACAAAGAACTTGAATCTAATACGGGCTATGGAAAGAAAATGTCTTAAGAAGAATGTTTTACAAACCCTGAAGTCTTCGTTTCAACCGTCATTATCCTTCCTTTTACTAAAATGTTTCCAGAAAATTCATTTCAAATAGACCCTTTTTCTGATGTTTGGCAGTAGCCTTAGCTATAGAGTTTATCGTTTAATGGTATATAGGTTTTGTTGAATTTTCGTAAAAAATCACTAAAGCTCAATATATCCGTTATTATACAAGATATGAAAAAAATTGTATACATTAATTATAGGGTGTCTTGAGCTAAATCTTGAAAAATTATTACTACAATCACAGGCTGGCCCGTAAGTCGTTGGTGATACAATTATTTTTTTTTTAGTCGAACACTTACATTTTCCATCGAAATATAATGCATGAGAATTTTGATTAAATGCTTCATATTTGAAAAGCTCAATTTGCTATTAACCTATAAGGTTGACCAAGAAACGGATTTTTTGGGGTACACTTTAAGTTTACTTTTGGAAATTTTTGTACGTTTGCAAACAATAAAGTTATTTTGTTGAAATATGGCACATTGTTTTTACTATATAGATTATACTGATAACCAAATTTGATGCCTGCTTTCTTAAAAAAAAACAGCATATTTGCTATTAAAAACATTTTAATGAAAATTCACTACCATAACGCACTTGCTGCGTCCAGATTTTTTTTATTGTGTTAAGGTATATTTGTGACTATGGCAGTAGACCAAACTTTCGAACATTTTGAGAAATACGATATGTTAGCTTGTTTTATATTAAGTAATGAAATTATTGAAACGGAATCTAGGAGGTATTTTAACAGGTAAATATTTTGTTTTCAATTATGTTTAAATACTATTGCTTCATTTTTAGTTACATATCCAGAAAGGAGGCAACCCAATACATCGTCTTTTTACCGAATAAAAAAGAATTTACTTGGTTACAGATCATTTAAGAAACCTCGTTCAAAAACATACAATCGAGAGGTTGAAGAAGTCACAGTTTTGGCTAATGTAGAAGATTACCCTACAAACTCATGTAGAGCCATTAAAAGGAACGTAGGGATTCTCAAAGCTAAAGTTCAAAAAATTAAAAGAAAACACAAATATACCCGCCATGCAAATTTAGGCTTGTCCAGCATCTACCCCCTGGGGATGCTCAACGTCGGGTAGTCTTGTTCAATTGATATCGGGAAAGATGTGATATGGTTAGAGATTTTGCAATGAAAGGTTGGTCAGACGAAGCATATTTTAGTAATTTTGGTAATACTTAATAAGACACAATAGCAGATTCGGGTTGCAGCAAAACCAACATAAAAAAAAATGCAAAAATGCATTAACGAATTTGTTCTACGAAAGTTAGCTAAAAAAAATTATACACCCCTACTCACTCCTGGTCCCGTAACTTCCTTGGGGAGTGTAAACAAGAAATTTTTCTTGGGGTTTGTGGATCCAAGGGGGAGCATATAGGCAGCTTTCTGAAAACAGTTTTTTGAAAAGCGTTCGGGAGCTAAACTGCAAATGGTCCCGTAACTTCCTTGGGGTTTGTGGATCCAGGGAGAGCCTAGGCAGGTTTCTGAAAACAGTTTTTTGAAAAGCGTTCGGGAGCTAAACTGCAAATTTACCGAAAATGCGCTACCAAAACGCACTTACTGCGTCCAGGGGGTGTAAAGTTAGTTCGCCTCCACGTGGTGCACCCTGGATAGCGTCTACTATTAGACGTGAACTAAATGAACTAACCAAACCGTAACCTTCCTAGTCATGTCTTAGGAGGGCCGGGAATGCTTGCCTTAATTGGCCGGCATTGCGAGGAGAGTCCTCTATAAAAAACCCACATCGCAAGGTCGTTGGCGGGTTGGTGCCGAGGCGATGATGCTTCTGGCCGATATGGCCGAGCATTGGCAGGTTGGCAATTCTGTCGCTAACGTTAACCCTCCCCAGGGAAACCGGGCGACCTCCCTGTGTAAATGCCTATTCATGGGATGCGGGGCTCTTCCATGGAGGTCTATTTTCCCTTGCTGCTCGTGGGACCAAACATGGACACGACTTACACAGACCCAATAGAGGAGGTGGCAGGATTCAACCTTCCACTGGAACCTCCAGAGGGAAAAAACAGGGGAAAGGAAAGTCCACCCCTAGGACGACTACCAAAGGTAGACCCTCCTATAGGAAGCTTGGTTATCGAGCTCCTAAAAAGGAGGAGGAACCTGCACCATAATTCCCTTTTCCTTTAAGCTCCTTAACCTACTCCTTTATCCTCTATACACTCCTATATTCCTACCCCAATGCCCACCAACTTAAGGTGCATTCAAGCTAATCTGCATCATGCTAAGGCTGCGACATACCTCCTTAGCATGAAATTAAAGGAAGAGCAAATAGATATTGCTCTTCTCCAAGAGCCCTGGACCGCTAATTCGGAACGAACTAAAGGGCTGGGTAACACTTCTGGTAAGATAGTAGAGGTGGGCTCTGGTACTAAACCCAGAGCCTGTATCTGGATCAGAAACAACTTGCAGTATTTTACACTTTCAGAGTACTGCACCAAGGACATGGCATCCATCCATCTCGTGATCACATCCGGGGGGACCAGGCTGGAAGTAGTGGCCTGTTCGGCCTATTTCCCTGGAGACAGAGATGCAGAACAACCACCTCCAGCAGAAGTGCGGAAATTGATCGCCTACTGCAAGAGGAACAATTATCACCTCGTAATGGGGTGTGATGCGAACTCCCATCACTTGGCTTGGGGGAGCACGGACACTAACAGACGAGGTGAATCATTATTCGAATACATTTTAGGGGAGGAGCTGGTTGTCAACAACATAGGCTCGGAACCCACCTTTCTTACAGCTAACCGGAGAGAGGTTTTAGATCTTACGATCAGCTCAAGGCTTTTGAGCTCAAAAATCCTCAAATGGAGGGTGTCGTCTGAACCCTCATGTTCAGACCATGCCCATATCCTATTTGAAATTGAAACAGGCCCTAGACCTGTGTTAGAGTATCGGGACCCGAGGAGGACGGATTGGGAGGGATACAAACAGTCCCTCGCCGGCAGACTTGGGTCCGCAATCCCCACAGTGAGGGATCGTGATGAGATCGAGATTGCGGCCGAACAGGTTAGGGAAGCTGTGGTCTCTGCCTATCACGAAAACTGTCCACTGAGGTCAAAGAGAGACAGTCGGGGGTCTACTTGGTGGAATAATAACCTCGATAAACTACGAAGAGAAGTTAGACGTCTCTTCAATCGTGCTAAGATTACAGGCAACTGGGAGCAATATAAAACTGCTCTAACGCATTATAATAAAGAGATCAGGAACGCTAAGAGGGAGTCCTGGAGGAGGTTCTGCGGGGACATTAATAGTGTGCCCAGCAGCGCCAGAATCCACAGGATTCTCTCACGCGACCGTGTACAGGAACTGGGATCGATAAAACGACCAGATGGTTCCTTTACTGAATCTCGGAAAGAAACGTTAGAGCTCTTAGCACACACACACTTCCCAGATTGTCTGATCCTGAGCAACGGTGAGGTCCTACCAGCTGAGGGACGATCTAAACGCCCCCAAAGCGAGGACTGGCTAGTTGCTCGGAGAATAGTTACAGCCTCGGCAGTGGAGTGTGCTGTGAATCATTTCCAGCCTTTCAAGTCGCCAGGGGAGGATGGGGTGGTACCGGTCCTACTACAAAAGGGACTGGAGATTCTCCTACCCTTCCTTATCAGGCTGTTCAGAGCCAGTCTGGCCTGGAACTATATTCCTTCCAGCTGGACGGTGGTTAGGGGGGTTTACATTCCCAAATTGGGACGTAATGACCTCCTACCTACTTCACTGAGACCTCTCAGTATTACATCATTCCTCCTGAAGGGATTGGAAAAAATACTGGACGGACACATTAGGGGGAACATCTTACCCAAGAACCCCCTAAATACCCACCAGTATGCCTATCAAACTGGCAAATCAACTGAGTTAGCGCTCAATAACCTCGTCGAGAAGATCACACACTCTCTGGAAAATGGAGAGGTTGCGGTGGCGGCATTTCTCGACATAGAAGGAGCATTTAATAATGCATTACCGATCTCCCTCTACGAGGCCACTATCGCTAGGGGGGTGGAACCTACCATCTGTGGCTGGATCGGAAACATGCTGCACAATCGGACCATTATTACCTCATTACGGGGAGAGGTGGTCAGAGTTAGGGCTGCGAGAGGGTGTCCTCAGGGGGGCGTTCTATCCCCCCTGTTGTGGTCCCTCTTTGTGGACGACCTGCTGGCTATCCTCGGACTCTGGGAGGTTGAGGTCCAGGCGTATGCGGATGATCTTGTCATAATGGTTAGAGGCAAATCTGAGGAGGAACTGTCTAGTACTCTTCAAGAAGCACTAAATGTAGTCAATGATTGGTGCCGTAGGGAACAGATGTCTGTGAACCCTCGCAAAACGATCATTGTCCCGTTCACCAGAAGAAGAAGGTTGGACAAATTAAAACCACCTAATCTTATGGGGGAAAACATTCCATTTTCGGACCAAGCAAAATATCTGGGAGTTATCCTAGATAAGAAGCTCAACTGGGACAGACAGTTAGAAAATGTTATCCGCAGGGCTAAGATGTCCCTGTAGACCTGCCGGAGAATCTGTGGGAACAACTGGGGAACAAACCCCCAACAGATGTACTGGCTCTATGTAGTGGTTATCAGACCTATGATAACATATGGAGCCATAGTTTGGTGGCCTAAGGTGCTACGTGGTACCGCGAGGGCCAAACTGGCTCATCTACAGAGACAAGCATGTCTGATGATAACGGGAGCGATAAGCACCGCACCATCAGTCGCTCTGGAGGTCCTCCTCAATATTCCCCCACTTCACATATGGTTGGAGAGGGTGGCGAGGTGGACAACGTACAGACTAAAACAAACGGCAGATAACATGCCGAGGGAAGTCAGTCTGAGGGGGTCCGGACTCCTTGATGACAGTGATTGTCACAGGATTCTGGGAATGGTCTCGGACTTGATGCCTACAAAAATCAGCAGAGATCTGTCTTTCAAGACCGTCCTCCCGGAAAGGGAGGACTGGGACCGGAACCAATCGACCCTGTTGAGAGCGGACCTCTGCTGGTACTCTGACGGCTCCAAAACCAATATGGGAGTAGGAGCCGGCGCATATGGGGGCAGCACCGATGCTAGACTATCAGCTAGCCTCGGCAAGTACGCAACCATACACCAGGCAGAAGTTTATGCCATCGAGATGTGTGCAAAGGAAAGCTTAAAAGACCTATGCACAAACAAATCGATAAAGATATTTGCAGATAGCCAAGCTGCAATAAAGGCTCTTGGTTCCTACCGTTGCAATTCAAAGACGGTATGGAGTTGTAAATCTGCCCTTAACGAATTGGGCAGCTGTAATGAGGTGTCGCTGGTCTGGATACCGGGTCACTCGGACCATGATGGCAACGTTGCGGCAGACGCGCTTGCCAGGAGTGGTGCCCAGTGTGACTTTGTCGGACCAGAACCGGTGCTGGGAATAACATCTTGCACAGCAAAACGCACCTTAAAGACCTGGACAGATAGAAGGACAATTCAATATTGGCAAAATCTTCCAGGATTAGCTCACTCTAAGGCCTTCATAAATGGCCTGTCTGAGTCAAGGGCTAAGAAACTTCTAGAGTTGAACAGACAACAACTGAGTACTCTAGTCGGCCTGTATACAGGACACTGTCGCTTGCGGCATCACATGCACCGTATTGGGATCGGTCAGGAGACCGAGTGCCGGCTGTGTATGGAGGATGACGAAACAGCAGAGCACGTGCTGTGTTCCTGTCCGGCAGCGGATAGGACTAGACACCTGCTCTTTGGCAAGGTAAAGCTTGCTCCAGAGGATCTGGATCAACTTTCGCCCGCAAAGGTTATCGACCTCTGTAGGAGGCTGGATTTGTTGGGCGAAATATAGACATTAGGCGTGAGCCACAATAGACCTTATGGTCGCGGTGGAGGGACCGATATGGACCACTCACAAACTAACCTAACCTAACCTACTGCGTCCAGATTTTTTTTCTTACAAATGCATAATATTTTGATAAAAAATGCAAAAATGCATTAACGAATTTGTTATACGAAAATTAGCTAAAAAAATTATACACCCCTTCTCACTCCTGGTCCCGTAACTTCCTTGGGGGTGTGAACAAGAAATTTTTCTTGGGGTTTGTGGATCCAGGGGGGGGGGCCTAGGCAGGTTTCTGAAAACAGTTTTTTGAAAAGCGTTCGGGAGCTAAACTGCAAATTTACCCAAAATTCGCTACCAAAACGCACTTACTGCGTTCAGTTTCGTTTTTCTTACAAACGCATCATATTTGGATAAAAAATGCTAAAATGCATTAACGAATTTGTTCTACCAAAATTAGCTTAAAAACAATTATAGACTGTTAAACCATAAAGTTCACTAAACCTACAAATAAATATCCAAAAAGGCACCAACTTAACTAAACTGACAGCCAAAGCATCAAAGAAAGGGTCTATTTGAAATGAATATTTTGTAAATATTTTAGTAAAATGAAGGGCAATGAATCTGAAACTTAAGGGTTTGCAGAACACTTTTCTTGCAACATTTTCTTTTCACAATCGGTATTTGTTTCACGTTCTTTGCCTAAACATTGCCAATTTTGACGTTTAAAATTGCGAGTTTGACGTTTTGAGGAAAACTCCAAATTTTGTCTCTTTAACAGCCGATAACTTCTTTGTTTTTAAAGCTAGAGACCTAAATTTTGGTACAGTTGACTCTTTATAATACAAACACGCGTATCAAATTTGGTTGCCCTTACTTTATTATTTCCGGAGAAATGATTTTTTTTAGAAGGAAAACACAAAATTTTCCAGGAAAACCTGGCCTGATTTTCCTGTCTAACGCACTTATCCAAGCCACTTGCAAAGGAAGGTACTCACCAAAGAGGTTGTAAGGGACATATACAACCTCTTTGGTACTCACCAAATTTGATCATGATTGCTTTTTTTTTTTTTGAGTTATCGGTAGGATATATATATATATATATATATATATATATATATATATATATATATATATATATATATATATATATATATATATATATATATATATATAAACACAGATCTCCTCATTAGCGAATTAAAAAAGAGAAAAATTCGCTAAAATAAGACAGAATGGCAGGTTTGGTCTAAATATGTCTTTCTTCATATTAGAACACAGATAAAATTTTAGAGACAGCTATACCTGAATTGCTCGATGATGTTCCTTTAAGTGTGTAAGCGAAATTAATTTTCAACAAGACGGGGCTGCTGTACAGAATTCTCAAATGGCGAGGTTATTTCTGGAGATTAATTTTCCAAATCAATGAATCGGAACCAATATGGGCCTATAAGATGGCCCCCCTAGGTTCTCAGACTTGCCCATATTGGATTTCTTTCTATGGGAATATATCTGGAAGATAAAATTTACAGAGATCATTAAGATAATATTTAAGATTTAGAAATCACAATAGGAGAAAGTTTTTGCTACTTACAAAATCATCCCGGTGTTTTGCTTAATTCCTTAAAATGAATAGGAAAAGTATGCGAAGCATGCAGACAACAAATGGAAGTAATTTTGAACAGTTCTTTTGATTTGCTAGATTACTTTAGTGATTATGTCACGATTTTCAAAGTTGGTTTTGGCTGATAGGCTTATTGGATAATAATTATTTATTAATGTTATTTCCTTTTGTTACATAAATCTAGGTAGGTTGCACTGTTTTGTGGAAAATTAGCAATAGATCGATAAATAGGTGTTATTAAATAAGTTTCTCCATTTATTGTTAACATATAGAAATAAATAAACAGCAGCACCTTTTTGCACAGCCTACTGCAAAATTTTGAATGCGAATTATAAAAATTAGGATTTGTTGTTTTTATTAAAAGCGACCCATAATGTTATATATTTTTGAGAAGCTTGTGAAAATGCAAATTAATTTCTTGACATATATACAGGGTGTCCCATTTAAAAGAAAACAGACATTGGTCAATATTTCAAAAACAATATTTAAAAAAAAAAACTAACACGCCACTAGATTCTACGTAAAAATTCTAAAAGGGTTCGCTTTTACTTTTTGTCAGACAACTGAAATACAAGGGGTACCTGAAAATACAATATGTTCAATATCACCCTGCAGCTCGGAAATTGGGAGGGCTATGACAATTTTGTTTTTGACATCTTTCGTTTCACAAAAAAGTAGCTCACGTGCGCGAGAATCGTAAGGTTCCATCTAGAGGTGTGCGAACCCATGTTTTTCTCGAACCAAACTCTGGCCAAACCGAAGCAAATATGTTTATTTGAACTCTTTAAATAGTATATGTCTAAGCTTCACAACTTCATAAAAATTTAAAATCGAACACCGAAATACCCAAAATTCTTCAACGTTCATATATCATTTCGTAAAATACAAAATGAAGGTATATAGTACTATACAACATTTGGTACGTAGAAGGTCCCCATTCTCTACTAAAAAAGCAAATGTTCAATAAAATGTACATGTTCTTCCGGTTCTGATGTTAGTTGTGAAGATGGGTCAAAGTTTAATAAAAAATACCAAAAGGTATCTTGAATGCTTTTTACATTTATACATCTACAACTAAGCTCAATTAGAGGTGGTGTACCACCTACACTGCAGACAATACGCATACAGAGCAGGAGTCTCAACAGAAACAGCACTGCACGAACTGGTGCTGAAACTGAAGAATACCCTGGAGAACAGGTAGGTGGTGCTGGGGGGGGTTTCCTAGACATAGAGGGGGCCTTCCTAAACATAGAGGGGGCCTTCCTAGACAAAGAGGTGGCCTTCAGCAACACCTCATTCGGATGGGTACTGGCAACTGTCAGGGAGCGTGGAATAGAGGATACCTGCTGCAGGTGGATTGGTTCCATGCTCAGGGACAGGGCAGTGTTCACTTCACTCGTGGGGTGTCCGCAGGGGAGCGTTCTGTCTCTCCTGCTCTGGTGCCTAGTCGTGGACGGCCTGCTAGGTAGGCTCGCGGGAGGGGGGTGCGAGGTACAGGGCTATGCAGACGACATTCTCATCATAGTCTGAGGAAAGGTTACACAGTGTGGGAGCGCTTGCAGACAGCACTGAAAGTGGTGGAAAGGTGGACGGTTGGCCAAGGGCTCGGGGTGAACCATGGAGGTGTTGCTGGATCTGCCCCCCTACACTTAGTTATCATGGGGGAGGCCAGGCTAGGACTATACAGACTAGCCTGCAATGGTAGACTAAAGATCAACCCAGGCTTCAGAGGCCACTGCTAAATTCAGGAGATCGTGAAGGAGCTCATACTTGAAATAAGGTCAGACCTCGCGAGCCCGTGAATCTGCAGGGAAAACAATTTTACAGTGGAAATCCCCGACTGTGAGGCATGGCGGGAGGAGGCGCCGGGCATACCACGGGACGTACTCGTCTGGTTCACGGACAGGTCCAGCGGGGAGCGTGGGCAAGTCTTTATCCGGAAGGACCGAAGGTAAGTCATAGTATTTCTCTCAGAGCCCATGCAACGGTTTTTCAGTGCGGGAGAACAAGAGGGGCTACACCAGCAAGCGGATCCTCTTAGCCACAGACAGCCAGGCAGCCCTTAAGGCCATAAGTAGCCCACAGGTAAATTCCAGGCTAGTAAGTCAATGCCGAGACGAGATGAGCGACCTGGCTGGGCAGAATGAGGTCACCCTCATCTGGGTGCCGGGTCACTCAAAGTCAATGAAGAAGCTGACAGTCTCGCGAAGAGAGGGTCAGCAAAACCATTTATGGGACCAGAACTGGTCTTGGGCGGATCGAAAGGCACGACCAGGGAACCATCAGGTCTTGGGTCAGGGAACAGCACAAGGTATACTGGGCAGATTGTCCTGGGCTCAAACACGGGAAGTCATTAATTGGGCAACCGTCCAAAGAGAGCTGCTAAATCTTAGCAGAGGACAGCTCAGAAACATAACAGGACTCTTGACGGGACACATGGCCGTCAAGAAACACCTGCACAAAATGGGGCAGTTCGAGAGGGACCTGGCATGCAGACTCTGCGGTGAGGGGGAGGAATTAGCCCAGCACATCTTGTGCGAGTGTAAAGCTCTGGATCGCAAAAGGTAACTGATCTACAGTCAGCCTAGACCGGAGACAGAGCAATATAAAACTTCACCCTACCAATTTCTGTGCAGACTACTTCAAGGCACAGTGATTTTAGAATTGGTGGAGTAGAAAAGACTAAGGGCATGCACAATAAGCCAAAGGCTGCAGTGCTATCGGGGCGGCAAAGACGCGGACGAGCCCTGAGGGAGGAAAAAAAAGCTCAATTATAAACATTTTTTGTTGTTTGGTATTAGCTAGGCAGCTTTAGGTCAGTTGGATTGAGGAGGTTAAAAGTGAACATGATAGGTGTATAATAACCCCTTAAATTTTTAACTGTCTCCTGATTGTGAATATTTAACTGCTTTAGTTCACTGTTAAATAAACAATGTTGAGTCTACTGTTTCCAGAAGGCAATCTGCTATTATCCTCATGAATTCTGAAAATTTACGTTACCGATCACTTTCGAACACTGCCATTATAATGTTGTAACCGAAAAATACATTGGGATGCTAGGATGTATAGAAAAATAATTGTGATTCTTAAATGGCTGTCATGTCTCAATGTGTCCCACCAACTGTCAAAAACATGCATGACTAAAATCCGCTGAGCGTCTCCGGGGCCGTGCGGGAATGCGATGACTTTCCAATACAGACTCGGGGGTCGACGGTTCGAGACTCACCGGCGGCGGATGATTTTTCAAATCACTGTCGTTGAGATCGAGCTCAAGGTGGAGGGTAGGTTAGTTTAAATGAGCAAAAAGGGTCAGTAATGGCCTAATTGCCAGTAAGCATCTTACCTACCTACCTAAAATCCCCTGAAATTACACTACCGACTCAATGGGGCTGATACCGCATTTAAAGCGCCGCTACAGAGTTACAATTTCGCTACCTTTGGCAGCATTGAATGCCTGTAAAGTTAAATTTCTAAGTATTTTTGAGCAACGAACTTCTAACTATTTTGGAAAATTACATATTTCGAACTACTTTAACATTACCCAGCGCAAACAATATTTCGAACCGAAGGTTCGGTTCGAGTTCAGGTGCGGTTCGAAATATCGAAGCTTCGCACCCCCTAGTTCTATCATTACTAATAACTGAGATACCGAGCAATTTCACCAAAATGGGACACCTGTACACACCACACAGGGTACACTATAATCTGGTAGGTATTTTGACTAATTAAAAATAAATCAGTGTCAAAATTGTCTTACATAAAATTTAAAACATAGCGAAGGTACAAAACTCAAAAAGCCTGGACGCAGCAAGTGCGTTATGGTAGTGAATTTTCATAGAAATGATCTGGCACAAAATATTTTATTATAACTTTTTTTTCTTGTAACATAGAAATCTAAATTTTGGTGTATAGTTTACTTTTTATATCGTAAACCTACCTACCAAATTTGGTTATCATAGATTTTTTAAGATAAAAATTTTTTTCAAATGAAAACTCAAAATTTTCCCGGAAAACCTCGTCCGATTTTTCTGATTAACGAACTTGTCAAAGCCATTTACAAAAGGAAGGTACATGCCAAATTTTATTAAAATCGGCTTATTACTTTTTGAGATATGAATTTTTTCAAAAGAAAACTCAAAATTTTCCCGGAAAACCTCGTCCGATTTTCCTGACTAACGAACTTATCCAAGCTATTAACAATAGAAAGGTACATGCCAAATTTTATCAAAATCGGCCCATTATTTTTTGAGTTATCGGTGTGATACATATATATATATATATATATATATATATATATATATATATATATATATATATATATATATATATATATATATATATATATATATATATATATAAATATATATATATAAACATATAAAAATTGAAACTGACCCCGGATATGGGTTCTAGGGGTCCTAGTTCGCGCTCATTTGCAAAAATTTTTTCAAAATTCAAAAGTCGGGATCTCCCCATTAGTGAATTTTTTCTACGAAAATTCACTAAAAATGAATTTACCGACTTTCATGGAACTTGCAGGCAAAGTAAGAAGAGGAAAAAAGAAACTGTTTAAATTAGAACAGAGTTTATATTTACTATATTATATCACATCAGTTTTACAATGTGTTGTACAAGGCTATTAGCCAAAATGTTCCATCTAAAACAGTGAAAAGTTCTAAATATCCTCGGTGGTTTGATTCGGAACTTCGTAAACTCATCACTGAGGAAAATAAAAGTTACCGTAAATTTAAAAGAACTGGTCTTGAATCTGATTATATGAAATATTCTAATCTTAGACGTGACACTAAGTATCACATTGACTACAATTATTTACAGTTTGTGACTAGCACAGAGCAGATCATTCAGTCTGATGTCAGACACTTCTGGTCTTTCGTTAATTCCTTCAGGAAGGACTCTGGGATTCCGAATAGAATGAGTTTTAATAATGTAATATATAATAATGAGTCTGATATAGCAGACGCCTTTGCTGCACATTTTCAATCCTGTTATTCTGACCATGGTTCCATTGATGTTGACTTTTGTGATGTATCTAATATACAGTCTGCACATAACCTTTCTATGCATATTTTTACAATTGAGGAAATCGAGGATAAATTTGACTCACTAGATGGCAAAAAACGAGCTGGTTTGGATGGTATTCCTTCTTCATTCTTGAAAAATTGTCGACACTCTTTGAGCGGCGGCTCTTTGTGTAGTATCTCGGTTTTTGCCCCGCACTCTGGAAGTTGTCTACTCTGATCCCCATTCACAAATCAGGTGATAAGACACAAGTTGTCAATTATAGAGGTGTTTCAATTGAACCTGTAATACCGAAAGTATTTGAATCTATCATTGCAGATGAGATTTCCAATACCTTGAAACACAGTATTGTTGGAGAGCAGCATGGTTTCTGTACTGGAAGGTCAACGCTCACTAATCTCGCCATTTTTCAATCTTACGTGACGGATGCATTGGAGGCTGGTAAACAAGTTGATGTTGTATACACTGATGTATCAAGGGCTTTTGACAATGTGTGTCATACCCTTCTTCTGCAAAAATTGTTTGCAATGGGCATCTGTGGTTGTTATCTTTCGTGGATTCGATCTTACCTCTCTGACAGAAAGCAATTTGTTAGCATTGGTGGTGCTCTATCAGAGGAGGTCCTCGTCTTGTCTGGGGTACCACAGGGATCACATATAGGTGTCGTTCTCTTCAATCTTTTTATTAATGATGTTGTGAGTTGTTTTGAGTCATCAAAATGTTTATTGTATGCAGATGACTTGAAGTTTTTTTCGGAAGTTGTCTATGATGTCAACACTTTGCAACATGATCTCGACAACTTGACTCGCTGGTGCAGTTTAAACTTGTTGTCGCTTAATGTGGGTAAGTGTAAGGTTGTGAGCTATTTTAGGAGTCAGAATCGGATTGTTCATAGCTATACCATTTATAACATGGTGTTGGACGTTGTCACTTTAGTTGCAGATCTTGGTGTAATTTTCAAAAATGATTTGTCATTTAATCTGCATATTGATGCTGTGGTTGTGAAATGTTGCAGACTTTTGGGGTTTGTTAAAAGACACACTAAACATATGACTGACACAAGGGCAATCACTAGTTTGTATACATCCTTGGTTCGAAGTAATATTGAGTATTGTTTTGTTGTATGGTTTCCATCCTATGCTTGCCACATTAATCATATTGAAAGGGTACAAAACAAATTTGTTAAGTACCTTCTTTATAAGCATCACCTTCCTTGCCAAGATATTGGGTATGATGTCAGATTGCTTCTTTGTGGTATAGTCAGTCTCAAAGCGCGACATGGGTATCTTTCATTGATGTGTATATATAAGTTAATTAATGGTCACATGGACTGTAATGATCTGCTCGAGTTGGTCCTTTTCCATGTTCCACCACGCTCAACTCGCCAACAGCAACTTTTTTTTGAGCGAACAGACAGGACCAACTATGGATGTAACAGTTTCATGGACAGATTGTTGCATAATTACAATGTTAATTTTTCTAATTGTGATATCTTTTATATTGCTATGTCTAGGATGAAAACTGTCTTAAGACAGTGATTTTGTTACTTTAAGTTTTTTTCGTTTGGTTTTATTTTTAAGTACCATTCGGAATTGTTTAATTCTGTAGGTGCAAATTTAAATAAATAAATATTATTCCATTTAATTTTTGGCATGGTGTCACCAACCTACACGCAGAAAAAAATGACATGCAGAAATTTTAACAACTTTATTTAAAAACAATTCCCACATACATATATATATAGTAATGTATAGCTAACCTAGCATCACAATAACACTATAATATCCAAAATACAAAAAAATTATACATAAAAACTAAGTAAAATCAGTTCTTTCACCTCTTATCTCTAGTGAAAATTATGTTAAAACATTGCCATAATAATAATAAAATCATATAACAGTTTATTATTAAAACATTACTTCACATACTTCTGTACTTATACAGTCAAATTATCATCCACTTTGCATTCTCTAACTTCCACGCCATCATTAATTTCTGTTTCACGAGATTGTTCACTGGAAGGATTACAGGAAACTTGACTCGATTCACCTACATCATCATTAACTTTATCAGTTTTTGTTTTGCTCAAACTTTTTTTGCTACTATTTAATGCTTTACTATCAATGACTGGCGTCTTCTTTCCCGTGACGTAATCTTCTAAATCAACATTTTCAAATATCTGATTTTCTCCAAAACTAACCCTCTTTGTATGTGTTTTCTGTGTACTATTTTGTTCTTTGGGAACTGGTATATTGTTGTTAATACTTGGTGCATATGGGGACTTACTTATTACCAAATAATTCAACGGCACCAGTCCAGAGTGTCCATTACAAACTGCAAAGGCCCATCCAGTATTTTTCAGTTTCATTTCTTCCTGAATTGATGTGGGCGCCAGGGTAACTTCATCATTAACATTAATGGCTAATTCATTGGATGCACCTGCTGCAAAATCAAATACTGCTTTCGCTTTTATTCCTGGTGTTTTCCAGTTGGCGGGATCACTTTTGTCTGAAGATAAGAAAAGTGCATGGTTATAATAATGAAGTTAACAGGTTAATAACTTAGATAGGTAAAATTATAAACTAATTAGGAACCGAACTACAAATGCCATAAAAAAAAACTTACATTTGCGGAGCGTATGCTGTCTGCAAGTGAAAATAATAGGACGGCCTGGTCTTTGGCTAATAGATTTGGCATTATTACAAAAAAAGACAATATGTTACCATCACATTTGAGTGACGCAAACAAAATAAATCAATACCTCACGTCTATTAACAATAGTGAGGCTGATATTAGAGGATTAAAAACATATAACATACAAAAATGCAAATAACTTCCATTTTAAGCTTGTCAATGAGACAGATATGAGGCATATAGCCTCAACAAAAACAAAAGCTAAGGGTTTTGATGGTGTGAGTATCGACATGATTAACCCATATCTCCCAGAAATTCTCCCTCAGCTGCTTCATCTTGTAAACTTTTGTATTGAGACAAAGTGCTTTCCCAAAGTTTGGAAAGTTGCAAAGGTTTTCATGTTTTCAAAAGGAAACAATCCAACTGAGTTTAATCATTTAAGACATATAAGCATTTTCCCAGTTCTTTTAAAGTTATTGGAGAAAGTGATGTCCGAGCAGATAACTGCTTACCTTGGGGACAACATCTTGCCAAATGTAGAGTCTGGATTTGTTAGGGGCAGGTCCACCACAGCAGCATTAGCAAATATTAGTGATGAGATCCTCACAGCTAACGATAAAAATCAAGTTACAGCTTTGGTATTGCTAGACTACAGTAAAGCTTTTGATACGATCAGTCATAAACTATTGTGCTCAAAGTTACAATATATTGGTTTCAATCAGGACGCCGTTCAGTTTATAGAGAGTTACTTTTCAGATAGGGCACAGAGGGTTGTCTGCGGGTCGGATGTATCGGATTCTTTGAGTTTATTAAAAGGAGTTTCACAGGGCTCTATCTTGGGTCCCCTTTTATTCAATATTTATATGTTTCATTTTCAAGAACAAATAATCTCGAGCAAAGTACACTTCTATGCCGATGATACCCAGCTTTACAAATCCTTTCCTGTTGAAAATGCCTTAGACGCTATAGCAAGTTTAAATGCAGACCTTGATAGGTTAGTCATGACAGCAAAGAAGCATGATCTTGCGATAAATATCAATAAGTGTTGCGTATTTTATTTTGGCAGGAATGTCAGTAGGAATAGGGTTTGTTCTCAAAATATTGATATTTTGATAGATGGGAGTCGCTTGGAAGCAAAACAATCTGCAAAGAATCATGGTAATAATTTAAAATTTTCTGATCACGTCACTAATCTTCGTAGAGCTAGCTTTGGCCTATTGAAATATTTTTATAGCCACCGAAATTGCCTTCAAGTGAAAGTAAAAGCTCTCTTAGTAAACTCGATGATTCTCTCGTGCTTTAACCATGCTGATGTTGTGTATGAACCTGCCCTTGACAGTTGGGATCGGCAAAGAAGAATAGAAAAGGTTCAGAAGTCATGTTTACGGTTCATCTTTAATCTAAAAAGAACAGATCGTGTTTCTTATAAGTTAAAAGAATTATATTGACTGAATATGAAGAATCGCTTGAAAGTACATCTTTGCTTAACTCACAAGATTGTCCTCGGGGCGGGGCCTGATTACCTACATCAGAAGCTCTGTTTTCAGAGACAAATACATTCGCTCAATACAAGACTCGATCACTTGTTTGTCATACCTAAATATTATACGAGCCAATATCGGAGCTCTTTCTCCTATGTTGCATCCCATCTGTGTAATAAAATACCTTTTGAACATACTTTATGTTCTCTGCCAGGGTTTCGGAGATATGTTACAGATTTTTATAAAAATAGGCAGTTTGCGTAGTGTAGTTATAGTAAATCATATTCATATTTAAGAATTCCTTTCTTTCAGTAAAATTTAAGGCACACAATTGTCAATGTTTTGTTGTTACATTGTTTTGGGTACTGAGTCATTTATAATTTGTTTATTTTATAATTTCTACATTTTAAGTTATCTTTTAAGGGTTAAGTGGAAGAAAATTGTAAAATTAACTTCGCCCTAATAAAGACCTCTTATTATTATTATTATTATTATTATTATTATTATTATTATTATAGACACAAAACATTTTTATATACACAGTGATTCATAATACAAGATATCCACCAACCCCTAATGCGTATTCTAACTTAGAACACACATAAGCCAAATATGCTGCTAATAATTGCATATTTTAAAAGTCCTTGCAGATTTTTTATTATGTTTTCCAGCTTATTGTACGCAATAAAGATTGTTTAACTTTAGAAAATAAATATCTGAAAGTTAGTACACGCAGCAAGTTTCAAACATGCGGGCATCCAGCAACGTTACTTGGTCCAAAACAAAGTACTACCTGTCAAATAGTACGCTGAGTGTATAGGATAAATAGTAGCTGTTAGCGGTTTTGTGCGTATATGAAATTGCTTACGTTTTAGCGAATTTTTCGTGCAACGAAATATGAAATATTTCATAAGAGAGATGATGGTCTTCGCCTTCCGATTACTTGGAAACCTATTATATCTTCATTACAAACAGACAAAAAAAATAATAATTAAATAGACAATTTAATTTCCCCCTTATCTGTCTCAACAAATGCCGGTAATCCTCTTAATCCTTTAAGTACAGTGATCAAAACCTTGACTTAATTGACCGTGACCCGACTACTTTCACTGATAACGAAGCAGGTAGACGAAACGATGCATACAATACAAGACTTGCAAAGAACTGTCATCTGTTTAAGGCTTGGGGTTGAACACACTGAGACTTTAGAGACGATCTCTAGCGAGATTTGAGGAGTAGGCAGATTGGGGCCCTGTAATCGAGCTACAACAACCCAACCCACCTTTGTCCACCGATCTAAGGAGTAGGCAGATTGAGGCCTTAGAGTGTCCTTACATATTTCCTTTACCTCTTGAAAATGGCTCCAAAACAGGAGCCGAAACGTCGAGTTTTAATAAAATCTGGACGCGGTTCAACCTGAGAACCAAGTATATCTCATATATATATATATATATATATATATATATATATATATATATATATATATATATATATATATATATATATATATAAACATGACCTGACCTGACCCGACCCCGGAGTTGGGTTCCAGGGGGCCTAGTTCGCGCTCATTTGAAGAAATTTATTTAGAATTCAAAAGTCACGATCTCATTAGTGAATTTTCTTGAAGAAAATTCGCGAAAAGGACATTTTCGCGGGCGACGTTTTTTTTAAATTTCAACAACACACCATGAGGGCTTACAGCCTAAATACTATCTTACCGTGGGTGTTAACAAGGAGGAAAGAGGCAACTTGTTAATTCTGGACTTGAAGGTTTGGAGGTTCGGAGGAGAAGGAAAAGCATGTGCCGGCAAGGAATTCCACAACTTGGAAGTCCTCGGGACAAAAGAGCGGGCATAACAAGATGTTCTATGTCGGGTGACCTGGATAGTAAAAGGGTGCATTCGCTTTGTTGGGGGCAGCAGGTGGAGGAACTATGGAAGAAAGCTCCTCTGAGCAGTGCCCCTGCAGATATCTATAAAAGAGAGAGAGGTCACCAACAGCACGTCGGTGGGCAAGGGATGGCAGCCTTTGGGTGAGGGTAGGGTCACCGATGAGACGTGTATATATATCGTTTGAATGGAGTCCAGGATAGCGAGTGTAGAAGCGGCAGCTGCACCCCAGATGTGGGAGCAGTATTCGAGGTTTGGCCTTACTTGTGAAGTATATAAGGTATAGAGATTAGCTGGTGAAAAGTATTTGCGAGCCCGGAAGAGGAAACCTAATTTCTTAGCAGCCGCTTCTGCAATTGATGTGACATGTTGGTGCCAATTGAGATTTTGATCCACAGAAATGCCAACACAAGAAAAGGACTCATTACTTTGAATAACTTGGTTGTTCATTGTGATGGGTCTAGGACTGGTGTATCTCTTATGAGAAAGAAAGCAAGACTGAGATTTGGTGGGGTTGAATTGTACAAGATTTCTACTTCCCCAGTCTAATATTTTTTGGAGATCCACTGAGACAGAACCCTCCATGAGTCTGCGATCCTCATCTAATTGGGCTAAAGAGACAGACTTAGAATATTGTATATTTGAGTGGAGGGTGCTGTCGTCCGCGTAACCGTGAACTGGGTTGGATGTGCTAGAGAGGAGGTCATTGATGTGGAGAGAAACAAAGTAGGGGCTAAAGCTGAACCTGGAGGAACTCCTGCATTAATTGGATACAGTTTAGAGGAATGATGGCTATCCACAACAACAGAAATGCTCCTGTTGGAGAGGAAATTTGCTGCCAGGTACAAAGTTTTGGTGGTAGGCCATAGGCCGGAAGTTTACTAAGCAACGCTGCGTGCCAGACCTGGTCGAATGCTTTGGATATGTCTAGAGCAACAATCTGGGATTCACAGCAGTGTAGTTCCATAGACTTGTTCCAAGAATGGGTGACAAAGGAAAGGAGGTCAGCAGTCGATCTGCGCCGACGGAATCCATACTGCCTGTCGTGGATTAGACTTGTTTTTCAAGAAATTTTAGTAATTCGGTGTTTACATACTTTTCCATCACTTTAGAGATGACTGAAAGGAGAGAAATAGGCCTGTAGTTGCTAGGAAGCGCTTTGGATCCTTTCTTGGGGATGGGTTGTACTCAAGCAGTTTTTCAGTTACTAGGGAATATGCCTTTATTGTAAGATATCTAAAACAGACGGTTTCCCAGTTA
The DNA here is from genome assembly GCA_964006375.1 of Tillus elongatus. NCBI lineage: Eukaryota > Metazoa > Arthropoda > Insecta > Coleoptera > Cleridae > Tillus > Tillus elongatus. The sequence continues at coordinate 167,024,317 of OZ023264.1, forward strand.
CTAGGGAATAGCAAGTTCTGGTGCGCATTTTTTGAGAGCAATTGCTGGGATCTCGTCAAGGCCAGAGGCTTTCCTGGTATTAAGAGAAGATAGCATCTTTCGTACCTTTTTAGTTTTGAAAATGATATCAATCATTTTATGCGCGACATTGGGGACTGTTGGTGGTTGAACATTTGGAGGTGGGTTGAGAGTAGAATTGCCGGCGAACAACGAAGCAAAAATTTCAGCCTTGCCCAGGGCGGTAGAAACAATTTCATCCCCTGAGACAAGAGGTGGGAACGAGTAGTGTATATGGAAGGATATTATGATTTTAATCACCACATAAAAAATAAGGAGCACTTACCTTCATATTTTGGCAAAAACTTGCTAATGATATACGGAGCTGAAAGAAGCATTCCTAGAAAAGCTAACGTTGGCCAATTGGAACCCTTGGGAGTGCTGTCAGGTAATGTGCCATTGGCTGCTTGATTCCAGGCGATCGACGTAGCGCTGGACTTCACCTTGATTCCCAGAAGCTGCATCAATCTTCTGTATAACCAAGTTATGAGCCTGAACACATTTATTGAATACCATATATGTCCAAACATGGTGCGTAGACGGCCGAAATTCTCGGCAACACCAAGTACTGCCCTGAAAGAACTAGTCATTGCAAAAAATGTATTATCCAGCATCATGGCTAAACTGTTGAATGCTCGAACTATGCTTTCAACATTTGCGAATGTATTTCTTGAGCTTTCCTCAGCATACTGTATAAAACGGGCTTCCGCATCATTGTAGCTACCAGGATAGCCGTTCATTCCATACATTCCATAACTGTTGTAGCCAGTACCATATCCGCTGCCATATGTGTTATACATTGAACTTCTATAGGGCATGCTGTATGAACCATAGCTCCCAATCCCACCATAGCTTCCCATTCCACCATAGCTTCCAAGACTACCATAACCTTAAATTCAAAAATTAATTTATGATAATATTTATTGCCCAACAGCATATACCCAATAACAGGACGAGCATAAAAAAGTCTGGATGCAGTAAGTGCGTTATGGTAGTGAATTTTCATAAAAATGTTTTTAATGGCAAATGTCTTTTCTAAATAAAAGGCATGGAACTTAGTATAACCTACATATAGTAGAAACAGTGTACCTTATTTCATCAAAATAACGTTATTGTTTGAAAAAGTAAAATAATTTTCCGAAAATAAACTTAAAATGTTCCTGAAAAACTGGTCCGATTTTCCTGGGCAAAGAATCTCTTCAAGCTATTGACACACTTGCTAAGATATAATCATCCACAAAAAGCTTTTTGACAAAAAATCAGAAAAAAATATCTGCATGAAAATTTGCAAACAATTTCTTTAATGACAATTGCCATTTTCTTTACAAAAATTGGTTAAAGTAATGTTACACGAAAATTAGTTGTTTTTTTTACGAACGTTTGCTAAACAATTATTTTCGCGAAAATGTGATTTTTTTTACAATAACTTATACATTTATTATTACCAACAATTCACAAAAAATCTTCCAAAAATCATTTCTTCAAAAACTCAAAAATAATTTTACATATTTTTTACAGGAAAATTTGCTCAAAAATTAATAATATTCAAATTACCTGTGTACCTATATACCCAATATGTATCTAAATGTTCGTGTGTAATGCACATTCTATAATATAATGCCGCGTACCAAATTTGGTTGCTATAGGTTTGTTATTTCGAAAAACATAATTTTTCAGGAAAAACTGGTTCGATTTTCCTAACGAAGTTAAGCAAGCCACTCCTACAGGCCGAAATGTACGCCATTCTGCACTGTGTGCGGGAGAACAAGAGGAGGGGCTACACCAACAAGCGGATCCTCATAGCCACAGAGAGCCAGGCAGCCCTTAAGGCACTAAGTAGCCCACGGGTAAATTCCTGGCTGGTGAGTGAGTGCCGAGACGAGACGAGCGATCTGGCTAGGCAGAATGAAGTGACCCTCATCTGGGTGCCGGGTCACTCCGGGGTCAAAGGCAATGAAGAAGCTGACAGTCTCGCGAAGAGAGGGTGAGCAGAACCATTTATGGTACCAGAACCGGCTCTGGGCGTGACAAAGAGCACTGCCAAAGGAGCCATTAAGTCCTGGGTCAGAAACCAACACAAGGTGTACTGGGCAAACTGTCCAGGGCTCAGACATGGGAAATCAATAATTGATGGACCCAGTTCAAAGAGAGCTGTGGAGCTGCTAAATCTTAGCAGAGGACAGCTCAGAAACACAACAGGTCTCTTGACGGGACACATGGCCGTCAAGAAACACCTGCATAAAATGGGGCGGTTCGAAGGGGACCTCGCATGCAGACTCTGCGGCGAGGGGGAGGAATCAGCCCAGCACATCTTGTGCGAGTGTAAAGCTCTGGACCGCAAAAGACAACTGATCTACGGTCAGTCTAGACCGGAGACAGAGCAATATAAAACTTCACCCTACCAATCGCTGTGCAGACTAGTTCAAGGCACAGTGATTTTGGAATGGGTGGAATAAGACTAAGGGTATGCACAATCAACCAAAGGTTGCAGTGCTATCGGGGCGGCAAGGCCGCGGACGAGCCCTGAGGGAAAAAGCAAAAAAAAAGTCACTCCTAAAACGAAGGTACTCACCAAATATGAGGAAAGTTGACCTTTGCCAGGAAACGATTTTGTTAACAAAAAAAACCTGAAACACGTCAAGTTTGCTTGTGAGGGGCACAACTTTTGACGCAAAAAGTATAGCCCAAATTTTACCCCCCTAAGCAGGAATATCATTTCTCAAATTTTTTTCAATTGAGAATAGGGTTCATCTGATAGCTCGTAGAAAAGAGCTTTTGATTCCCTATATATTGCTTTTTTATTTTTGAAATTCGGTCTATTCGATTAGAAGATATGGATTTTGCATTTTGCATTTTCCGAAAAATTCTTAATGCTTGAGTTGGGCCTCACCAGCATCCATTACAAGATAAAAATATGTCTTGTGATAACGCAAGAATGTCTTATCACAAGACATTTTGCTGAGGTTTTTTGGAGCACCTTAATCTAAATGTCTTTTTATTACCTACAACATTTTTATCAGACGTTTCGAATCGCAACTTTGACGTTTTAAGAAAAATTCTAATTTTCTTAAATGCTTATGACTTTTTTTTTCTTTAAAGGTAGAGATCCAAAGTTTGGTACATGGTTTGCTTTTTTATGATATAAACCAGCGTACCAAATTTGGGTGCCCTTACTTTGTTATTTCCGCAGATATTTTCCGGGAAAACTGGTCCTATTTTCCTGGCTAACGAACTTATCCAAGCCACTTACAAAAGGAAGGTACTTACCAAATTTCATCAAAATTGTCTCATTATTTTTTGAGTTATCGATGTGACACATAAATACATACAAACATACATACATACATACATACATACATACATATATATATATATATATATATATATATATATATATATATATATATATATATATATATATATATATATATATACATATTTATATAATTGTTTATTGTATAGGACTTCAAACAAGGATGGACACATGTATAAGAAAAGTTTGCTTAGAGACAGAAGGCATAAAAATGAACGCTTCAAAGGTAAAACTGTTACTCTATGTAGCAGTACTATTTAGTAAATCTGATGGAACATAGATAATACTAAAATTATGGTGTTTGATAAAGATGGTGGAATAAGTAATTGCTAATTTTTTTAAATTATTTAAATACACAACACAGCAGAGTTCCTATTATAGGGTATTATAGGAAAAAAGAAGAACAAATACTCATAGACAACTAACAAAATCAAATGTGTGAATTAGCCCCAGAATAATCATTAAAAAGAAACAAATAAACCATATCTTATATAAATTATAAAAGTAATAAAATAAAATAAACCAAGCACAGCCATTTAATAAGGTGGTGCTTTTTAAGACTGGTATGTGAAACAAAGCTTAGGATATAGTTTATTGCAGTGGTGGCTCGTGGGTGTCTTACATGGATGGGCACAGGGTTCGTGAGTAGGATACACATAATCAGTTTCCGATAATTCCGACCTTACTTTTACAACTTCTATCTCAAATGAAGCCAAAAATTTTTTATACAAGGGCCGGTATCTGTTTGTTTTCGAAGTTGATTACACAAAACATCAACATGGGGCATGACATAAAGGCCATTTTCGTAAATCACCCTTGAAATCACATAGTTAGCAAGCGACTTCATGCCATATTTACAGCCGGGCAAGAATAAAGGTCAGTTTCCTAAATCTCCCTTGAAATCACACACTTAGCAAGCAACTTGTGCTTTATTGACAGTTCCGGGCGCCTGCCGACGGCGGGATATTGAAACAAGTCAACTCATTTTGCTGCCGGGCTCAAGGGGTTAACTTAACACGGTCACACAACATGTGTGACCCCTTGAGCCAATTTTAAAGTCGACTTTAACGATATTGTAGCCGTTTTCGGTCTGCGATCCTGACAATCCGGATGACAAACGAGGGCTGGATAACTATGTGCCCACCCCTTTGGATGATTATTTAAAGACATAAGCGCGCGTAAGGCGACGGCGATTGCAGGATGCAAGTCAAAGTCAAACATTCAGAGTAGGCTGACGCTATGCTGAGTCAAAAGTCAAAATCATTATTTGTGGTATAAAAGGAATAATAATAAGAATATGGATAGTTTGTCGTATATAATTAATTGATATTATTGTAACAGTCATTTATAGTTGCGGTGCTATCGGGGCGGCAAGGCCGCGGACGAGCCCTGAGGGAACAAAAAAAAAACAGGCATTTATAGTAAATTAAAAGAAAATAATTATATTTTTTATATAGAAATTTGGACTGGGCACGTGCCCCTTATCACCAGCCGCCACTGGTTTATTGAATAAGCATTTATATAACAGTTTGGACTTATGTTGTTAAAGTTAAGATGCTATAAAGTAAAGAGGAGATGAGATTGGATCTAGCTTGTGGACAACAGAAGAAACATGAGCATCTAGCATTGAATCACGACATCAGCATGAAAATCCATGGCAAGGTGTCAGAAGTGTCGATCCTATCATGCAGGATACAAGTAAAGGAACTTTAAGGAAATAACAGGTCTACAGCTTAGTAAAGAAGTTTCATTTAGTAGTAGTAGAAAACTCTTGGGGGATAAACTCCATGAATTTTATGGTTTAGACACTTAATAAATCTTCGATTTACTCTTTAAAGAGAGAAAATATGCCACTTGTAATATGGAGCCCATAAAAGGCAGCAGTATTCAATAAAATAAAGCTTTTAGAGCCTGCATATATGTAAAGTGATTACAATTTCTTATAAGGAAATTTAACATACGTTAAGCAGAAAGGACATTATTTAAAATGTGGTCATTAAAGGAAAGTTGAGGACGAAATATCACCCCCAAGTCGACAATCATGCTCCATCATCGAATACTAATTGCAGAATAAGATGATTTTACACTTAGTAATATTCAAGTCCATATAATTTTTTTCACACCATCTATGTACTTAATTTTGTTCAACTTGGAGTGTGGTATAACTATCCAGAAATCAATCTGTGCATATATCTTCAGATCGTTAAGTGAGTCATTTATAAAAATCAGAAAAGGCAAAGGACCCAAGTTGGACCCCTAAGGAACTCTAGACGTTGCAGCAAAGTTTTCGGAATGATGACCACCATTTACCACATACTGAGTTCTGTTTTGAGGGTAGGAACAAAAATTATAGTCTAGTAGATGAAGTAGTAAAGAAATCTAGATATTTAGGAAAACTGTTTTCAATTGACGGAAGAATAGATAATGAGATACAAAGTAAGCCAAATGTAGGTAGGAAGCTGCTGGGAGCTGCGACTACTGTAGCTAGAAGTGAATGTAAATCTAAATGCGGCCAAAGTCAGTGTATATAACAGCGTAAGGGTAATAACTGTGCTATATGGGTGTTTCAGGCAAAGCATGTAAGAAAATTGAATGCTCTGTAAAAGACTGAGACGAGTAAAACAAGAAGGGATAGTTATAAATGAATGAGTTTCGAATGAATGTAACATGGAAAAGTCTATTGAAAGTAGCATACTTAGATGACCTAATCATATAGAACAAATGAATAATGATAGACGACAAGAAGAATTTATAGAGAGCACTGGAAGACCCAAGATAGCTTGAGAATCAAAATTTGAATTCTAATTATAATTGTCCGTAAATTTGCAGTTTACCTCCCGGTTTTTTTTAATGTTTTAAAAAACGTGCTTAGAACCCCTCCTGGATGCACAAACCACAAAAAAATTCTTGAAAACACCCCCCAAGGAAGTTATGGGACCAGTAGTAAATAGGGGTGCTGGGCGGGGAAGATAAAAAGAAATCATGTGCGGAAAATGCGAAAAAAAAAAACAACTCTCGACGCAGCAAGTGCGTTATGGTAGTGAATTTTCATAAAACTATCTTTTAATAGCAATAATGTGTGTTTTTTTTAAGAAAGCGGGCATCAAATTTGGTTACCAGTATAACCTATATAGTAAAAACAATGTGCCATGTTTCATCAAAATAACTTTATTGTTTGAAAATGTACAAAAATTTCCGAAAGTAAACTTAAAGTGTTCCCGAAAAAATTCGTTTTTTGGTCAACCTTATAGGTTAATAGCAAATTGAGCTATTCAAATATTAAGCATTTGATCAAAATTCGCTACCATAACGCACTTACTGCGTCCAGAATTTTTTTCTTACAAACATGCATTCTATTTCGATGGAAAATGCAAAAATGCAATAACATAAGGCGTGTTTGATTAAAAAAAAGCCTGGACGCAGCAAGTGCGTTATGGTAGTGAATTTTCATAGAAATGATCTGGCACAAAATATTTTATAACTTTTTTTTGTTGTAACATAGAAATCTAAATTTTGGCGTATAGTTTACTTTTTATATCGTAAACCTACCTACCAAATTTGGTTATCATAGATTTTTTATTTTTTTTAAGATAAAATTATTTTTCAAATGAAAACTCAAAATTTTCCCGGAAAACCTCGTCCGATTTTTTTGGTTAACAAACTTATCAAAGCCATTTACAAAAGGAAGGTACGTGCCAAATTTTATCAAAATCGGCCTATTATTCTTTGAGATAAAAATTTTTTTCGAATGAAAACTCAAAATTTTTCCGGAAAACCTCGTCCGATTTTCGTGACTAACAAACTTGTCAAAGCTATTTACAGAAGAAAGGTACATGCCAAATTTTATTAAAATCGGCTAATTACTTTTTGAGATAAGAATTTTTTTCGAATGAAAACTCAAAATTTTCCAGGAAAACCTCGTCCGATTTTCCTGACTAACGAACTTATCCAAGCTATTTACAAAAGAAAAGTACATGCCAAATTTTATCAAAATCGGCCCATTATTTTTTGAGTTATCGGTGTGATACATACATATATATATATATATATATATATATATATATATATATATATATATATATATATATATATATATATATATATATATATATATATATATATATATACATATAAAAATTGAAACTGACCCCGGATATGGGTTCTAGGGGCCCTAGATCGCGCTCATTTGAAGAAATTTTTTCAAAATTCAAAAGTCGAGATCTCCTCATTAGTGAATTTTTTCTAAGAAAATTCACTAAAAAAAGAAAATTTGTATCACCAACGACTTATGGGCCACCCTGTGATTGTAGAAATAATTTTTTAAGATGTAGCTCAAGACACCCTATAATTAATATATACAATTTTTTTTCATATCTTGTATAATAACAGATATATTGAGCTTTATTGATTTTTTTTACGAAAATTCTACAACAATTATATACTATTAAACGATAAACTCTATAGCTAAGACTACTGCCAAGCGTCAGAGAAAGGGTCTCTTTGAAATGGATTTTCTGGAAACATTTTATTAAAATGAAGGACAATGACGGTTGAAACTAAGACTTCAGGGTTTGTAAAACATTCTTCTTGAGACACTTTATTTCCATAGCCCGTATTAGATTCAAGTTCTTTTCCTAAATGTTGCCAATTTTCACGTTTAAATCGCAACTTTGACGTTTTGTGAAAAACCTCAATTTATTTTTCTTTAAATGCCTATAACTTTTTTTTGTCTTTTGACCTACAGAGCTAAATTTTGGTATGTAGCTTACCTATAAGGATAAGGAACCCGCGTACCAAATTTGGTTGCCCTTACTTTGTTAATTCCGGAGATATAAATTTTTTTTGAAAGAAAACACAAAATTTTCCGGGAAAACCTGGACTGATTTTCCTGGCTAACGAACTTATCCAAGCCATTTGCAAAATCAAGGTATTCACCAAATTTAATCAAAATCGGCCCATTATTTTTTGAGTTATCGGTGTGATACATACATATATATATATATATATATATATATATATATATATATATATATATATATATATATATATATATATATATATATATATATATATATATATATATAAATATATATATATAAACATATAAAAATTTCAACTGACCCCGGAAATGTGTTCTGTGGGGCCTAATTAGCGCTCATGTGAAGAAATTTTTTCAAAATTCAAAAGTCGGGATCTCCTCATTAGTGAATTTTTTTAAAGAAAATTCACTAAAAGGGGGACAGTCGACTTCACCGCAACTGGATTCTAGCAAAACGGCGCACACCACAAGAAAGAGTACGTAACGTAGATTTATAATCCGGAAAAAAAATTACGGAAAAATCAGAAATAACAGAATAATTGAGAAATGAAATTCCAAAAAAATGCACCAATTTCACGTTTTGAACTGTCAATTTTCACCAGCGTTGCGACACTGAGTGAATGCACTGCCGGACAGTGCTTACTGCTCTATCGGCCTGCCTGACCTGACCTGACATCCCCCCAGCATCAAGTAGATAGCTTTGAAACTGACAACAACACCTATCATGTCAACAAAACAACAGTCATAACATCAGCCACAAAAATATATGTTTTTTGTTGAAAATCGAAACGTTTTAATTGCGTCATTGAAAGGGTATTAAAAACGAAATATACCACAATGTTTTACTTTATTAAGGTATGTACAACTGTTTTTAGGCCATATTCTATTATAATCACGTTAATATGTAGTTGCGGTTAAGCCGACCGTTCCCAAAAAAAAAAAAAACCCATCTTAGTCAGAAACACATTTTGCAGTCATACCTCCTTTTAACAATATCTAACTTGCAATTGCCACAGGTTCCATAACTTGCTTGGGGGTTGCTCCGAAGAAATTTTTCATGTGGAGGGGAAGCGAGCGCTGCGAGTTCAGTGCGGTTTGACGGGACCCGTCTACTTAAGGATCAACAAAAAGAGAAGTTGTGGAAAAAATTCACTTTTAACTTACTGCACTAAGGCCAGTGGAAGTAGTTTAAATGTAAATAACTCAGCAAAGACAAGGAAGCAAAAGGTAAAAATAGTGTCAACGTGCATGTAAGATGCCAAGCTTTATCTATCAGCAGTCGATATATCTAAAACTATCCGGGAGTTGGTTCACATTAAATACCTAGATTTTTAGATCCTAGGTAAAAGGACCTAAATTTTACTATCTTGCTCAGTAAATCTATGATGACTTGTTGAGTAATAATTATATCTTCACAATATGCAAATTAAGTTATTATACAAATTTTAGTTTAGTACTTGTCAGTGTATCAAGATGGATGCATTTACTTCAAAGAGGTTGTATATATTAGAGGGAACAAAGCCGAGTTTGCAGCCTGTCGATTTCCCACTCCTGTCACCGTCCAATCACAAACAAAATTTTGAATAACGCGCTAATGTGTTTTGTTTTGATTCGTTCCCCCAACCGCTCTTGAAGTTATTGTCAGCTGTCAACAAGTATTTGAAGTGTTTGTTGATTTGCGATTAGAGGTTATCTTGTGTGTTTTGCCGTTTTTTAGCAGTGTTTTAAGAGTGTAAAAGTTAAAAAATGCCAAGGTGTATTGTGAAGAACTGTATGTACAATAAAAGTGCCAATTATGAAAAGGATAAAGCAACTGTGCATTTATTTCGGTAAGTTGTTTACATGTCTTCTGTTTCCTTGTTTGGCGCCAAATGTTTATTGGTTTTCACAGGTCCGTATTTACACATTGTATTGCTTTTGTTAAATCTTTAGCATTTATTATTGTCAATTGTGTTTTTTCAAGAAATAAAATCTTAATAATGCATTATTTATTGAATATTTTTAATGAAATTAAGCATTTTGTTTGGCAATTATTATTTGAATTAGATGTATTTACCTATGTAGTTCCAGTAGAAGCAGAAAAAAAGTAGAATAGTTTCGTTTTATCTATTACTGCATCTTTCTAGAGGTTCAGTCACTGATAAAGTAGATAATTCGAGATATTATTTTCAGATTTCCCAAAGCTGGTTAAAGATACGAGGCTTGGAAACGAGCATTAAATTTAAGCGATGAAGATATTTTTATGAACTCAAATGTGTGCAATTTACATTTTACCGAGGAATCTTATGATTTAGAAAAATACCCTTTTGCAGTATACTTTAAAAAAAGTTCTATACCTGTATTGGTAAGTACTGAATCAAGGTTATTAATTTATGTAACTATTAGTGATATATATATATATATATATATATATATATATATATATATATATATATATATATATATATATATATATATATATATATATATATATATATATAGCCAAACAGCGGTTTTTCAATGGCACTGCTATCAGTAATGGTTATTTTTAAATAACAGGGACTTTAAACAGCTACTGCGATTGTGGTTTAGCCATTTACAATGCTGCATGTGCGTATGCTATTATTTTAAACACTTACAAGGTGTTAGTGTTAACCGCTTAATTGAAACCACAATATGATCTTCAGATAGCTTTTAAATTATAATAATTTTAAAACTACTCAGATTTTTACTATTAATAGAAGTTCTATAAAATTAGCATATTACAAGAATATACGATGAGAGAAATCTACATATTATTTTTATTTTAATATAATGAAAAAGTTGGAAGGCATATATATGCTACAGTTCGGTGCTGCTTTAATTTTAGATTCAGCAGGTTTTTCCATGATATAATGACTTACAAGATATATGATATTGCGCATATGCCCCGTCCCCTCCTATGACATCACATGGTGAGTAACGTTATAGAAGGCCAACTACACACTTAACACAAAGTCATTCGCAATCAAAAAGTTTCTATACGTCAGTTTAATGTGGTTAAAGTTACATTCCATTCCATTTTTATATTACATATATATATATATATATATATATATATATATATATATATATATATATATATATATATATATACACAAGTGAAGTATAATAATTAAGGGGAGCCCTGAATTAGCATTGGTGATACACAAACTTAAAAAGTAGAGAAGACGTTCGTAGACATTTACAGGGGGCGTTAACATTCATAAACTTGATTTGATCATCATGTCACATAATCATAGTATAGTATTCTGATCTTAAAAAATTAATTCCAACTGTATGCACTCAAATATCAGTAAAATACCTAATTTGTTAAGGGGTTGTGATGAACCGTCAAACTCCACTGTACGACAGCATATTATTATTGCATTGGACTCACCACATGACGCCATGCGCGTGACGGTTCTAAAAATAGATAGTCTCATTATCATATCTCGCGTTATTTGTATCATGAGTTTTTCGTTTTCTACCTATAAGAAAAGGAGAAATGTTGTATTCTAATACTGGCGAGAAGGAAAGTATACAGATACTTCTACTCGCTCGCACAAACTGCGATTGCGTGTATTATGAATACAGCAATTGCTGTTTGTCATGGAGTTTTTAGTATAAGATGAATTTCATAGAAATAATTACTCTAATGATTTGTGTAAATCTCGGTTTTCACAATCGCTGTTGTTTTGTGTTTTAATAACAGCTGCTAACAGCGATCTTTTAATAGAAGCGATTAAATCACCGGTAGCTATATATCGCTCATCTCTAGTAACTATGCTACTAGTTACATTCACGTAATATATTGTTATGATATTTATCGTAATTTAATTAGCCCTGCAAATTTACATTAATGGTATTCGTTTCAAATTTATTTATGCAGGTAACAAACAAGCCATCAACACAAGTCGTTTTTGGCGAGCAGCCAATGACTGATATAACTGCTATCAATGTGCCATTTGCAGCTGCCCCGTCAACTAGTACTTGGTCTGGTAGCAATGTACCTGTAATGGATTATTCTCGGCCATCAACAAGTGCTGGTTTTTATGAAGAGAAAACTGTTGTAGAGGTACCGCAAAGATCGTTTAGTAGTTTAGGATTTGCTGAAATGAAAACACCTTCAATGCCACCCACTTTGAAGGACATGGTGAGTTAAATTCAGTTTTTGCCGTTTATGAAATCAGTATAATTTTAAAAAACCTAATATGTTATTCCATCACATTTTATATGGTGTTTAAGTTTGTATAGTCCATGATTAAATAAGTTAGAAACAACTGTTTGCAATTTATCTCAACCACTATTAACCAAAATGTGTTGTTGGAAATTTTGTTTATATATTCATTTTACTTGAGAAAATAAATGGTTTATCATTGAACATTTTTTATAGGTTGTTACACCGCGCAAACGTAAACTGAAGAAGCAGTTATTCGATGCATGAAAAAAAATTAAACGGCTCAGCAGTAGTGTTCATCATTATAAGAAGAGAACAGCAACCCTTGCGAATATAATCAAACAACTAAAAGGTAAAGTAACCGACGAAACATTAGAAACATTAATGCAAATAGAACCTAATGAAGAATTTTTACAAAGACAATTAGGTCGTAAACATAAGTATGAAAATCAACTTAAAGCTTTTTCTGCTACGCTGCATTATTACTCTCCCAAAGCTTACAGTTTTGTCAGAAACACATTTAACTCGGCTCTTCCTCATCCAAAAACTATATCTAGATGGTATCAAAGCGTTAATGGGGAAGCTGGTTTTACGTCAGAGGTGTTCAACTTATTAAAGTCAAAATCAGAAAGCACAAATGGAAAACTTATATGTTCTTTAGTCATAGATGAGATGGCAATTCGCCAACATATAGAATGGGATGGGGTAAAATATTATGGGTTTGTAGATTTTGGTATAAATCTTGAGACCGATTGTAACCCTGTAGCCAAAGAAGCTCTTGTTTTTATGCTTGTTAGCATTAATCAATCATGGAAGCTTCCTCTTGGATATTTTTTAATCGACTCTTTAAGGGGTACACAAAAACAAAATGGTATTACAGTGTTTAACGCTACTAAATGAGTCGGGCATATACGTGGTCTCAATAACTTTTGATGGGGCAACAAATAACCTAACGTTAGCAAAAGAACTTGGCTGCGATTTGAATTGGAGGAACATTAACTCTACGTTTGTTGATCCTAGTTCAGGTAGGAAAATTGCAGTCTTTTTTGATCCATGTCATATGATCAAACTGATAAGAAACACATTAGGCGATAAAAAATTAATAATTGATGAGAATGGGGAAAATATAAAGTGGGATTATTTAGTAAAATTAAATGAGTTACAGGATCAGGAGGGCGTTCATTTGGCAAATAAATTAAGAAAATCGCATATATTTTATACAAACCAAAAAATGAAGGTTAAATTAGCCACACAACGTTTTAGCCACTCAGTGGCACAATCTTTGGAATATTGCAATGAAGTTTTACATAAACTACCATTAACTATCTTCTGTTTTTAAATTCTTATAATATGAACACTTTGTTTGTAGTGTAGTTGCCATAGTATAAACTATAAACCTAGTGCACCTGGTGACTCTAAAAAACAATATTGGAATTGGATCTGGATTCTGCAGCTCTTATCTTTTGAACGTTATAAACGTTATAAGTGTGTTTTATAAGTATCTTTATTTTGTATTATTTAAGGAAAAATTTTCCTTAATTGTTATGCTTATTGTGTGTGCCATTGTCGTTCTTATTGTTAATTTTTTGACGTACATAAACATCCCTGTGTCATTCAGGTGACATTGGCCTGTTTCATTGTTAATATATACATTATACATTATACATTATACATTATACATTATACATTATACATCTTGAGGAGTTCAAAGAATGTGAGGGAACTGTGAAATTTATCCGACTTATAAACAATTTATTTGACATTCTTAATTCTAGAAATTTAAACAATTCAGATTTTAAAAAAGCAATAAACGCAGAAAATTTTGAAAACATTAATGTATTTTTAAGAGAGCTATCACAATATTTAACGTCACTTAGGATAATTGATGGACCGCTTCTGTGTGAGAGTGGTAGAAAAATGGGTATAATTGGCTTTTTATTTTGCATACAAAGTTTGCAATTTGTTTATAAAACTTTAATTGCCGACAATAATTTTTTGCTGTATTCTCCCACTTACAAAATCAGTCAGGATCATATTGAGCTTTTTTTGGGCAAATTAGATCCATGGGAGGCTATAACAATAACCCATCAGCAAAGCAATTTAAAAGTGCATATAAAAGGATGATGGTGCATCTTGAATTAAAAGATTCATTTAAAGGAAATTGTATCCCTTTAGAAGCAATTCCTATTCTGTCACCCATTGAGGTAATAAATAAAACTTGTGGGCGAGAACGAATATCTGAAGAACCAGATGAAGACATGAGTCAAATAGATAATTTTGACGACGACACAGTTCTTCAAATATTAGATATGAATATATCAGAGTTTAAGAAAGAAGTCGTGACATATATATCTGGCTATGTAGTAAGGAAAATAACAAAAGCTCTGAGATGCGAAGAATGCGCGGGTGAACTTGTTGGGGAGAGGTCTGCGTTATTAACATCGTTTATAGATCAGAAAGACAAAGGTCAACTCCTCACATACCCATCTGACGATGTAATATCTATTTGCACTATTGCAGAAAAAGTTCTTCAAACATACTTAAATGAATCTGCGGTGATTATAAACGTAAAGGAAATAAACATGCGAATATTAAAAACTATAATAAACCAAAACAGCATATTTAAAAAACTTTGAAGTTCACTTTCGAGAACAAAATCTTTTGACTTGCCATTATGGCCATCTAATTAAACTAATATCATCTATGTATGTTTCTATTAGAATACATCATTATAACAAAAATCTATTTGATAAAAGTAGAAGTTTAAGGGCTGTTTATAACAAACTTCTCTTATTTAAGGGCCAATAATTCAGTGTACATTTCAAGTACTCGTATGTCCTTCAAATAATGTTATCGGGAAGTTATTATGTCTTATAATATGGCCAATAAATTTTAGCTTCCTCTCGATTTCTTTGAGCAAGCCTCTTTATTCTTTCACCTCTCCTAGCACACTTTGAAGCGTCTTTCTATCAACCTGCACTGTCTTTGACATTTTTCTTGTCTACATTTCAAAAGCTTATATTCTCTTCATATCCTGCTTAACTACAGCCCAAGTTTCCGCCCCATACATTACCATACTCCATACACGTACGACTTGCATTTGTTCCTCATGTACAGGTTAAAATGTTTATTAGTGAGAACAGTACTTTGGTTATTGAATGCTTGTTTTGCCATCGCGATCCTCTTCAGACCTTTCCTACACTTACCATCATCTGTGATAATACTTCCAATCAATTATTTGAAATAATCTAATAAATCAAGCGTCATGTTATAAGATTTAAAAGCTACTTCTGTATTTGTATAGGTATTCAAAATTTGTGAAATGCACACGTAACGCAATCTACATCGATCAAACTTCTAGAAATTTTAACACCCGATACAAAGAACATATTTTTGCATTTAGAAATAACCATGCTGACAAATCTACATTTGCAAAACATATTATTGATACCCAACATAGACCCACAGTAAATAACGGCATAAAACCACAACATTTTTGTCATGACAAGTGTAAACTAGACTTGTTTTAAGCTTTAGAAGTAAAAAAGCATATACACGACAATATTTAGGATTTCTGAGATATTCTTCTTCCTAATTAAATAAATCAGACAACATAAATCTAACTATTTTTTCCAAAAAGTTGTTATAAGACATGATGTGTGTCGATATTTTCATTGTATAGTCTGCTTTATTAATGTGTTTGTTTAGTTATTTTATTGTTGTAATTGTTATTATAGTTATTACTGTTATAGGTTTCTTCTATCTTTATGTTAAATATTGATATACATCACGTAGACATTTTAAAGGCGTCATCCGTCATATTTGTTTTATTTTATTTTCACTTTTAAAGATTTTTTTGATTATAACATCATAAAATAGCAACAGATCTTTATTTGTAATTGTCATGATTTCGTATTAATTCAAATTTTTTCTGTCTGAGGATACTATCAAGCAGCAAAACCAGTAACAGAGACGTTGAAGAACATCTAGAATTCAGAAGGGCCACTTGCTCCAGTTAGCTTACGCGCTGGCTACGTCCTTCACCTACAAAAACGAAAACCAACAGTGAAACCAGAGAAATAGTCTCCAAGTCTGTATGAAGTATGGACCAGTTTCACGAAGTAAGGGCAACAGCAATCAATGAAATTAATCTCTATTTCTTTAAAAAAGACAAGGAATGTTAACATTAATTTGTAAACAGTACAATGTACTTTATGTTGTATTTTCTTCTGTTGTTGAAATAAAAACTATTATTATTTATCTAACCTTTTGAATATAAAACTTTATCCAATATATTCATCCAACAATTTATCCAACCAATAACCCAAAAAATATTTGACTAATTTGGAGAAAATTTTGGAATTACGCTTATTTTGCTAATGGCTTGGATGAGTTCGTTCATCAGATCTTAACACATAGTTTTTCCTAACAAAAAATTAAATATATTTTTGTAAACACAATAGCTTTCAAATTGTTTAAGTGATTGGAACGAAAATTTACAACTTAAAAGAACATACAGAGATGTGGTTGTGTACCAATTTTCAAGTCTTTTGATCAAAGAAAAATGAAGTTATTCGAAATTAATAATAAAATAATCCTCGACATCACTTCAAATTCTGTAATGCAATATCTACAATGTTGGACAAAGGCAGAGCAATACAGCTACCTGTACTGTTATGCTATTTAAATAAATTGTAGATAAAATCTAAATAATGGAAGTCACAACCATTGCCAGATGTCAAGATGTTGCTGACCGGGGTTGCCCGATCTTCAGGAATTTCATGTAGTTAAACCTTTCATGTATAAACATATGAAATTTTTACAACTTCTGATAATAAAGAAAACATTTTATAAAATTTAATTTTATCAGTCAGTTAAAAAATACTGTATTTAATACCTGCAAATTTCGAATTACCCATTTCTCATGATTTTTAACTTAGGTATCCCTCCGATCATAATTTACTCTATCCGACAACTTTGTTAGACTGCGTCTGTGCTGAAGCTCAGCTGTCATTTGTCATTGTGTGGTAGTGTTATTTATTGACAATATCAAATTGGAAATTTAGGACAGTAGAAACAGACACCATAAACAAAGAAGAAATTGGAAATTTAGCCTCTAGTGTAGGTTTTTGACATGATACCATAACTAGAGAGATATGATAATGTGGCAGCATAATAATATTATGCTAATGCTGTGGTACAGTCAGTTTGGCGTTTCATCACATCTCGTAACACACCAGCTGTTGTGTGCATACAGTTAGATGTAATTTTTTATTATCAGAATACTACTGTAACATGATGAAATCAAGTTTATAACTGTTAACATACTGTAAATAATTTCTCCACTTTTCAAGTTTGTGTTGCTGCAATGTTAATTAAGGGTTCCCTTAATTATACGCATATTGTGCTTATAAATGTAATAAAAAAATAAATGAAAATGCAAGTGAACCTATTTAATTTAGCTCTGTATTCTACATTATCTGAAAAAGACATTATAGGCGACGAAGTAGAATGTAATTTCGGTAAATATGCAGTTGACTGCATGAGGGTTTTAGATATTTTTTTCCAGCAACATGCTTAAAACCTTCCTCGGCCACAAGGCAAATTTTCTGGCAAACAACCCCCAAGAAAATTAAGGGACTTTGAAAACATGCGTTTTTCACATTTTACAGCAATACCTCCTTTAAACCCTGTCTACCCCATATTCGCCCAGGTCCAGCAACCTTCTTGGGGGTTGCTCACAAGAAATTTTTCTTGTGCTTTATGCTTTGAAGGTAGTTGTATGCATGCACAAGGGGAAGGAGAACCCCCGAATTTTTGGGTGAGGAGCAGAAACCCTCTTCCTCCTGGGGTTCTTCTCCTGCATGCATACAATCACCCTCAATGCATCAACCAAAGGATTTTTTTTTCCAGCTTTCTAGTGTATTTTTCTAGAGTATATTTCCTGTTTATCAATTGCTTTGTTTGAGTTTTGTATCCAAATTACTCTATAAATATATGTCATAGATCATGTTTTTGCTTGTCCTTCTTTACCTTGTTTTACTGTTCCTAATTAAATAAATTAATTTTCATAACCTTTAATATAAGGCTAAATCTTACAGCTTATATAAATATATTATTTAATATTGTTATGAAAATTCACTATCATAACGCACTTGCTGCGTTCCGAACCTTTTTAGGTTACCTATTTATACAAAAGCTTAAGAAATTCATGAATAAGCATTACATTTCAATGATTGAATAATTTCAGTTTTATTTCTAACCAAACTAAAAATTCCTAAATACGTCCCTGACGTTTCTCCCACTCAAGTCACCGAACTCCGCCCAGTTAGGAAAAGTGTACAGGCTTCTTGTATTGCAAAACTGCACCTTTGTTACCTCTATCCCTTACAACCTCTTTGATTTACTTTTAATATTATTTACTAGTTTCCAGTTTCAGGTTATTAATTTAATGTGACTATGAACTTTATAGTACCTAAATATGAAGCAAATAGTAGTTGAATAGTTAAACGATAATTAAGGTCCAAGTTTGTACATTCTTCTCCTTCATTTCGTTAAAGCGGCAAAACACTCTTGGGATTAAATTGCATATAGACGGTTGTTAGGTCCAGAAGGTCAAGTCAGCAGGAGTGTGTGTAAAAAGCATATAAGATCTTTCATTTCGTTAAAGGGGCAAAACACTCTTGGGATTAAATATTAAATGTGGCAACGCTGCTGTACATTGACAGTTCGAAATGTTAAAATTGGGCATTTTTCAAAACTTCATTTCTCAATTATTTTGTTATTTATGATTTTTTCGTAAATTTTCTTTTACATTATTACTCTATGTAACATAAGCTTTCTTGTAGTGTGCGCCGTTTTGGTCAATTCCGGTTGCGGTTAAGACGACCGTCCCCAAGTAAAATACTGTTTTTTAAACTCTTAGAGTTATTGCTCTCCTAATATTTTTTGATAATCAGAATACATAGGTAGGTATATCAATAATTGGAAAGTCAAGTATTTTTTATTAGGATGCTCCCACGGCTAGTTAATACATTAACAGAGGAGGTGAACAAAAAACTTTCAATGAATGGTCTCTCAATGACAAATTTAAACAATTAAGACTTTTCTTAATTAAGCTTACCTGAAATACTAAAACATAATTAATAATAGGTATAACTTTTGAGTACCAGGTCAGACAACACAAAGTATAATAACTTATCCCAATTTCGCAAATCATGCACAAACTGTAAACCTCTCCTTTATATAATATCTGTCAACATTATTATGTTTATCGAAGGGTCACAGGAAATTACTTAGATAAGACAGTAATTGTGCAAAAAACAATAAGCGTTTGGAAATTACAACACACCTATATGTAGCGTGAACTTCAGTCGATTGAGACTTTAGTCATGTACTTACTTGAATAAGGCATGTATGAATTGCCATATACTGGGGCGTTCGTGGGCCTTGGTGGTGGAGTAGGTGTACTTCGCAATAAAGGTCTGCATACTGGGTTTGGATTTGATGATCGTAAAATGTTAGACGAGTTTTGTAAATTGCTTTCCCAAGGCTTAGGTGGAGATGTCATTTTGATGATTTATATTGTAGAATAATTTACTTTCACATTTCGTATTGGAGATTTATGTAATATTCACACTTAAACTATCACATCTATGTTAGAAATAATATTTTATAAAAGCAGAAACATTTGGATTATGTTAAAATTACAACGAAAACAAGCACAGCTCACGATAATTACTGAAAAATAATACACAAATGAAAAAAACAATCTGACGTTTCACAACCTCGTCATAACATTTGACAAATTAAAATTAAACTTGTTCGTTGTACACGTCACGTCACGCTCTATGCACATGCTTACAAAAACAAAAAATGAAGTTCCCCACTAATGACAAACTTTGACCTATCATGTAATTAAAGATCGCTAAAAAAACTGTGCCTAAATATTAATTATGATCGATCTGCCGACTAAAACTAAATTATATTAGTATATAATGAAATGAAACATCTTATTGTGACTATGACACATCTTTTATATTATGTAAAATAAATGTAACAAGATATTTTTCAAATGTGTTGCCAATCTTTAACACTAAATTTTATCCTGCTTCAGTACTAGAAATGAGAGAGACAAGAATAGTAGAACCGTAGAATAGTAGAGTAGGAGTAGAACAGTAGAACTAGAATTAGAACTATGGTTTTTGTTTTTGCTTCGTTTAAAAGAGCGCCAATTTATTTGTGGTAATTTCAACGTTGAAAGTTATTGTTATTCACAAGCCATATAAAAAATGAGCGAAGAAGTGTCGTAAGTATTTTTCCTCTTTATACAATTCATTTATTAAATATAAATGGACATAATTTTATACTTGTTTTCTAGAGTAAATATGTTGTCTCTAAAGAAAGGTTATGGTATCTTATTAATCACAATGACATATGTATCCACAATGTCATTGATTAATCTCATAGACGATTATTAATATGTCAATGATTAATATATTCTATATCTATTTTTGTGGCTTGTTCACAATCTCTGATGTCTGCTATCAAATAATAGTGGCTTTCTACTTTATTACCTTATTTTTGCAAAATATGCTCTTTTCCGACACATTTTTCGTTCTCATTTCAACGTAATAGTCATATAACTGTCCAAATAACGTAAAAACTAAAATAACGAGATTATGATCAATCATTTATTGTTAAAAGTTTATAACGTAAAATGTAGGATACTTATGTTGGTTATAGTTATATCGAGCATACTCATTTCAATGCCGTCTTTGATACTTTCTGTTTTTTTGGCTGTTGTTAAAAATACTAAACCAATTTATCAAGCCTTAAGGCATATTTTGAAAAGCTAAAGAAGTTTAGAGGGGTCGCATTTTTTGTGAATTTTTATTTTAAAAAATTCACTAATAGAGAGGTATCGATGGTGAGAGTTTGCAAAAAATTTTTCAAATGAACGCGAACTAGGACCCCTAGAACCCATATCCGGGGTCAGTTTCGATTTTTATATGTTTATATATATATATATATATATATATATATATATATATATATATATATATATATATATATATATATATATGTCTTGCTTTCTTTCTCATAAGAGATACACCGCCCTAGACCCATCACAATAAACAATCAAGTTATTCAAAGTAATGAGTCCTTTTCACTTGTTGGCATCTCGAAATCTCAATTGGCACCAACATGTCACATCAATTGCAGAAGCGGCTGCTAAGAAATTAGGTTTCCTCTCCCGGGCTCGCAAATACTTTTCACCAGCTAATCTCTATACTTTATATACTTCACAAATAAGACCAAACCTCGAATACTGCTCCCACGTCTGTGGTGCTGCTGCTGTTTCTACACTCGCTATCCTGGACTCCATTCAGAAGAGAGCTATACGTCTCATCGGTGACCCTACCCTCACCCAAAGGCTGCCATCCCTTGCCCACCGACGTGCCGTTGGTGACCTCTCTCTCTCTTTTATAGATATCTGCATGGGCACTGCTCAGAGGAGCTTTCTTCCATAGTTCCTCCACCTGCTGCCCCCAACAGATCTACTAGGGGAACAGAGCGACTGCACCCTTTTACTGTCCAGGTCCAGGCCACCAACATCTTGTTATGCCCGCTCTTTTGTCCCGAGGACTTCCAAGTTGTGGAATTCCTTGCCGGCACATGTTTTTCATTCTTCCCTGAACCTCCAAACCAAGTCCAGAATTAACAAGTTGCCTCTTTCCTCCTTGTCGACACTCACGGTACGATAGTATTTAGGCTGTAAGCCCTCGTGGTGTGTTGTTGAAATTATATATATATATATATATATATATATATATATATATATATATATATATATATATATATATATATATATATATATATATATATATATATAGATATTCATCCGATAACTCAAAAAATAATTAACCGATTTCGATGAAACTCGGTAAGTGCCTTTCTTTTATTAATGGTTTGGATGAGTTCGTTAGCCAGGAAAATCGGACGGGGTTTTCTGGGAAAATTTGGAGTTTTCTTTCGAAAAAAAATTTTTTTCGAAAGAAAATTACAAAGCTGTTTTAATGAAATTTAATGGATATATTGCCTTAGGAGAGACCTTACTACTTACCAAAATTAAACTTTCTAAGTTTATAGAAAATTGGTTTATTCAAATTTTGAATTTTCTTTTGAAAAAATTTTGTTCTCCGAAAATTACGAAGTTATTGTAATGAAATTTGGTGGATATTTTGCCTTAGGATAGACCTTACTACATACCAAAATTAAACTTTCTAAGTTTATAGAAAATTGAGTTATTCAAATTTGAAGCATTTAATAAAAATCCACTACCATAACGCACTTGCTGCGTCCCGAACTTTTTTTAGTTTTAAATACACAGAAAACATTTTGGCAACTTGATATGTCGTGAATGTTGATTTAGGTACATTGTTGCATGATGCGAGTTTCAAATTCACATTCTGGTGTGCTCTCTTCCTTTTATATTCTGTTTATTTGAGGACGAAAGTTTCCACGCCAATAGACGGAGCTTATTAAACTAGAGTAGGGTTAGTTGCTTTCCAATGCTTAATTGTGTCGCTGGAAACGCCATCTACTGCTAAATGGGAGCAGCGGGCCAATGATATTTTTTCCAGCAACATACTTGGTACCACCTCTGAATGCGAAACCACAAGACAAATGTGATTTCAACACCAAGGGACCCGGGGCGAATAGCTGTGCTGTACGGGGTAAAGAGGACTTAGGAGGTATGGCTGCAAAATGTGAAAAAGAAAAAGTTAGCCTATAGAGGTCTGACTAGGCTGTTTTATCGCTTTTTTGATTTATATTGCCTTTAATCTTCCCTGCTCAGCACCCCTATTCACCCCTGAGCCGGTAACTTTCCTGAGGGTTGTTTGAGAAACATTTTTCTTGTGGTTTATGCATCCATTAGGGGTGATTCTAAGCATGTTTTCGATAAAAAATTCAGAACGCTGTCCGTGAGCTCCTCTGCAAATTTATAAAGAAATACTCCAAGGTATGTGAACATTTCTATATTCACTCAAGTCGTTGGCTATTTAGCTTTATATGGATTTTCACAGTCCTACTTTTGTTTTTGACATTTATTTTTAGTTTCATTTGTCTTAAGATAACATCGACCATTCTTTGCAATTCTTTTTTCAATTTTTTTAGCGCTATGTCATCTGCGTACCTTATGTAATAGAACCGTTGGCCATTAATTTTGTTTCATGGTGTCTTTTCGCTTATTTATTGTATATTCTATGAGTAAATTGGACAAATATGGCAATGGGCATTCTTGCCCTTATTTTAGCTTCAGTTTCATGTCCGTGACTATCTATTAGGGTAAGCAAGTTCTAAAGCTGGTCAGCTCTTTAATATTTGGCTGGTGTGGTATACTTGCAATATGGTAGGTGGTAGTGGAATTTTCCTGTACGTGATAGTAAAGGATTTTTTTCACGCCCGAGGAGGTACCACCCCTTACATCAAGGGGCCGGTGAAGTCCCAACGGATGTTTCCGGTTCTGGTGTATGAGTCGGTTTCCCTTATAAGCATAAATGTTGATAGCTCCTCCTTGTACAAAAGATTCCGGAGGCAAAATACCCCTCCATTCGGATCTCCGGGAGAGCGGTGTACAGGGGGCTCCAGCATCGAGATTTACAATATCCTTCTCGAATATATGTGGCCTAAATTCTAACCTGAACTCCGTCCACCATTTCCTCCAGGCTAATAGGCCCCAACTCCTCTTCCTGACCGAAACTCAAATCAGTGCCAAAACAGCCACTAATCACCTTAATTTCCCGGGGTATGAGCTTCTTACTTATTTTAGATTGCATGGAGGCGTGTGCGCGTACGTCCGTAGCAATCTACCCTGCACCAGACTCCCCAATTTAGAAGCTGGAACAAAAGACATACTATGGATAAAACTATCTCCCAGGGCTGCAACTAAATTCATCTGTTGCATTTACCGGTCACCTTCTGACAACAACTTTGTCCAGCTCTTTGACTACCTTTCTGAAAAAACCGATTTCTGAATATCCTTCCTCCGAGGTCACTATTCTTGGTGACTTCAAATGTTCATAATAAGGAATGGCTACGATCTTCAAAAACCGATCCACAAGGAAGAGCAGCGGAGGCCTTTGCAGTCAGCAATTCTTTAGCCAATATGGTTCAGCAACCTACTTACTTTCCTCACATCCCAACACACAGCTCAAATCCCTTGGATCTCTTTCTTACTACAAATCCTGACTGCTATAAGATATCAGTCACCCCTGGGTCGCTCAGACCACGGCATGGTCACTGCTTCCTGCGCAATGCAACCGGAGGTCACACAGTCATCACACCCACGTATCGTTTGGCACTACAACTCTGCGAACTGGGACGAAATGCGAGATTACTTTTCCTCATTTCCATGGGCGTCTGTCTGCTTCTCTCATCCTGACCCCTCTGATATCTCACAAAACGTCACCGAAATTATCCAAGTTGGCATGGAATTATTTATTCCACGTACACAGAAAACCTCTGCAGTCACTCAAAAATTTCATGGATATGTTGTCTTGGGTAAGGCCTTACTACGTACCAAAATTCAACTTTCTAAGTTTATAGACGATTGAGTTATTCAAATTTTGAGTTTTTTTTTTTAAGTTTTTTCTCCGAAAATTACAAAGTTATTTTAATGAAATTTGGTGAATATGTTTGCTTGGGAAAGGTCTTACTACTTACCAAAATTAAACTTTCTAAGTTTATATAAAGCTGAGTTATTCAAATTTGAAGCATTTAATACAAATTAAATACCATAACGCACTTGCTGCGTCCCGAACTTTTTTTTTGTCGAACACGCCTTATCTTATTGCGTTTTTGCATTTTCCGTCGAAACATAATGCATGCTTGTAACAAAAAAAATTCTGGACGCAGCAAGTGCGTTATGGTACATTTACTTAAATAACACATCTCCCCTGCTTACAGACAACATTTTTACCGCGGAATATCGCCGCATTTTCATTGGTCAGAGCTCTTTACACAAATGCGTAATGAAATCTATGCATTAGAAGACTGTTGAAACTGCCACCTGTTCACGCCCCTATAGTTGAATTTTAAGAGGCAACATTTTTGATTTTTATGAACCCATGCTCAAGTACACACATATAAAACTGACTTCGTCAAGATCAAGGTGTCTTCAACAGCGGAGACTGTTCATTTTCCTCGTTCGGGTATATTGTTAAGAATTTACGTCTTACTAGAAGTGCGATTGCTATAAAATCAACGTTATATTATATTTAACTTAGGCCGATAGTTCCTTAGCAGGGCCGTTGAAACTAACTGATGAATACGTTCCTTGTATCTTACCAAAGAGAATTGCGTCTCTTAAATTTATATTCGAAGAAATATAAACTGATTCTTAACAAGGTTCCTTTATGTGAGATATTCTTGCAGGAAGACCATTTAATGTTTGTTTATTTTAAAAAGAATATTCCAGAAGAGTCAGAAGCGCGCTACGGTATCATAAAAGCGAATTTTCATACAATTTTGGAAGGAAATATGAGCGGAAGATGCTAAAAAAATATTTACTCGGACTTTGAAAAGATGCGTTTTTCACATTTTGCAGCAATACCTCCATTAAACCCTGTCTACACCGCACCGAATCCATATTCGCCCAAGTCCGGTAGCTTTCTTGGGGGTTGCTCCCAAGCAATTTTTCTTGTGCTTTATGCTTTGCAGGTAGTTGTATGCATGCACAAGGGGAAGCAGAACCCCCTGTGCTTTTGGGTGAGGGGGCAGAAATACTCTTCGACCTGGGGGTTCTTCCTCTTCTGCATGCATACAATCACCCTCAATGCATGAACCACAGGGTTTTTTTTATGTTCAGCTTTCTAGTATATTTTTTATTGAGTATATTTCCTGTTTATCAATTTCTTGTTTGAGTTTTGTATCCAAATTACTGTATAAATATTTATGATAAAGATCATGTTTTTGCTTGTCTTTCTTTACCTTATTTTTTACTGTTCGTAAATAAATAAAGTAATGTTTTATAACTTTTAATATAAGGCTAAATCACTATAATATATTATGCCTATGAAAATTCACTACCTTAACGCACTTGCTGCGTCCCGAACATTTCTTTATTAATGCAACACCTTTTCTAAAATCTTAAAAACCTTTCAAATATCCCTTTTTAGTGAATTTTTATTTAAAAAAATTCACTAATAGAGAAGTATCGATGGTGAGACTTTGCAAAAATTTCTTCAAATGAGCGCGAATTTGGGCCCCTAGAACCCATATCCGGGGTCAGTTTCGATTTATATATATATATATATATATATATATATATATATATATATATATATATATATATATATATATATATATATATATATATATATATATATATATATATATATATATCCAACCGATAACTCAAAAAATAATTAACCGATTTTGATGAAACTCGGCAAGTTTAATTTTTAATTTAATAGCTTGGATGAGTTCGTTAGCCAGGAAAATCTGACAAGGTTTTCCGGGAAAATTTTGAGTTTTCGTTCGAAAAAAAAATTTTTCTCCGAAAATTACAAAGATATTTCGATGAAATTTGGTGTACATATTGCTTTGGGAAAGACCTAACTATGCACCAAAATTAGCTTTCCAGGTTTACAGACAATGGAGCTATTCAAATTTGAAACATTTATTTTTAATATCACCGCGTTTCACTGTCAATCGTAAACCTGGCTTATATGAGATCTAGTATGTCGTTGCTAGGCGACGGAACATTTGATATTATTGCGCAGGTCTGTTAGATACTGTAACTGACGTTTATCAATGGTATGAGATTGTTTATATGTTTATCTGCCTGAGTCGACAAATTATTTGTTATTTGGGAAATGTTTATATACAAGTGCAAATTATTTCTTTATTAATGTTAGTGGGTGGACTAAGCAGTGTTTGTTATGTTTTATCAACACATATAAAGGATCGAAGTTTTACAAAAGGAGCTGATATGCAACAGGTTAGTTATTTTCTCTGATGCTTTGGCGGTAGTTTTAGTTAAGTTTATGGTTTAACCGTCCATAATTTTTAGCTAAGTTTCGTACAAAAAATTCGTCTATGAGGAGACCGCGACTTTCGAATTTTAAACAGATTTCTTCAAATGAGCGCAAACTAGGCCGCCTGGAATCCATATCCGGGTTTACGTTCAGTTTTGATCTGCTTACATATATATACAGGCTGACGAGTTTCTACGGTAAAGCTCAATATAATTATTAATATACAAGAGACGAGAAAAAATTGTATAAGTTAATTATAGGGTATCTTGAGCTGCATCTTATAAAATTATTTTGACAATCACCGGCTGGCCCACAAGTCGTTGGTGATACCTACAATTTTTTTTGAGAACATTCCTTATTGCATTTTTGCATTTTTCATCGAAATATGATGCATGTTTGTAAAAAAAATCGTGACGCAGTTAGTGCGTTTTGGTAGCGAATTTGCATTAAATGCTTCAAAATTCATCTTGAGCTGCATCTTATAAAATTATTTTGACAATCACCGGCTGGCCCATAAGTCGTTGGTGATCCCTACTTTTTTTTTCGAACAGTTTTATTTTATTGCATTTTTTATCGAAATGTGTTTGTAAGAAAAAATAATCAAGACGCAGTAAGTGCGTTTTGGTAGCAAATTTTCATTAAATGCTTCAAATTTCAATAACTCAATTTGCTATTAACCTAAGGTTTGTTGGCTGCGAAACCAACGTTTAAAGTTTATTGTCGGAAAATTTTTGTACATTTTCAAACAATAAGTTATTTTGATAAAATACGGCACATTGTTTCTACTATATATGTTATACCGGTAACCAAATTGATGAGTGCTTGCATTAAAAAGACATATTTGATATTCAAAGCATTTTTATAAAAATTCACTGCCGTAACGCACTTGCTGCGTCTAGAGTTTTTTATTTTTCAATTATCGACTCTCGCTTTCAGGCGAACACTTGATGAAATCAATGATATCCTACATCTAGCCAAACTTACAGAAGAAGACATTATGCCTACCTCTCAAACTTTATATTTCACCAACAACAACTTGCACAACAATAATTTCAAACTTTTAGAATTAGATAACCATTTATTAGAACAAATCACCAAAGGCAAAACATTGTATATCAAGGGAGACGATGACGAAAGTGTAGTCCTGTGTTCATCTACTCGCACCTACGATGTTGTAGAAACTGAAACATCAAACAGTCTACTTCTAACAAATAACTTGATGTTTTCAGAAAAAATTAAGGAAACAGATGAAAGAAATTCCACAAAACCAGTCGTATGCGGCATTTTTTATGATTATCTTGAGGTGATATCTAGCAAACCGCATTTCAAGAAGCTGCGCAATTTATTGGAAAAGTCAGTTTACAAAGGTCCAGAATGCGAGCATGAAGTTGACCAAGAAGCATTATTATCGTCTATGTACCTGTGTGATAGAATACAGGCTTCCAATAAGGAGCTAAAGCAAGCTCTGGTTGAGATGGATGTGGTCGTCATTAATGGCAGAGTACGTTTGTTAGATTTTGAATACCATTTCAGAATTCTATCGTATATGCTCAAATTGATAGAAGAGAATTCATGGGAGTTGGACGAGATCGAATACTATGAAACCGTGGACTCCCTTGAAAATTTAGCACCACGTGAGGTTTTAGATCGTTTATTCGAAAAATATGCAACAGAATCGAAATTCGTAAATGGTAAACAATTGTATAGATACAAGGAGCGAGAGCTTTGTCAGTTTTTTGCTCAAGTTCTCTTGCATGATGCTGGAAAATTTAATCTTAGAGAATTTCTGGAGTCCTGGCAAGAGTCCGTTCCTGAAGGAATTGTAACAACTGAAGATATGTTATATGGAATCGCTATTATAGACAGGAGGTCAGATCCGAATGTTATCTATGCTTTTCCTGAAGAAAACCTACCTGAAAGTATCATTGAGAGACTCGACGTATTATTTCAAACTAAAGAGAAGTGGACAGTACCGGAAATCGTTCCCTACATAAAGTAAGTATTGACTTAATCATTCGGACTTAATAATTTACAGGTTTGTTTTAGGCGATTGACAACAGAGAAGTTGGACGCTAACGCGTTGTTGGCCAAATTTGCTAGAGCTTCAAGGATCGATGGCGTGAAGTATTATTCTGCTAAACATGCAAAGTGACGTAATAATTTTATTCTTGTATTATTATTTTTTTAATTTAATATAAAGGTTTGATTTTTATAATGGCGTAGTCATTTAATACCACATCTTTTTAGCGAATTTTGGTAGAAAATATAGCTCATTGCCATTTAACCATAATACGTATTAAAATACCTTATTAAGCCGATACAGAGAAAGCGAGTGGAAACACCGCATACACTCGAACACAGAAATTCATGTCCGCAAGAATCTTGCCGGTAAGGAGAGCCAAACTGTAGGATTACCAATGCCAGTTTAAATGTTTATATATAATGTTCCTTATATCTAGTGCATTCACCGAAATCATCCAAGCTGGCATGTAATTATTTATTCCACGTACACAGAAAACCTCTTCAGCCACTCAAAAGCCCTGGTTCTCTAAATCCTGTGACAAGGCCAGACTTGAAAAGTTCAAAGCTCACAAAACGCTTCTACACAATCCCAGTCAAGAAAACCGTCAAGCATTTAACGACGCAAGAAACCGCTATGTCCGCATTCTTTCTGAGGCAAAAAAACTCGTTTAATAACCACATCAAAAACAAAGTCCTCTTAAGCTCCAAGTGCAGCAAACCTTTCTGGACTCTTGCTAAATCTATTGGAAATAATTTCTGCAAGAGCACGTTCCCACATCTTGTCTCAGGGGATGAAATTGTTTCTACCGCCCTGGGCAAAGCTGAACTTTTTGCCTCGTTGTTCGCCGGCAATTCTACTCTCAACCCACCTCCAAATGTTCAACCACCAACAGTCACCAATGTCGCGCATAAAATGACTGATATCATTTCCAAAACTAAAAAGGTACCAAAGATGCTCTCTTCTTTTAATACCAGGAAAGCCTCTGGCCTTGACGAGATCCCAGCAATTGTTCTAAAAAAAAAATGCGCACCAGAACTTGCTCCTGTCCTGACTCGTCTGTTTCAGACATCTTACAATAAAGGCATATTCCCTAGTAACTGGAAAACTGCGCGAGTACAACCCGTCCCCAAGAAAGGATCCAAAGCACTTCCTAGCAACTACATGCCTATTTCTCTCCTTTCAGTCGTCTCTAAAGTGATGGAAAAGTATATAAACACCGAATTACTAAAATTTCTTAAAAAACAGTATAATCCACGACAGGCAGTATGGATTCCGTCAGCGCAGATCAACTGCCGACCTCCTTTCCTTTGTCACCTATTATTGGCACAAGTCTATGGAACTACACGGGGAATCCCAGATTGCCGCTCTAGACATATCCAAAGCATTCGACCAGGTCTGGCACGCAGTGCTGCTTAATAAACTCCGGCCTATGGCCTACCACCAAAACTCTGTACCTGGATAGCAAATTTCCTCTTCAACCGGAGCATTTCTGTTGTCGTGGATGGACATTCCTCTAAACTATATCGAATTAATGCGGGAGTTCCTCAAGGTTCAGCTTTAGCCCCTACTTTGTTTCTTCTCCACATCAATGACTTCCTCTCTCGGGTTGTACTCGTGCAGTTTTCTAGTTACTAGAGAATATGCCTTTATTGTAAGATGTCTGAAACAGACGAGTCAGGACAGCAGCAAGCTCTGGTGCGCATTTTTTTGAGAAAAATTGCTGGGATCTCGTCAAGGCCAGAGGCTTTCCTGGTATTAAAAGAAGAGAGCATCTTTGGTACCTTTTTAGTTTTGAAAATGATATCCGTCATTTTATGCGCGACATTGGGGACTGTTGGTGGTTAAACATTTGGAGGTGGGTTTAGAGTAGAATTGCCGGCGAACAACGAGGCAAAAAGTTCAGCTTTGCCCATGGCGGTAAAAACAATTTCATCCCCTGAGACAAGAAGTGGGAACGTGCTCTTGCAGAAATTATTCCCAATAGATTTAGCAAGAGTCCAGAAGGGTTTGCTGCCCTTGGAGCTTAAGAAGACTTTGTTTTTGACAACAATTCAGCTGCTGGCGCCTGGTGAACGCGTCCAGTGATTATATTTGTAAATGCTGTGCCATTCTTAAATATCCTGTGTTGGTGCTATATTTTTACAATTATTATCATAGCTAATTATTATTTGGGATGATGTGCTACATCATGCAAGTGACTATAAACTATAATAACGAATAAACAAATACCGCTAAGGAGTTGGTAAATTGTTAGTAGAAACAGACGCCATAAACAAAGAAGAAGCATAATGACATATGTCAGTGATAAGGTTAAAGTAAGAAGCGAGGTTAAAATTTTAAGATTTGTTTTATGTTATATTAATCGTAGATTATTGTTGTTAAGCTTTGGGAACTACAATGCCTAATTGCAGTGAAAACTATGAGCAGGAGATCTCAGATGGAACAAATGTACGACATGTGAGATGTAAATACTGCAATTCAATAATACTCACTCCTTCAACTGCGACATTTACCAGTTTCGAGGTTAGTTTCATGAAACCAGTAGAATTCCTTTTTGTTTACACTGTTTTGATTAATTTTTTTTTTATAGTTTCAGTTACCATTAATAAAACAAACAAAAGATTCAGGATCCAACCCAGAAACAGAAATTGTCTCTTTATTTTGGTCTGTGAACGATATGTTTACTTTTCACAATGTAGGTTTTTCCAATACAGTTGGTAATAATAAATATTTAACTTGTGCCGACTGCGAAGCAGGACCGATTGGATATCATGATATTCCAACGAGAAAAAGCTACGTTGCTTTGAGTAGGGTACAGCATTCTTGATTTGAAATTTTATTAATATATTTAGTTTTTTTGTATAGGTATTAATAAAATACACTTTTAATTTACTTTGTGATAAGCTCCATAAATATATACTGTATTTACTTTATTTACAGATAAAAATGATAAATTTAATGTTATTTATTTACATAATTCGTCTAGTACTGTTATCTTCTGTTTGTGCAAATCCAAAGAAATATTTATTTTTAAACACTATTTTTTTAGGAGACTGACACTATCATTTAATCATTTGTTGTTGGATGTGATTTTACTTCTATTTATACCAGCTTTTTAATAGAAATTTTTACTATGCCATTAATTACCAGAGAGGGTAGCTGTTCAAATATATGTACCATGTTATTTTATTACTCTTAAATTTCATCAAGTACCTATATATTTGAAGTCATATAACAAGCAATCAAATACCCAACTTTTATTTTATCTTTAAAGTAAGGATTGGACAAAATCGGCTTATGAGGTAATGAATAATGTGGCGAACGTTAAGTAGACGCATCTAGTGATGGGTTGTTATTTAACAGTCTGTTATATTTTAACTGTTGTCGAGCCACAACAGTAACAACCTGTTATGGATATATACAAATAACAGGTACAGTGGAGGGGATGCTGTTGCGCTTTACACTAGAACTCGGAGTCGTATCTGTTTCTGTTGCACTGCTACCATGAAGCAACTTCTGTTTTCATCCGCAACTGTTATAATAGGATGAATGGACATGAGACTGGGAATGGGGTATAGAGCGGACTTTACTTCATAACATAATACTGTTTTCATCCGCAACTGTTATAATAGGATGAATGGACATGAGACTGGGAATGGGGTATAGAGCGGACTTTACTTCATAACATAATACTGTTTTCATCCGCAACTGTTATAACAGGATGAATGGACATGAGACTGGGAATGGGGTATAGAGTATAGAGCGGACTTTACTTCATAACATACTACTTTATACTAGTGTGCTCACAGCTCACAGCTTTGGGAACGTAGGGTCGTCGGTACAATGAAACTGTTAAATTTTGACAGGTTGTTGATTCACACAAAACACACACATATATTTACAATTTATAAACAAACACAAAATATGAAAAATGTAAATAAAATCAACGATGTTTCTTTTTTTCTTTAAGAAAAATTGTCTTACACTAAAAAAATACTTTTCTAACAAAACACTTTCAAAGTTCTGAGTTTTTGTTGATGAACATTATTTGACTGACTTTGGTCGACGAAAGTCTGTTACGTTACTGATATGTATACAAATGTACAGTTATGCTTTAACATGAGTCCTTAGGTATTATATTATATTAGGTAGTTTCTTTGCTCATTCTTCTTTGCCTTATGTAACTAATAAATCAATATTCCTTTTTACTTTTCACTTTGGAAATCTAAGAAATGGGTCCGATTTTAAACATCTTTTTTTTTATTACTACTGCAAAATAAAAAATCGCTGAAACTTAAAAAATCTCAGAAACAGTACCAATTTTAATGAAATTATAAAAACATTCCCTGTACCCGGTATAGTTGAAACCAGACACACTTCGCCCTATAGGTAGAGAGAAAAAAATTAGTTTTAATTTTTTTTAAATTATTTATTTTATTTTTTGCTTACAATAATTCATGTATTTCATAAGTCTCATTTTCAAGGAAAAGATGGCTATAGTGGTTTTCAAGCTCAGTGATTAACTAATACTTAATTAGTAAAGAAAATTCGAAAGAAATTCTGCATTGTTGAATTTTTTACCAAATTATTATTAGTGATGAATACCCAAAAAAAAACCTCCATCATTTTTTTAATAAAAAATTAATTGTTTTAAACATAATACAAGAATATTTTTTATTTTAAACATTACCCAACTACACCACCGGACGGGTTCAGCTACTGTTACTACGTCTACGTGGAATTCTTAATAATTCCTAATTCATACTGTTATTTTCCCTGTTATATTTAACTGTTATTTCTAAATAACAGTCACAGTTGCGACCTGTTACAGCAATATAACAGTTTTTCCCATCACTAGACGCATCCCGTGAAACCAGAGAGAATTCACGTCGCTCGCTTGGCGTGCGGCGTTGCCGGCTGGTGCTTTCTACCCTCAAACAAGGAAAATAAGATATAAATAAAAAGGTAATGTAGAGTAATAATAAATTGAGCAGAGCCAATTTATATAATCTATTGTTATGAAAATGAATGAAGTTAACAGACGGTGACTATTTAATTAATCCTACTGGCATGAAAATGACTTAAATGTGTCAACTTAACAGACATGCTATATTATGGATGCATTGTGCACTTATAAATTGATCGCTGCCAAACCAGTAAACAGAAAATTATAAAACTTTGTCAGGTTAATAAAAAGGCCGCGCTCTATGTATGTAAATTAAGAAAAAAAATGTAGCGCAACCGGTTATACCGAAAGTTGACGGTAACTTAATTTTTTTTAATGGCAGTGATACGTTTTTTTGCTATTTTCGAATAGATGAGGCGATTCTACACCAGAATCCAGTATTATATGCCCCCTACTCTGCGAAACCTTGCCAAAAATGATGGGAGGTGTATTCTTAACAAGCTGCCTACATGGCGCATTTAAACATTTATTGTGTCGAAACGAGTGAATAGAAAATTATAAAACTTTGTCAGGTTAAGAAAAAAGGCCGCGATCTATCTACGTAAATTAAGAAAAAAAAATGTAGCGCAACCGGTTATACCGAAAGTTGACGGTAACTTATTTTTTTCAAATGGAAGTGATACGTTTTTTTGCTATTTTCGAATAGATGAGGCGATTGTACACCAGACTCTAGTATCATATGCCCCCTATTCTGCGAAACCTTGCCAAAAATGGTGGGAGGTGTCTACTTAACAAGCTGCCTATATGGTGCATTTAACCATTTATTGTGTCGAAACTAGTGAATAGAAAATTATAAAACTTTGTCAGGTTAATATAAAAGCCGCGCTCTATCTATGTAAATTAAGAAAAAAATGTAGCGCAACCGGTTATACCGAAAGTTGACGGTAACTTATTTTTTTAAATGGCAGTGATACGTTTTTTTGCTATTTTCGAACAGATGAGGCGATTCTACACCAGAATCCAGTATTATATGCTCCCTATTCTGCGAAACCTTGCCAAAAATGGTGGGAGGTGTCTGCTTAACAAGCTGTCTACATGGTGCATTTAAACATTTATTGTGTCGAAACTAGTGAATATAAAATTATAAAACTTTGTCAGGTTAATAAAAAGGCCGCGCTCTATGTATGTAAATTAAGAAAAAAAAGTAGCGCAACCGGTTATACCGAAAGTTGACGGTAACTTATTTTTTTCAAATGGAAGTGATACGTTTTTTTGCTATTTTAGAATAGATGAGGCGATTCTACACCAGAATCCAGTATTATATGCTCCCTATTCTGCGAAACCTTGCCAAAAATGATGGGAGGTGTCTTCTTAACAAGCTGCCTACATGGCGCATTTAAACATTTATTGTGTCGAAACAAGTGAATAGAAAATTATAAAACTTTGTCAGGTTAATAAAAAAGGCCGCGCTCTATGTATGTAAATTAAGAAAAAAAAAATGTAGCGCAACCAGTTATACCGAAAGTTGACGGTAACTTATTTTTTTCAAATGGAAGTGATACGTTTTTTGGCTATTTTAGAATAGATGAGGCGATTCTACACCAGACTCCAGTATCATATGCCCACTATTCTGCAAAACCTTGCTAAAAATGATGGGAGGTGTCTACTTAACAAGCTGTCTATATGGTGCATTTAAACATTTATTGTGTCGAAATGAGTAAATAGAAAATTATAAAACTTTGTCGGGTTAATAAAAAAGGCCGCGCTCTATGTATGTAAATTAAGAAAAAATGTAGCGCAACCGGTTA
Organism: Tillus elongatus; assembly: GCA_964006375.1. Classification (NCBI taxonomy): domain Eukaryota; kingdom Metazoa; phylum Arthropoda; class Insecta; order Coleoptera; family Cleridae; genus Tillus; species Tillus elongatus. Next base: position 167,060,464 of record OZ023264.1, read on the forward strand.
TACCGAAAGTTGACGGTAACTTATTTTTTTAAATGGCAGTGATACGTTTTTTTGCTATTTTCGAATAGATGAGGCGATTCTACACCAGAATCCAGTATTATATTCTCCCTATTCTGCGAAACCTTGCCAAAAATGATGGGAGGTGTCTTCTTAACAAGCTGCCTACATGGCGCATTTAAACATTTATTATGTCGAAACGAGTGAATAGAAAATTATAAAACTTTGTCAGGTTAATAAAAAAGGCCGCGCTCTATGTATGTAAATTAAGGAAAAAAGTAGCGCAACCGGTTATACCGAAAGTTGACGGTAACTTATTTTTTTCAAATGGAAGTGATACGTTTTTTTGCTATTTTAGAATAGATGAGGCGATTCTACACCAGACTCCAGTATCATATGCCCACTATTCTGCGAAACCTTGCCAAAAATGATGGGAGGTGTCTTCTTAACAAGCTGCCTACATGGCGCATTTAAACATTTATTGTGTCGAAACGAGTGAATAGAAAATTATAAAACTTTGTCAGGTTAATAAAAAAGGCCGCGCTCTATGTATGTAAATTAAGAAAAAAAAAATGTAGCGCAACCGGTTATACCGAAAGTTGACGGTAACTTATTGTTTTCAAATGGAAGTGATACGTTTTTTTGCTATTTTAGAATAGATGAGGCGATTCTACACCAGAATCCAGTATTATATGCTCCCTATTCTGCGAAACCTTGCCAAAAATGATGGGAGGTGTCTTCTTAACAAGCTGCCTACATGGCGCATTTAAACATTTATTGTGTCGAAACGAGTGAATAGAAAATTATAAAGCTTTGTCAGGTTAATAAAAAAGGCCGCGCTCTATGTATGTAAATGAAGAAAAAAAATGTAGCGCAACCGGTTATACCGAAAGTTGACGATAACTTATTTTTTTCAAATGGAAGTGATACGTTTTTTTGCTATTTTAGAATAGATGAGGCGATTATACACCAGACTCCAGTATCATATGCCCACTATTGTGCAAAACCTTGCTAAAAATGATGGGAGGTGTCTACTTAACAAGCTGTCTATATGGTGCATTTAAACATTTATTGTGTCGAAATGAGTAAATAGAAAATTATAAAACTTTGTCGGGTTAATAAAAAAGGCCGCGCTCTATGTACGTAAATTAAGAAAAAAAATGTAGCGCAACCGGTTATACCGAAAGTTGACGGTAACTTATTTTTTTCAAATGGAAGTGATACGTTTTTTGCTATGTTAGAATAGATGAGGCGATTGTACACCAGACTCAAGTATCATATGCCCCCTATTCTGCGAAACCTTGCCAAAAATGGTGGGAGGTGTCTACTTAACAAGCTGTCTACATGGTGCATTTAAACATTTATTGTGTCGAAACTAGTGAATATAAAATTATAAAACTTTGTCAGGTTAATAAAAAGGCCGCGCTCTATGTATGTAAATTAAGAAAAAAAAGTAGCGCAACCGGTTATACCGAAAGTTGACGGTAACTTATTTTTTTCAAATGGAAGTGATAAGTTTTTTTGCTATTTTAGAATAGATGAGGCGATTCTACACCAGAATCCAGTATTATATGCTCCCTATTCTGCGAAACCTTGCCAAAAATGATGGGAGGTGTCTACTTAACAAGCTGTCTATATGGTGCATTTAAACATTTATTGTGTCGAAATGAGTAAATAGAAAATTATAAAACTTTGTCGGGTTAATAAAAAAGGCCGCGCTCTATGTATGTAAATTAAGAAAAAAATGTAGCGCAACCGGTTATACCGAAAGTTGACGGTAACTTATTTTTTTAAATGGCAGTGATACGTTTTTTTGCTATTTTCGAATAGATGAGGCGATTCTACACCAGAATCCAGTATTATATTCTCCCTATTCTGCGAAACCTTGCCAAAAATGATGGGAGGTGTCTTCTTAACAAGCTGCCTACATGGCGCATTTAAACATTTATTGTGTCGAAACGAGTGAATAGAAAATTATAAAACTTTGTCAGGTTAATAAAAAAGGCCGCGCTCTATGTATGTAAATTAAGAAAAAAAGTAGCGCAACCGGTTATACCGAAAGTTGACGGTAACTTATTTTTTTCAAATGGAAGTGATACGTTTTTTTGCTATTTTAGAATAGATGAGGCGATTCTACACCAGACTCCAGTATCATATGCCCACTATTCTGCGAAACCTTGCCAAAAATGATGGGAGGTGTCTTCTTAACAAGCTGCCTACATGGCGCATTTAAACATTTATTGTGTCGAAACGAGTGAATAGAAAATTATAAAACTTTGTCAGGTTAATAAAAAAGGTCGCGCTCTATGTATGTAAATTAAGAAAAAAAAATGTAGCGCAACCGGTTATACCGAAAGTTGACGGTAACTTATTGTTTTCAAATGGAAGTGATACGTTTTTTTGCTATTTTAGAATAGATGAGGCGATTCTACACCAGACTCCAGTATCATATGCCCACTATTCTGCAAAACCTTGCCAAAAATGGTGGGAGGTGTCTTCTTAACAAGCTGCCTACATGGCGCATTTAAACATTTATTGTGTCGAAACGAGTGAATAGAAAATTATAAAACTTTGTCAGGTTAATATAAAAGCCGCGCTCTATCTATGTAAATTAAGAAAAAAATGTAGCGCAACCGGTTATACCGAAAGTTGACGGTAACTTATTTTTTTAAATGGCAGTGATACGTTTTTTTGTAATTTTCGAATAGATGAGGCGATTCTACACTAGAATCCAGTATTATATGCCTTCTATTCTGCGAAACCTTGCCAAAAATGATGGGAGGTGTCTTCTTAACAAGCTGCCTACATGGCGCATTTAAACATTTATTGTGTCGAAACGAGTGAATAGAAAATTATAAAACTTTGTCAGGTTAATAAAAAAGGCCGCGCTCTATGTATGTAAATTAAGAAAAAAAATGCTATGTTAGAATAGATGAGGCGATTGTACACCAGACTCTAGTATCATATGCCCCCTATTCTGCGAAACCTGGCCAAAAATGGTGGGAGGTGTCTACTTAACAAGCTGTCTACATGGTGCATTTAAACATTTATTGTGTCGAAACGAGTAAATATAAAATTATAAAACTTTGTCAGGTTAATAAAAAGGCCGCGCTCTATGTATGTAAATTAAGAAAAAAAAAATGTAGCGCAAACGGTTATACCGAAAGTTGACGGTAACTTAATTTTTTTAAATAGCAGTGATACATTTTTTTGCTATTTCCGAATAGATGAGGCGATTCTACACCAGACGCATCTATTATACACCCACTATTCTCAAACACATTAACAAAAAGCGAAGGGACGCAATAATAAACGGAAACATACACAGAACTACTTTTATTAAGTATATTTGTGCTAACCGACATCCATTAGCAGTAAAGGAAAATACTTATATTGTTCTGCCTAAAGAAACGGGGTATTGCTAGTCCAAATAAAATAAAACCGCCAGTCGGCGGCTTTATAGGTTCCTTAATTAAAAAGCCGCCGAAAATGTTACTTATTTTATTATTTCGGCTGCATATGAGTAAATATACCAACAGCGACCGACGGCGGTTTTTTATCCGTTGAGGAAGATTACCGCCGGCGGCTGCGTAAACTAAAACGTAAATTGAGACTACAGTTTTTTAACGTTAAAGTATTATGTGTTGTGTTAAAACATCACTTTAAAATTACCCTAATAATATTATTATTTTTAGGATTGTTACCTACTCGCTATAAATAATTATCATGCATTTTTTGTCAGTTCAAATCGTTAGTTGCCATCAATATGTTTAGTACATAATTACACATATTCGAATGTGTCTTTTGTACATTGTTTAATAACCAAAGCAGTTGATGTGTATGATAAAAAAATACCTATAAAGTTTTTATATTCCTGGACACAGGTTTCGCCTTTTGGCATCGTCCAAGAAAAAGACTAAGTATAATATAAAGTCAGCTCTTCGGTGGAAATGAAGCGTAAGACAATAAAAAAGATTTTTATCGTATCTTTTATTTTCCTATAGAAACTCCATCTGTTTCATTGTTACCTTCACACTGGCTGTACAATAAGTATTGTTTTATCAAATTGAAAAAGTCTGGACACAGAAAAAAAATGTGCGAAAATAAACTTATAATGTTCCCGAAGAAACTGGTTTCCCTGCCAACGAACCTTATACAAAATTAAACTATTCGAATTTGAAGCATTTAATGAAATTTCGCTACCATAACGCAGTTACCACGTCCAGAATTTCGTTTCTTACAAACATGCATTATATTTCAAAGGGAAATGCGGAAATGCCATAATAGAAGGCGTGTTCAGTTAAAAAAAAATAAGTACACTTGGAGAACCCAAATCCAGAATTAAGGCTTTTCAGTGAATATTCTTTAAAAAAATTACTAATGGGGAGATCCCAACTTTTGAATTTGGAAAAAATTTCTTCAAATGAGTGCTAATTAGGCCCCCTAGAACACATATCCGGGATGAGTTTCAATTTTTTCAATGTTTATATATATATATATATATATATATATATATATATATATATATATATATATATATATATATATATATATATAATATTTATATATGTAGTTATCACACCGATAAGTCAAAAAATAATTTAGTGTGGTGAATACCTTCCTTTTGCAAGTGGCTTGGACAACTTCGTTAGCCGGGAAAATCGGCGCAGGTCTTCCTGGAAAATTTTGTGTTTTCTTTCGAAAAAAATGTATATCACCGGAAATAATAAAACAGGTTCATTGCCTAAATATTACCAATTTTGACGTTTTTAATCGCGACTTTGACGTTTTGAGGAAAACCTAAAATTATTTTTCTTAAAATGCCTATCACTTTTTTGTCATTTCACCTACAGAGCTACATTTTGGCAGGTAACTTACCTATAATGATATAAACCCGTGTAACAAAGTTATTGGCCCTTGCTTTGTTATTTCTGGAAATATATATTTTTTTTCGAAAGAAAACACAAAATGTTCCGGGATAACCAGGGCCGATTTTCCTGGTTAACCAAGTTATCAAAGCCACTTGCAAAAGGAAGGTAGTCACCAAATTTGAGCTATTTCGGGCCATTATTTTTTTAGTTTTCGGTGTGATATATATATATATATATATATATATATATATATATATATATATATATATATATATATATATATATATATATATATATATATATATATATCGAAACTGACCCCGGATATATTTTCTAGGGGGCATAATGAGCGCTCATTTGAAGAAATTTGTTAACAATTCAAAAGTCGAGATCTCCTCATTAGTGAATCCTGTTTAAGAAAATTTACTAAAAATGACTGGAAATTTACTAAAAAATCTACTAGTTGCCACATGATTCATGAATGAAACCTTTAACCAGGGTTGCGTCCCAGGCGGGCAACCTTCTTATGTTAGAATTCACAAACAGTTTTGAAAGACATTTTTTGTTCGGAAACCCTGGTCCGATTGGCGTGGCTAATGAACTTTCTTAAGCTATTAACAAACAAAAGACACGTGCAAAGTTTCAATGAAATCGGTTCATTTTTTAGTGAATTTTCTTTTCCAAATTTCTTCAAATGAGCGCGAAGTAGGCCCCCTAGACACCGAAAACAATAAAAAATAATAGGCCGATCTTAGTAAAATATGAGAAGTACCTCCAGTTTCAGTGGCTTTGATAAGTGCGTTATGCAGCAAAATGGCTGAAGTTATCCCGAAAAATTATATGTTTTCTTCAGCTTTTTTTTTATCTCCCGAAATAACAAAATAAGGGGGACCAAATTTGGTAAGCGTCTTTGCATTACAAAGAGTGAGCCATGTAGCAAAATTTATGTGTGTAAGTTTAAACACAAAACAGTTGTAGGAATTAAAAAAGTTGCGGGTTTCTCTCAAAACGTCAAATCGCAATGTGGAACGTCAAAATTGACAACATTTAGGCAAAACCTTAAATAAACACGGGTTATGTACAGAAAATGTAGCAAGAAGAGTGTTCCACAAACCATTAAGTTTTAGCTGTAAGCGTCATTTACTAAAATATTTACAGAAATTTAATTTCAAATAGACCCTATGTCTGATGCCTTAACAGTAGTTTTATGTAAGTTTATGGTGTATGGTATTTAAAAAAATTTAACATTTCTTAATGTAATATATGTGTGCGTGCTATGTGTGCGCGCGCGCGAATATGACTGTGTTTTTGTGCGTGCGTGCACGCGCTTCTCTGTTAGAACAATTCGATAAACACGATAACCTTCAGGTGATAAATTAATATTTACAATTCTTCAGGACTAAAGCACCATACTTTTTTTGCTATTTTCAAGTAATTAAATAAAATATAATAATTACTATTATTACTATTTGAAGTTGGTGGAGAGAAGAAAGGAGCTGGTTGTGAAAAAACACGATTAAAACATCTTATTAGGTCGTTTTTGCGATTTTTATTTTTACATGTTAACAGTAACATAAATCAAGTCGATACGTTTCTCAGAAGTAAGGCATCAGAGTTAGAAAATGAATTACGTAATAAAGTCATACTGAGAATTAAAGACACAGCAACAGCCAATATTATCTTGTCCACGATATACAACTAGCAACAGTCGACAGTGTTACGTCACAGCGAGCGTTTCAAGTGGATACAAATACATTATTCTATAGTATTAATTCAGAAAAAGAGATAGTCACTGAGAAGAACAGCGGAATTACTCCCAGATATCTCTTAATGATTATTTTCCTGGTCACGTTAATTCAATTTAATAAATTTGTCATAAAAAAGTTTTTATCTGATGCACTCTTTAACTCCATCAAGAAAAAAGATATGTCAATAAAAGTTAACCTTATATAAGGCTACAAGCTCTACAGTTTCCTATGTAGTAGTGTTTATAAAGACAAATTGTGTACATAAATGTACTTACATATCTTTTCAAACATACGACAGTTTTAGTAAAGGAATGTTACATCTTCCCAGATAAACTTGTTAAATTAGGCTATCTAACACAATTAGCTAAGGTAAGTATTTACATATTGGAGAGTACCTGCCCAAAATGTAATTTCCCCTTTATCATTCGGTTGGATGAGTGCGTTGAGTTGCTATTTATTCCAAAAAGTAACACAAAGTGTGGTAGGTTCACATATAATTTATTAAATGTAATGGACAAAAGACATTTCTGTATAGCTAGTTTATTGAGATGACCAAGATGTGTATTATTTTTAATTGTTTTAAAACATATAGAGTTCAACTATTGTGAATTGCTATTTATTCCAAAAAGTAACACAAAATGTGGTAGGTTCACATATAATTTATTAAATGTAATGGACAAAAGACATTTCTGTATAGCTAGTTCATTGAGATGACCAAGATGTGTATTATTTTTAATTGTGTTAAAACATATAGAGTTCAATTATTGTGAAATTATATTTATTCCAAAAAGTAACAAAAATATGGTAGTTTCACCTATAATTCTTTAAATGTAATGTACAAAAGACATTTCTGTATAACTAGTTCATTGAGATTACCAAGATGTGTATTATTTTTAATCGTTTTAAAACATATAGAGTTCAATTGTTGTGAATTGCTATTTATTCCAAAAAGTAACAAAAATATTGTAGTTTCACCTGTAATTCTTTAAATGTAATTTACAAAAGACATTTCTGTATAGCTATTTCATTAAGATGACCAACATGTGTATTATTTTTATTATTATTTTTAAACATTTTTTTGTGAATTGCTATTTATTCCAAGAAGTAACACAAAATATGGTAGGTTCACATATAATTGAAATGCAATGGACAAAACCATTTCTGTATAACTAGTTCATTGTGATGACCAACATGTGTATTATTTTTAATTTTTTTAAAACAACATATAGAGTGCAAATATTCTGAATTCCCATTTATTCCAAGAAGTGGTAGTATCACATAATTTCTTATTAAACGTTATGTACAAACGACATTTTAAAAATATAAAATCCAAATAACTTTCTGCATAGCTAGTACATTGCGATGGCAAACATAAGTGTAATGGTTTTGTAAATTTTATAGGATAACAATTACAATTATTTTAATTCATATTTTTTACGTACTAGTATGGAAATATGATGTACAACGGTAATTTCCGTGTAGATAGGTTATTGAGATGACAATTGTTAGTGGTTTAATTTGAAAGTATTATAAAGCAATCTTTAGAATACACTTATTATTTAACTTTCGCAAAAGCTGAAAAAATAATCTACTATATTGCAACAGTATAGAAATATGATGCCAACATTTTAATATTGTACAAGAAATAAGGTTTCAATTCACCGCTTATTTCAGTCAACGTAAATAATTTTGCTGTCTAAAATGCATTGAACGATATACTACGTATCTGGAAGGGGCATCGTTCGCACTGCGCGTGCTAGGCGTCGAAGACGACAGTGTACACGTTCCAGTAACGTAGTATCATAGTTCAATGCTTAAATGTTCAACAGTTTAGAGTCACCGCAAGTGAACGTTTAGCGTTCAACCTACTAAACAAATCAACATACTCAACTGTTGGGTTCGCTGAACGCATCAATTGGTGAATATACAACTACAAAATATTGACGAATCACTTATCCTGACACTACGCTTGTTATAACAAAAAGTGAGAATGTTTAACCGTTTTAAAAATAGCAAATGTTTTGTTACACTCAACGTTAAATCCACTTCGGCCAAGAGGGTTTGGCGCCAAGCCCTGATATTTTAGTAGTTTCCGGATTTAAATTCAAATCAATATGCCTTACACGCAGCACAAAAAGTTTTCTTGTAAAATAAGTCATCGTTAAATGAAGACAGGGGCGAGTTCACCAGGCGACAAGTGCTGCCAGCAGCTGATTTGTTATGTCAAAAAATGTTGACATTTGTCAACATTTTCTGATACAGCGATTGACAAACGTTGACAAATGCCAATTTTTTTGACATAATGCAGTTGCTGGCCATGGTATAATGAATTTATAAGATATGGTAGACAAAGACAGGCAATAGCATTCGCTACTGTACATTCAACACTGACTACTGACACGTGAATTTACACATTAACGTACATTGGCCGAGTTCAACAGGCGCCAGCAGCTGAGTTTAAGCGCTTATCTGCTGACGACCGATACAATTCAGCTGTCGGAAACTGATGAACGCACTATTAACTTCAAGCACTAACTATTTTGTGTCGTTTGTCTGTCATTCCGCTTTGACAAATTGGCAATAATTACGTTCCAGTATAAACTTTGCGGGACTGGTGTACGCAAATGTTGACACGACAATTCAACTGTTAGCATCGCGTAGCACCATGAACGTTCTTGTCAAGACGAAATAAAACAATCACGTTTAGACGATTGTTCTTGAATTACCTGTCTAATTCTGTATTCACAGAACATATGCTTTAACATTATATATGAAACGATAAAGTAAATCTCAAACCACAAAATATTATACAAAACACAACTAAATATCATGTATTTTCACAGTCTGGCGCAGACTATTTTCACGTGTTCTGTGGGCAGTGTGCAAATGAAATTGTACATATTTCTAAACATATTGCGATGAAAACTTTGCATGATTGCATGAGTAGAAATTATAAGAACATTCCATCTCCATCATCGTATCTCGTTTTTCACCATTCATACAGCAGACATGTCGACGCGGTCTCATAAAAAGAAACTCCTCGTACCAGACACTGAATTTGAGGTCAGACCCCAAAGTGTAGCATGTGTATTTAATACTGTCCCCCAAGTACAGGATACATACATATATATATATATATATATATATATATATATATATATATATATATATATATATATATATATATATATATATATATATATATATATATATATATATATATATATACCCAGCTAACCTTTAATACTGGCCCAGTATTGGCGTCATAGCCGGTACCCGGCACTTGCATTGCTGGAGAAGTGATTGAATACAATGCTGGGGCTGGGCCGGTAACTATAGGAAACTCAGGCCAGCAGCCGGCCAACCGTCTGTTAGCCAGCACATAAATTACAGGTAAGGCACTTTACCAGTGCTGCAGAGTTATTTGATTTCAATATCAAATCTGCATTTCTCAGGCACTTGTATCAGGTGCTCAGTTTTAGGTGGCACACTACTTCTACTATGAAGGACCAGCACTACTCCGCATTAACACATTACTTATTGATATATATATATATATATATATATATATATATATATATATATATATATATATATATATATATATATATATATATATATATATATATATATATATATATATATATATATATATATATATATATATATATATATATATATATATAATAATAATAATAATAATACAATACTGATCAACATGATTTAGGAATAAGTATACATAAGGAACCTATCACATTGTTAAATGATATTGATAATTTATAAATATAACCCATCAATACAGACCACTATTTTCATTGATATTCAATTTCGTAAAGCTAGATTATATTATTACATAAAATAAATCAGAATATTGAAACATTGCACGGTTTTCATAGGACATAGAAAATATTAAATTAAAAACATATATGTATTAGACGTTTTAATGTCATAAAAATAAAATAATTACTTTTGCCATTAACAATAAAGTACAAATGTGTCAAAATTAACAATGCCAAATAAAATGTCAACAAACAAACACTATTCTAAGAATGCATTTAATTAACAATATAAGTGAAGATTAATATCTTTGTAGGTACCTATACTTTCTTATGGTCTAAATATCCATGTATACTCAGCACATATGCACCAATAAACAAACTTAAAAGGATAAAACAACCTGTATAATATTTATATCTAATAATTTGTGAAAATAAAAACGAGTGAATATTTGCGAGTTTGTACACTTCATGAACACTTCCCTGAGCTGACCCTTTCAAGAGACACGTTGTGTCCATCCATCTGGTTTGTCCACTAATTAAGATTTGAAATTTCATCCAAGGCAACTTTTACACTAAGTGGATATTTTAATCTTGGATGAGCACTGATAGGTACACTTTTGGCGAACTCAATTCACCACAGCAGATTTTTAAAGATTTGACAATAGTTTCACTAACAATGTTAGCATCATCAGAGGATGTATAATCTTTTACAACTGTAAACTATTTAAAACATTTCATCTAGCACTTGAGTTATATTTCAGAATTAGCTTACAATATTTTTCCTAACATATATTTTTGTCTCCTACATTCTTCACTATATCCTGCATTACGAAGGTAAACTTTGTTGCCTGGAATCTTTACACAAAGGGTTCTTGCTCACAGTTCCTGAAAACAGACATTATATCAATGAAAACTGTTTGATTTTTCGACAGCGCATTATTTACAAATAATAAGTTTAATAATGTTGGTCAAGGCGTAGTTATACTAGCTATATCGAATTAATCAAATATTGACCCACTCTGAATAATCTTACTTCCTTTCCTTAATTATGAAGGAAGAATGGTGAATAATACAAGAGCTGACACACAAAATCAGTTACCAATATTTGCGTGATTTAGAAACAAACAATACATTAAACTGCTCATGATTTGCATATTGTGATAATACTACATTTATTATAATGCGCTAAGACTATAAATAAATTTAAAATGGTTAACTCACCTATTGCCTTGCGACAGACAATTTCTTGCGTTTTATCATTAATCCTTTTACATTTATTAAGCTTCAAACACACAGCACTACAGCACAAACATACGCCATGTTGTTTTAATTTTGTTTGCTTTTGTGCTACCACCATAGCCATGCGCCAACACTATCGGCTCACGATGTTATACGAGCAGACTAGGACTATTAAGGCAACCCTGCAATTCTCCAGCGTTTTGCCGGTACTGTGAAAAAGCGATAATTCTCACCGCATAGCCAACATTGGTTAGTTACTGCGGAATACCGTAAATATTATTTGCATTTTGCCAACGCCAATAACGTAACGGTAAAGCGCCGTTTCGCGGTTGCCGTTACTGAACCAACACAGACGGCATTATCCCGGCAGACGGCCGATGGTTGCGTGTTTGCTGGGTATATATATATATATATATATATATATATATATATATATATATATATATATATATATATATATATATATATATATATATATATATATATATATATATATATATATTACACCGAGAACTCAAATAATTAGGGGCTGATTTCGATTAAATTTGGTGAATACCTCCTTTTTGTAGATGGCTTGGATAAGTTCGTAAGCCAGGAAAATCGGCTCAGGTTTTCCCGGAACATTTTGTGTTTTCTTTCGAAAAAATGTATATCTCCAGAAATAACAAAGCAAGGGCAACCAACTGTGGAACACGGGTTTATATCATTATAGGAAAATTGACCCTTAATCTGATGCTTTAGCATTAGTCTTACCTATAGAGTTTATCGTTTAGTGGTATATAAATTGTTGTCGCATTTTCGTAAAAAAATCAATAAAGTACAATATATCCGTTACTATACAAGATACAAAGAAACATGTATACATTAATTGTAGGGTGTCTTGATCTACATCTTACAAAAATATTTCTACAATCGCAGGTTGACCCATAAGTCGTTGATGATACAAATTTTCTTTTTTTTTATTGAACACGCCTTATGTTATTGCATTTTTGCATTTTCCATCGAAATATAATGCATGTTTGGAAGAAAAGAAATTCTGGACGCAGCAAGTGCGTTATGGTAACAAACCAGTTTTTTCGGGAACACTAAGTTTGCTTTTGGAAATTTTTGCACATTTTCCAAAAAGAAAGTAATGTTGATGACACATGACACATTGTTTATACTATATAGGTGCTACCAATAGCCAAATTTTATGCCTGCTTTCTTTACAACATATTTGCTATTTAAAATTTTTTTAATGAAAAATCACAACCATAACGCACTTACTGCGTCCAAACTTTTTTAATTTGATAAAACAATACTCATTGTACAGCCAGTGTGAAGGTAACAATGAAGCAGATGGAGTTTCTATAGGAAAATAAAAGATACGTTAAAACTCTATTTTATTGTCTTACGCTTAATTTCCACCGAAGAGCTGACTTTATATTATACTTAGTCTTTTTCTTGGACGATGCCAAAAGGCGAAACCTGTGTCCAGGAATATAAAAACTTTATAGGTATTTTTTTATCATACACATCAACTGCTTTGGTTATTAAACAATGTACAAAAGACACATTCGAATATGTGTAATTATGTACTAAACATATTGATGGCAACTAACGATTTGAACTGACAAAAAATGCATGATAATTATTTATAGCGAGTAGGTAACAAGCCTAAAAATAATAATATTATTAGGGTAATTTTAAAGTGATGTTTTAACACAACACATAATACTTTAACGTTAAAAAACTGTAGTCTCAATTTACGTTTTAGTTTACGCAGCGGCCGGCGGTATTCTTGCTCAACGGAGAAAAAACCGCCGTCGGTCGCTGTTGGTATATTTACTCATATGCAGCCGAAATAATAAAATAAGTAACATTTTCGGCGGCTTTTTCATTAAGGAACCTATAAAACCGCCGACTGGTGGTTTTATTTTATTTGGACTAGCAATACCCCCGTTTCCTTAGGCAGAACAATATAAGTATTTTCCTTTACTGCTAATGGAGGTCGGTCAGCACAAATATACTTAATAAAAGTAGTTCTGTGTATGTTTCCGTTTATTATTGCGTCCCTTCGCTTTTTGTTAATGTGTTTGAGAATAGTGGGTGTATAATAGATGCGTCTGGTGTAGAATCGCCTCATCTATTCGGAAATAGCAAAAAAATGTATCACTGCCATTTAAAAAAATTAAATTACCGTCAACTTTCGGTATAACCGGTTGCGCTACATTTTTTTTCTTAATTTACATACATGGAACGCGGCCTTTTTATTAACCTGACAAGGTTTTTTATTTTCTATTTACTCGTTTCGACACAATAAATGTTTAAATGCACCATATAGACAGCTTGTTAAGTAGACACCTCCCATCATTTTTGGCAAGGTTTTGCAGAATAGTGGGCATATGATACTTGAGTCTGATGTAGAATCGCCCGATCTATTCGGAAATAGCAAAAAAATGTATCACTGCTATTTAAAAAAATTAAGTTACCCTCAACTTTCGGTATAACCGGTTGCGCTACATTTTTTTTCTTAATTTACATACATGGAACGCGGCCTTTTTTATTAACCTGACAAGGTTTTATAATTTTCTATTTACTCGTTTCGACACAATAAATGTTTAAATGCACCATATAGACAGCTTGTTAAGTAGACACCTCCCATCATTTTTGGCAAGGTTTTGCATAATAGTGGGCATATGATACTTGAGTCTGATGTAGAATCGCCCGATCTATTCGGAAATAGCAAAAAAATGTATCACTGCTATTTAAAAAAATTAAGTTACCCTCAACTTTCGGTATAACCGGTTGCGCTACATTTTTTTTCTTAATTTACATACATGGAACGCGGCCTTTTTATTAACCTGACAAGGTTTTATAATTTTCTATTTACTCGTTTCGACACAATAAATGTTTAAATGCACCATATAGACAGCTTGTTAAGTAGACACCTCCCATCATTTTTGGCAAGGTTTTGCATAATAGTAGGCATATGATACTTGAGTCTAATATAGAATCGCCTGGTATATTCCGAAATAGCAAAAAAATGTATCACTGATATTCAAAAAAATTAAGTTACCCTTAACTTTCGGTATAACCGGTTGCGCTACATTTTTTTTCTTAATTTACATACATGGAACGCGGTTTTTTTATTAACCTGACAAAGTTTTGTAATTTTGTCTTTACTCGTTTCGACACAATAAACGTTTAAATGCACCATATAGACAGCTTGTTAAGTAGACACCTCCCATCATTTTTGGCAAGGTTTTGCAGAATAGTGGGCATATGATACTTGAGTCTGATGTAGAATCGCCCGATCTATTCGGAAATAGCAAAAAAATGTATCACTGCTATTTAAAAAAATTAAGTTACCGTCAACTTTTGGTATAACGCTACATTTTTTTTCTTAATTTACATACATAGAGCGCGGTCTTTTTATTGACCTGACAAAGTTTTATAATTTTCTATGTACTCGTTTTGACACAATAAATGTTTAAATGCACCATGTAGACAGCTTGTTAAGTAGACACCTCCCATCATTTTTGGCAAGGTTTTGCAGAATAGTGGGCATATGATACTTGAGTCTGGTGTAGAATCGCCTGATCTATTCGGAAAAAGCAAAAAAATGTATCACTGCCATTTAAAAAAATTAAGTTACCGTCAAGTTTCGGTATAACCGGTTGCGCTACATTTTTTTTCTTAATTTACATACATGGAACGCGGCCTTTTTAGTAACCTGACAAGGTTTTATAATTTTCTATTTACTCGTTTCGACACAATAAATGTTTAAATGCACCATATAGACAGCTTGTTAAGTAGACACCTCCCATCATTTTTGGCAAGGTTTTGCAGAATAGTGGGCATATGATACTTGAGTCTGGCGTAGAATTGCCTCATCTATTCGGAAATAGAAAAGAAATGTATCACTGCCATTTAAAAAAATTAAGTTACCGTCAACTTTCGGTATAACCGGTTGCGCTACATTTTTTTTCTTAATATACATACATAGAGCGCGGCCTTTTTATTAACCTGAAAAAGTTTTGTAACTTTCTATTTACTCGTTTCGACACAATAAATGTTTAAATGCACCATATAGACAGCTTGTTAAGTAGACACCTCCCATCATTTTTGGCAAGGTTTTGCAAAATAGTGGGCATATGACACTTGAGTCTGGTGTATAATCGCCTCATCTATTCGGAAATAGCAAAAAAATGTATCACTGCCATTAAAAAAAATTAAGTTACCGTCAACTTTCGGTATAACCGGTTGCGCTACATTTTTTTCTTAATTTACATACATAGAGTGCAGCCTTTTTATTAACCTGACAAAGTGTTGTAATTTTCTCTTTACTCGTTTCGACACAATAAATGTTTAAATGCACCATATAGACAGCTTGTTAAGTAGACACCTCCCATCATTTTTGGCAAGGTGTCGCAGATTAGTCGGCGTATGATACTTGAGTCTGGCGTAGAATCGCCTCATCTATTCGGAAATAGCAAAAAAATGTATCACTGCCATTAAAAAAATTAAATTACCGTCAACTTTCGGTATAACCGGTTGCGCTACATTTTTTTCTTAATTTACATACATAGAGCGCAGCCTTTTTATTAACCTGACAAAGTTTTGTAATTTTCTCTTTACTCGTTTCGACACAATAAATGTTTAAATGCACCATATAGACAGCTTGTTAAGTAGACACCTCCCATCATTTTTGGCAAGGTTTTGCAGAATAGTGGGCATATGATACTTGAGTCTGGTGTAGAATCGCCTCATCTGTTCGGAAATAGCAAAAAAATGTACCACTGCCATTTAAAAAAATTAAATTACCTTCAACTTTCGGTATAACCGGTTGCGCTACATTTTTTTTCTTAATTTACGTACATAGAGCGCGGCCCTTTTATTAACCTGACAAAGTTTTATAATTTTCTGTTTACTGGTTTGGGAGCGATCAATTTATAAGTGCACAATATAGCACATAATATAGCATGTCTGTTAAGTTGACACATTTAAGTCATCTGCATGTCAGTAGGATTAATTAAATAGTCCCCGTCTGTTAACTTCATTCATTTTCATAACAATAGATTATATAAATTGGCTCTGCTCGATTTATTATCACTCTACATGGCCTATTTATTTATATTTTATTTTCCTTGTTTGAGGGTAGAAAGCACAAGCCGGCAACGCCGCACGCCAAGCAAGCGACGTGAATTCTCTCTGGTTTCACGGGATGCGTCTAATTAACGTTCGCCACGGTTCGAGACTCACCGCCAGGGGATGATTTTACAAATCACTTCTGTCGTTGAGATCGAGCTTAGGGTGGAGGGTAATGCACAATAGGACAAGGGCTGCAGTGCTATCGGGACGGCCAAGCTGCAGATGAGCCTTGAGGGAGAAAACAAAGGGTAGTGTGATGCACAATAAGCCAAAGGTTGCAGTGCTATTGGGGCGGCAAAGCCGCGGACGAGCCCTGAGGAAGGAAAAAAAGGGTAGTGTGCTGTTAAGCATTTCCAGCCATTCAAGGCCCCACGGAAGGATGGGGTGATTCCGGTTCTGTTAGAAAATGGACTGGAGACACTCCTCTTATTCCTCATCCGGCTGTATAGGGCCAGTCTGGTTTGGAACTATATTCCATCCAGCTGGACGGTGACCAGGGGTGTATATATCCCCAGATTGGGACATAATGACCTACCCAAATCGCTGAGACCTTTCAGTGTTACTTCATTCCTCCTAAAGGGATTGAAAAAAATACTGGACGGATACATTAGGGGAATATCTTAAACAATAACCCTCTCAATAACCACCAGTATGCCTACCAAACTGGCAGATCTACTGAGTTAGCACTCGATAACCTTGTTGAGAAAATCACACACTCCCTGGATAACAGGTAGGTGGCGGTAGCTGCGTTTCTCGACATTGAAGGAGCATTTAACAATGCACTACCTAATTCTCTCTACAAAGCTGCTATCGCTAGAGTGGTGAAACTTACCATTTGTGGCTGGATCATGCTGCACAATATGACCATTATTACCTCGTTGCCTAGGGGAGGTGGTCAGTTTTAGGTCTGCGGGGGGTGCCAGCAGGCAGGAGTATTATCTTCTCTACTTTGGTCCCTCTTTGTAGACGATTTGTTGGCGATCCTGGGGATGTGGAAGGTTGAGGTCCAGGCATATGCGGATGATCTTGTCATAATGGTTAGAGGTAAATCTGAAGAGGAACTTTCAAATACTCTTCAACAGACACTAAATGTAGTGAATGTTTGGTACCGGTGGGAGCAGATGTCTGTGAACTCCCACAAAACCATCACTGTTCCATTTACCAGAAGAAAAAGGTTGGACAAATTAAAACCACCTATTCTTATGGGGGAAACAATTCCATTTATGGAACAGGCGAAACATCTCGGGGTTACATAAGAAGAGAACCTGTTCCTGTGGACATGCCGAAGAATCTGTGGAAATAACTGGGGAACAAGTCCACAACCTAATAATGATAACCTATGGTGCTATAGTTTGGT
This sequence comes from Tillus elongatus, assembly GCA_964006375.1. Lineage (NCBI taxonomy): Eukaryota > Metazoa > Arthropoda > Insecta > Coleoptera > Cleridae > Tillus > Tillus elongatus. Next base: position 167,078,588 of record OZ023264.1, read on the forward strand.
GGCCTTAGGCACTTCGTGGTATCGCGAGTGCCAAACTGGCTCAGCTACAGAGACAAGCTTGTCTGATGATAAGGGCCCAATAAGCACTGTTCCATCAGCCGATCTGGAAGTTCTAAACATTCCACCTCTTCATATTTGGCTGGAGAGGGAGGCTAAGTGGACAACATGCAGAGTAAAACAAACGGCAGACAGCGTGCTGAAGGCAATCAATTTGGGAAGGACCGGACTCCTCGACATTGAGAGTGATGAGGTTCTGGAATGGTCTCTCTAAAAATCAATAGAGATCTCTCTTTCAAGACTGTCCTTCCGTATGTGAGGACTGGGAACGAAACCAAACGACCCTATTGAGGGCAGATCTCTGCTGGTACACTAACGGCTCCAAAACTGTTCTGGCAGCAGGAGGCGGCGCATATGGGAGCAACACCGATGCAAGAATATCATCTAGCCTTGGAAAGTATGCAACCATAGACCAGGCAGAAGTGTATGCCATAGAGGTGTGTGCAAGGGAAATTATACAAAACACACAAATCGATAAAAATATATTCAGATAGCGAAGCTGCAATAAAGGCACTTGGTTCCTACCATTGCAATTCAAAAACGGTATGAAGCTGTATATCTGCCCTTAACGAACTAGGCAGCTGCAATGAGGTGTCGCTGGTCTGGACACCGGGCCATTCGGACATCGATGGCAATATAGCGGCAGACACGCTTGCCAGTAGTGGTGGCCAGGAGGACTTTATCGGAGCAGAACCTGTGCTGGGGATATCATCATGCACAGCAAAACGCACCTTACAGACCTGGACAGATAGAAGGACAATTCAGCAATGGAAAATTCTGACAGGTGCCACTCTAACGCCTTTATAAATGCCCTTTTAAAGTCGAGGGCTGAAAAACTTCTAGAACTAAACAGACGACAACTAAGAACTTTAGTCGGCCTGTATACAGGACCCTGCCACTTGCGTCACCACATGGGTCTCTGTTAAGAGACTGAGTGCCGTCTGTGTATGGAGAGTGACGAAATAGCAGAGCATGTGCTATGTTCCTGTCCGGCTGCGGACAGGACAAGACACCTGCTCTTTGGCAAGACAAAGCTTGCACCAGTAAATCAGGGTCAACTTCTCCCACAAAAATTGTCGACCTCTGTAGGAGGCTGGATTTGTTGGGTGAAATATAAGACAATTAGGCGTGAGCCACAATATACCTTAACGTCGCAGGGACTGTTATGGCCCACTCAGAATTGAACCTAACCTAAGCTAAGGTAAGGGTATTGCTGATTTTATTATTTCAACTATTCTTATTCCGTTTAGAAGTCAATATTCAACTATTTGGTCAGCATGAGTTCTTAAGTCGTTTTGAACAGATTGTAGTTTGTAAGGAAATCGTCTTGAAAATTGTTTCCGTATGATAGCTGTGTTTGGTGAGTTGGCACTCGATGTTTCAGAATCACTATTAATAACTTGTTGCGCATTTTAATTGACTCTTGTTTCTTTATATATATATTTTTGGACATACGTTTCAGTTTCCTGATACAACCTAACGTTTGTTTGTACATTTTTTTTAACAATTCAAGATCATACAGATTCAAAACCAACTTCTTAAGGTTTATATTACCTATTATCACAAATAAATAAATAGTAATAACATAAACTTTAAAAGTTGGTTTTGAATCTCTATGGAAATTTTAACAATTATTGCCAAATATTATTAATTTTCAAAAACACGTTTTTAGATTCAATGATTACAGTCTAATGTCGCCTGGACGCAACCACGACTCACTGTCTCCAGCATTGTAGCTTCCACACTTCATCAATTAGTTAAATTTTTCCAGAAGCTTCCCTCCTGGTCTGCCTCTTCTCTTTTTTTTTTTCACGTATGTGTCGATAAAATAATGTTGTTAAAAACTTATTGTGTCTCCTACACATTAAGGTTTATTGAAAACAATGGTAAACACACAGGGTGTGATGGAAACTTCACAGCACACAAAAACCGTCTTAAACTTCTTGTTCTTTGTCTACTTATAACCTTGCGGGGAGGCACGTGCCCCGTAAGACCCCCCCCTAAATCCGCCTATGTACAAGTGCACCAAATTTGAAGAGAATCGATTCACGACATGAAAAGTTATCAGCGACAATTTCAAAAAAAATGTTTTTTGAGACCCAGTAAATGTTATTTTTGAGTTTTCAAAAAAAATGCTATAAGCACTTGTGGTACTAATTTTTCATGTAGCCTAACCCCTTAAATTTTTTGCCCATCATTTCCGGACACTTTTAAAACGGCATAAAAAACACATTCTGCCTCTGAATGTGTTTGCAGGGTCCTCACTAGTGGAACGATATAAAAAAACTTTTCAAACTAAAATTGGAAATAATTTCTAAAGTTTTTTTGTTTTTCATTTCTTTAACGTCTGTCTATTTCAGCGACTATGGCCAATCACCGATGCCATGGAGCAGTTTCACCTCACTATCCTGGAAATTTTGCCGAACCCCCGCCTCTCTGTAAGTGATCTTTAACGTGCCCAACATCGCATGGTACACGTGACCGACGGCCTTACGCCCCCCCCCCCCCCGAAGGGCGGAATGTGCAGACATGCAACTTGCTCAAACACAAAGCACCTCGGTTGATGTTAATTTTACAGTATGTAGTGAAAAAGTGAAAGGAGAACCCTGGGAATCAAACGCAGAATCCTTGTGTCCAGGGGCAACCATTCTCACCACTGAGCCACCTATGCTCTTAATATCTAAATTAGTTTCGGAGATATTTAAAAAATAACGATTTTTACAAATAATTTCAACACCCTGTATGTCAGAATTGATACCGTTGCGAACATATGTTCATATGAACTTGTCTTCATAAAATGACTTGAGGAATCATACAGTGAAATATTAGTACGTCATTAAGAAACACCCTGTATAATAAATAATACGAACACTTATTAAAAAACTTATGTATTACTAATTATTTACAACAACATATAATTACAATATAAAAAAGTATTTAGTTTATTTAAAGTAGGTAAGAAAAAAATAATTTAATTGAAGTAATGGAACTACAGTTGTTTGAGTTGGTTAGTTAATAGTAATAGCATTCATTACATTATTAACAACCTTAAAGTTTGAGTGTGAGGCGTTGATTTTTCAACCACATATAGGCACTAAACAGGCAGCTCGTCGCTAGAAGAGAGATCAACATGGCAGAAGAAAATACAAAGTTTTGTGTAGTCATACACACCCCTTCGGGCTGGCTTAGATTTATTACGGTTTTACCATTACTTAAATCTTCTGGCAGTATAACTCTTAGATGTTTACCCATGGTGACAGCATCACCGATGGTTTCATTATGGTAGTATAAATCTGACGTGTCTCGTCTCTTACGTCTTGCTGGATCGATCTTCTGGTTAGGATCCGGACACACTTGACAGTCTGTCTTGCACAATTCAATGTTACATTCAATCATAAGGTCCATAACGTCGGGGAATTTGAAAGCATTGAAGTATGCATATGCGATGATCGAAGCACCAGTGCTTCCAGTATTTCTTGTCTTCTGGAAAGCTCCAAACAGCTTAGGTTTCAGTACACAACCATTGTCATCAGTTAGTGATACTTCATTATCTCCAGAGGAGTCTTTAGCTTTGCAATCTTTCACTTGAATATCGAATCCTGGATCACCCGAAACTGAAACGACTAGCGTCATCGGTTCACCAATCTTAACAAGACCATTCGCAGGTTGACCAAATGGACCTTTACCCGTGAGAATATCAAGTTTCGCCATTGCCGTATCTCCACTGAATGTAACGATTTCTTGGCTCAACATTCCAACACTCAAAGCTACACTAAGAGATTCTTTCAAATTACCTTCCCATAAGCAACGTACTGAACGTATGGTGTCCCATACTTCTTGGATTCCTGGTTCATTTTGCAGAACTAGGACATTTTCCAGGTAAGATTGACCTTGGGTATCAAATGCGTTTATAAATTCTGTTCCGCAAGAATTAAGACTGACAGTGAACGTGTATTTCGTTTGCCCTGAGTTTTCTTTTACGTATCTACATTCTGGATTATTGTAATATCCTTTAGAATAGATAACTCCGTCAAATTGCCGATTAAATTCAATGTTAATTGTCATCATATCCTTGGCGCACTCTACATCGATGGCGTGAATGTGAGGTGGATGTTTTAAGTCTTCTTCAGCGGTTGAAGACGAGCCTGTTGGTCCTGGCGGTATGGTGTTTTCTTCTGTACCAGGAGGAGACGTGAATGTTTCTGTTGGACTACTTGTGACAGGTCCTGGTGTAGATGGGTACCCCGTGGGTTGAGTTGGGTATCCAGTTGGTTGCGTTGGGTAACCAGTGGTTGGTTGTGAAGGATATCCTCCAGTAGTTGGTTGAGTGGGGTAGCTAGTTGGCGGTCTTGTCGGATATCCAGTGGATGGTTGAGTAGGATAACTCGGTGGTTGTGTTGGAGGCTGGGTTGGATAACCTGTGGGTTGTTGAGAAGGGTATCCAGTGGGGGGCTGTGAGGGAAACCCGGGTAAGTTGGTGGGATAACCTATAGGAGGAGCAGTCGGGAATCCCGGTCTTTGAGTTGAGGGATATCCTGGGTATCCAGGTGTAGGGTATCCTGGGTAGCCAGGTGTAGGATAACCAGGTCTAGTGGGCAGTGTACTTGGACCTGTAATAGATAAAAATGTATTACTTGGGTTTGTACTATCCAAAATATGACCAATATATAAAGACAGAAAGAGTCAAGTATTGTAGTCTTGTCTCCGTCCATATAGTTGAACATTTTATAATAGAAATATACTAGACTACATTCTATAGCAAACCATACTTTCATATGTTATACCTGCGAGGGAGGAGTAACTCCATTCTGATCAGACAAAAAAGATTTGAGACTTATTAGTTCATCACATAACATAGAACCATCTATATCTGATTTAGAGTCTACAGTTAATTTCAATTGGAGATCACCACAGTGTTTGAGAAGGTCTGGTTTTTCCGGAATCTTTTTATATTATACAAAAAAGACCAAGATTCTGAGTACTCATTCAACTGTTAAAATCTTTTATTGAGTGAAATTAAGGTAGTGTCCAAAAGACAGTTGAAAAATTCAACATCAAATTTCTTTTCTGCAGAAGATATAGGCTCATCGCGGGCCGTTTCACCAGCTTGGCTTTTAACACGTCGAATTCTTGTGGCTTTAAACACAGGTTCAATTTCTAGTTCTTCAGCCAACTCCTTCGCAGTTAAAATGGCGCTTTTAAAGCCTGTATTTCTGTATTCTTCTAAGAAAGTACAGCATTTTTTCAACATTTCTGTACATTTGGCGAGATCCATATCTATTGACTGTGGAGATTTACTGACGACATTAATTTGAAAAAGTATGTCATACCAAACAACCAGTGAAACAATGAATGTGAAATCTTTTAACTGTTCGGCTAGAGTAGTAGCGTCATGAGATACTTGAACATCAGTTTTCTGAGTTTCAATAGCCAAAGTAATTAAAGCGTCATGAATGGTACTAATTTGATAACGGACTGCTTTAAGACTGCTTATTCTTGCTTCCCAACGTGTTTCACTGAGCTTTTTTATAGTATATAACCCCAAGTGATCGGTTAAAATTTTCAATCGACAAACCGAAGCTGAAAACAATGTGAACAACCTCTGAAGTACCCCAAACAAAGTGACTGATTTTACGGACGACTTCTAGAATTCAGAAAGGTCACTTGCTCCAGTTTGCTGACGCGCTGGCTACGTCCTTCAACTACAAAAACGAAACCCAACAGTGAAGCCAGAGAGGTAGTCTCCAAATCTGTATGTAGTATGGACCAGTTTCACCAAGTAAGGACAACAACAATCAATAAACAAATGTAGCTTTAAAAGTAAGGGATTTTGTGAAATTCGAAGTGCCATAGTTGTTTAAGCTTTTGTAACAAATAAAAACGTACTTTTTTATTTTGTTACAGTGGTTTTTATTAGAATTGAAACATATTTTGGTTTTATTTTGTAGTTTATAAAAATTGTGTTATTTTACTATATATATATATATATATATATATATATATATATATATATATATATATATATATATATATATATATATATATATTAATATCAACAACACACCACGAGGGCTTACAGCCTAAATACTATAGTACCGTGGGTGTCGACGAGGAGGAAAGAGGCAACTTGTTAATTCTGGACTTGAAGGTTTGGAGGTTCGGGGGAGAAGGAAAAACATGTACCGGCAAGGAATTCCACAACTTGGAAGTCCTCGGGACAAAAGAGCGGGCATAACAAGATGTTCGATGTCTGGTGACCTGGACAGTAAAAGGGTGCATTCGCTCTGTTCCTGTGGTAGATCTGTTGGGGGTAGCAGGTGGAGGAACTATGGAAGAAAGCTCCTCTGAGCAGTGCCCGTGCAGATATCTATAAAAGAGAGAGAGGTCACCAACGGCACGTCGGTGGGCAAGCGATGGCAGCCTTTGGGTGAGGGTAGGGTCACCGATGAGACGTATAGCTCTCTTCTGAATGGAGCCCAGGATAGCGAGTGTAGAAGCGGCAGCAGCACCCCAGATGTGGGAGGAGTATTCGAGGTTTGGTCTTGTTTGTGAAGTATATAAAGTATAGAGATTAGCTGGTGAAAAGTATTTGCGAGCCAGGAAGAGGAAACCTAATTTCTTAGCAGCCGCTTCTGCAATTGATCTGACATGTTGGTGCCAATTGAGATTTCGATCCACAGAGATGCCAACAAGTGAAAAGGACTCATTACTTTGAATAACTTGGTTGTTTATTGTGATGGGTCTAGGGCTGGTGTATCTCTTATGAGAAAGAAAGCAAGACTGTGATTTGGTGGGGTTGAATTGTACAAGATTTCTACTTCCCCAGTCTAATATTTTTTGGAGATCCACAGAGATAGAACCCTCCATGAGTCTGCGATCCTCATCTAATTGGGCTAAAGAGACAGGCTTAGAATATTGTATATTTGAGTGGAGGGTGCTGTCGTCCGCGTAACTGTGAACTGGGTTGGATGTGCTAGAGAGGAGGTCATTGATGTGGAGAAGAAACAAAGTAGGGACTAAAACTGAACCTTGAGGAACTCCTGCATTAATTGGATACAGTTTAGAGGAATGGTCATCCACGACAACAGAAATGCTCCGGTTGGAGACGAAATTTGCTGTCCACGTACAGAGTTTTGGTGGTAGGCCATAGGCCGGTAGTTTATTAGGCAGTGCTGCGTGCCAGACCTGGTCGAATGCTTTGGATATGTCTAGAGCGACAATCTGGGATTCGCCGTGTAGTTCCATAGACTTGTTCCAAGAATGGGTGACAAAGGAAAGGAGGTCGGCAGTTGATTTGTGCTGACGGAATCCATACTGCCTGTCGTGAATTAGACTGTGTTTTTCAAGAAATTTTAGTAATTCGGTGTTTATATACTTTTCCATCACTTTAGAGATGACTGAAAGGAGAGAAATAGGCCTGTAGTTGCTAGGAAGCGCTTTCGATCCTTTCGACGGGTTGTACTCGAGCAGTTTTCCAGTTACTAGGGAATATGCCTCTATTGTAAGATGTTTGAAACAGACGAGTCAGGACAGGAGCAAGTTCTGATGCGCATTTTTTGAGAACAATTGCTGGGATCTCGTCAAGGCCAGAGGCTTTCCTGGTATTAAGAGAAGAGAGCATCTTTTGTACCTTTTTAGTTTTGAAAATGATATCCGTCATTTTATGCGCGATATTGGGGACTGCTGGTGGTTGAACATTTGGAGGTTGGTTGAGAGTCGAATTGCCGGCGAACAACGAGGCAAAAAGTTCAGCCTTGCCCAGGGCGGTAGAAACAATTTCATCCCCTGAGACAAGAGGTGGGAACGTGCTCTTGCAGAAATTATTCCCAATAGATTTAGCAAGAGTCCAGAAGGGTTTGCTGCCGCTGGAGCTTAAGAGGACTTTGTTTTTAATGTGGTTATTAAATGAGTTTTTAATCTCAGAAAGAATGCGGATATAGCGGTTTCTTGCGTCGTTAAATGCTTGACGGTTTTCTTGACTGGGATTGTGTAGAAGCTTTTTGTGAGCTTTGACCTTTTCAAGTCTGGCCTTGTCACATGATTTAGAGAACCAGGGCTTTTGAGTGGCTGCAGAGGTTTTCTGTGTACGTGGAATAAATAATTCCATGCCAGCTTGGATAATTTCGGTGACGTTTTGTGAGATATCAGAGGGGTCAGGGTGAGGGAAGCAGACAGACGCCCATGGGAATGAGGAAAAGTAATCTCGCATTTCGTCCCAGTTCGCGGAGTTGTAGTGCCAAACGATACGTGGGTGTGATGACTGTGTGACCTCGGGTTGCATTGCACAGGAAGCAGTGACCATACCGTGGTCTGAGCGACCAAGGGGGCGTGACTGATATCTTATAGCATTCAGGTTGTGTAGTAAGAAGGAGGTCCAAGGGATTAGAGCTGTGTGTTGGGATACGAGGAAAGTAAGTAGGTTGCTGAACCATATTGGCTAAAGAATTGCTGACTGCAAAGGCCTCCGCTGCTCTTCCCTGTGGATCGGTTTTTGAAGATCCTAGCCATTCCTTATTATGGGCATTGAAGTCACCAATTCAGAAATCAGATGGTCGGTTTTTTCAGAAAGGTACTCAAAGAGCTGGACAAAGTTGTTGTCAGAAGGTGACCAGTAAACGCAACAGATGAATTTAGTTGCAGCCCTGAGAGAGAGTTTTATCCATAGTATGTCTTTTCTTCCAGCTTCTAAATTGGGGAGTCTGGTGCAGGGTAGATTGCTACGGACGTACGCGCACACGCCTCCATGCAATCTAAAAGAAGTAAGGAGCTCATACCCCGGGAAATTAGGGTGATTAGTGGCTGTTTCGGCACTGATTTGGGTTTCGGTGAGGAAGAGTAGTTGGGGCCTATTAGCCTGGAGGAAATGGTGGACGGAGTTCAGGTTAGAATTTAGGCCACATATATTCGAGAAGGATATTGTAAATCTCGATGCTGGCGCCCCCTGTACACCCCTCCCCCGGAGATCCGAACGGAGGGGTATTTTACTTCCGGAATCTTTTGTACAAGGAGAAGCCATCATAATTTTTGTTTATAAGGGAAACCGACTCATACACCAGAACCGGAAACGTCCGTTGGGACTTCACCGGCCCCTTGATGTAAGGGATGGTACCTCCTCGGGCGTGAAAAAAATCCTTTACTATCACGTAAAGGAAAATTCCACTACCACCTACCAATATAATAGTTATTTTTCTGCACTTGTAAATCGTCGTATTTTGCTATCCAACATGTTATGTTATGTTTTCATTTTAACGTAATAAATGTAAGTAGAAAAGCTATTTGTCAACATTCACCGTTTGCTTATATGCCGAATGTCGATATTCGCCGGTGCAACTTAGAAATAGTGATATTTTGATAATATTTTAGACATACAGCAAGCGTCTCTGCGAATGTTGACATTCATCATATTTTGATCTTTCACAGTAACTTTTTATTTTGGCTTACCAGAATCAGTCACTCAAGTATTCTGGCTGATAGGTAAAAGAATCAAAAATAATAGCTCACCTGTAGGTCCAACGGGATAGGTAGGTCTTCCAGGCTCAAAAGGAGGGCGGGGTTTGCTAGGTGTGGGATATCCTCCTGTGTAGTCTGGTTGTTGTTCTGGAGGCGTTATTTGATGATCTGGACCTGGATAACCCCCGCTAGGAGGGAAGGGAGGTCTTGGGCTACTACCAGCTGGTGGGTAGCCTCCACCTGGTACCGTCGGTTGCGGCGTTGGAGTGACTGGTTCAAACGGTCGAGGCTTCTGGGTATTAACTGGTGGAAGGTACTGCCGCAATGTGCCCTGACGAACTGAAAAAGGCATCTTACAAAACATTCTTAAAAGATCTTCCAAATAATGACATTTAAAAAGGTTTACAGTTTTTTCATTTGTCAATGGTGATATTTGTGTAGTTTCTTAACTCTCGTTTTGTTATTAATATTGTCTTTACTATAATTTCCGTTACCCCTTATGCTAACAGTTTTATTTAAATTAAATACGGGATAACTTTTAAGTTAATGCCTAAATTTTAACTTTGTATAAAAGTAAAACCAGCAACTTTTTCAAATAATTTTTATTACTTAAGGAAACAATAAAAGCGATACCTCCCTTAAAATGTAACAAAGGAAGCTAACCATGTGGAAAGAACATCAAATTAATAAGTTTATTACCTTTAAATTAGATAAATTATCTCCATTATGTTCCAAAGTTGTGCACGACTAAAATCCCTGACTGCGCGCAACAAAGGAACAGGTTCGCCTATATTTGTTGCAGAGGCTTCTTCAAGACGTGCAATTATTTCCTGCGTATGTACCAGGGGTTTCGAATACTAAGGTCTTGGACAGACAGTTGGTCCACCTCGACCTACCCAGCGATTTTTAGACTAGGTAGGTGCCCCATCGTGTGCTAAACACACATTACAGTAGTGTGAATTAATATGAACTCGAGTAATATTTTAAAAAATTTGTTCATTTATCTTTAGTGTTAACACATGAGTGGCAATATAGGCAAAAGTAATATTTTTAGTTTAAAATATCAACTAGGCAGGCTTGAATAACTTCCCGGAGTCATTTTGGCATAGTATTCACAAGATTTTCAGTTTTCAAAATTTTATTAATCGCGGAACTATACTTATTGAATGGGGACTGATATCATCTCTTTTGTGGTACAATCCCGTTTTCGGAATTTGAACTTACATACAGCTCTTAAATTGTCCATCGGCTTTAGATCAGGTGAATTGCCTGGATTCTCTAGAAACGTGATATAATTTCCTTGGAAAAATTGCAGCATGGATTCCGGTTTACGACATGGGACTGAACCCTGTTAAAAAACTGCTTTTACGCTAGGCTTAGCCTTTTCCAGGTTTTTAGCTTTTTTATAGTAACTCTATATACTTTTAGCTATGCATCATTCCGTCAATTGGTACAAGAGATTCAATGGTTCAATGTGAGAAACAACCCCAAAACTTTTAGTCTGTGGATGTTTGACAGTTTGCTCGATGTGACAGGCCCTGAGTTTTCACTACCTACCACGATTGCCGACCTTCAACTAAAAAGTGAGATTTCTCAGAGATCCAAACCTTTCTCGAATATTCTCTGGTTCAATATGCATATTTTTTAGTTCAAAGTAGCCTTTTTCATCATTGTTTGTTCTGTGGACGAATGGTCTTTCTTCCGTATTCTATGAGTCTGCTGCGTACTGTAGTATCATGAGTTGCGATACCAGCAATTTGCATGTCTTATTGTAGTTTGAACAGTGGCGATTTCTCCTAGTGAGCTAGGTGTGCGCCGCACACCCTAAAATATAATTAAAATGTGCACAGTTAAATATGTTTTATTTCTTTTTCCCTTAGTCTTAATACACTACATATGTTATGACAATCGATTTAATTTACTTATTTGATTTCATAAATAGTCGGTTAATAGTGACTTGGAATGAAGTCGGCACCACGTCTTCATTCAGAAAATGTGAGTAGGTCAATAGCAACTGGGACTGGGAATGAATTCGGGTTAGGTGTGCGTTGTTATTTCCGAACAACTTCACTCGACAGAGCTGTATTGGTATACAATACAGTCCCCCACCCATGTGTTTAAAATAGTAAGGAAATACCATTGGTTTTAACACTGCAGTGAGCGGTAAAAATACCGCTCAAGACAAATGAATGGAACGCCGGTTTAACAAACGTTGTGATAGCATTATTTACAAACATTACAACTGCGCTTGCCTGGACCACAGTATTCTAGAATCAAAGACTATAATACATTTTAGTAAATTTTCGTAGAAAAAATTCACTAATGGGGAGATCTCGATTAAAATGAAGTAACTGATTTCAAGTACCATCCATATTTCTAGAAATTGTAATGATACATAATGAGGTGAGGTAATTTTGGAGATTAGAAATCAGATGACAGAACTTTAGAACAATTGACATTTAGATTAAAATTTAGTCAAAATTGCATCATTTGCAGTAACAAGTTTAGACTTATTTGTGAGATGCTTTGTACTATTTATATAACAATAAACTATAAACTATATATATATATATATATATATATATATATATATATATATATATATATATATATATATATATATATATATATATATATATATATATATATAGTTTATAGTATATATACATATATAGTATATATACATATATATATTATAGTATATATACATATACATATATACATAGGTATCACACCGATAACTCAAAATATAATCGGCCGATTTTGATAAAATTTGGCATGTACCTTCCTTCTGTAAATGTATTGGATAATTTCGTTAGTCAGGAAAATTGGACGAGGTTTTCCGGGAAAATTTTGAGTTTTTATTCGAAAAAAAATTGTATCTCAAAAAATAAAAAAGATAAGATAACCAAATTTGGTAGATAGGTTTACGATATAAAAATTAAACTACACACCAAAATTTAGATTTCTATGTTGCAAGATAAAAAAGTTATAATAAAATATTTTGTGCAGATCATATCTATGAAAATTCACTACCATAACGCACTTGATGCATCCAGGATTTTTACACATTTTATTATTTAGTACCATATTAACATTGAACTACTTTTAATGTTTACAGTTTTCACCCCGTTCCGGACAGTGCTAACGCTAACACAAATTTGTGTGAAGAGAAGAGCTTGATAATAATTCCATGCTCCTTTCGTGTTTTAAAGTTTTAAGTGACTTTTTAATTTGTTAGTGTTGCAGTGGGAAATTAATTTATTTATCTACGTATCATTCCCATATAGGTCGAATATATATATATATATATATATATATATATATATATATATATATATATATATATATATATATATATATATATATATATATATATATGTACATTTAGTGTTAATAATTTTTAAAACCACCACTAACAGCAACTCGTTACCGCACACTCGAACATTTTCGTCAGGAGACGCCACTGAGTTTGAAACTTGCCTTCGTGAGATTTATCTCTAACCAGGATTGTCTTTATCTCCCGGTATAATATGGTATGCCAAGAAATGACATTATCACTTGAAATTATTGCATACTGGAACCAGTGAGAATATGCAGTGAACAATAAGTATCTAAATGAGATGTAGTAAATTTATTTGAGAGCAAAATCAATGTTTAACAGCATTAGTAATTTAAATGTTCGACATGCACTTTACCGTTAATTCAATTGTCCAAATAATTGTTTTGTATTATCTTACACCCATATTGCTTCATAATATAGGATGTCATAATATAAATCGCGTCTTATACTTATGGGTATATGTATCTACTGATTTTAATCATTTATAGTTTACAATTTAAGAAGATTTATCTTCAGTTTCAAAATATGTTTATGTATAATGTACCTAGCCATTTAAACAAGTCTATATAAGTCATGCGAATTTATATTTACAAATAACCTTTTGAAAATCCAACCACCTTCTATAATGTTATTGCATTAGGATCAAAAGCGTACCCTTAAATCTATGGATTTCCCACTTGTTTAGCTTCAAAACTATTCTACAAACCTTTCCAATTCAGTAACACATCAAGCATAAAATATAGCAGGTGATCAAAAACATTTGGAGTCCTAAACATGTGTAAATTAACGTATTTTGTATCTGACATATGTACGAGGTAAGCGCCAAAACTTCCCGGCTTGACATAAATCCAGCGTATCGCATCGTGTCAAAACTTGGTAGGATATTGGTTTAAGTTATTAGTCTAGGAAAAAACAAAAATGGATTTTATGTCGATTAGTTTTTTATAACTGACACTAGACTTTAAACAAGTCTATATAAATCATGCAAATTTATATTTACAAATAACCTTTTGAAATCAAACCACCTTCTCTAATGTTATTGCATTAGGTTAAAAAGCGTACTCTTAAATCTATGGATTTCCCAGTTGTTTAGCTTCAAAACTATTCTACAAACCTTTCCAATTCAGTAACACATCAAGCATAAAATATAGCAGGTGATCAAAAACATTTGGAGTCCGAAACATGTGTAATTTAACGTATTTTGTATCTGACATATGTACGAGGTAAGCGCCAAAACTTCCCGGCTTCACATAAATCCAGCGTATCGCATCGTGGCACAACTTGGTAAGACATTGGTTTTTTATCACTAACACTTGTTCATCACTATGTCAGAAGTCACGAAAATTGAGTATAATGCTTGTTACGGTCACCTTTTTTGCTACCGTACCACTCTACTGGATTCTGCAGAATATCTCTAGACAATTTTAATGGTCACTACGCAATTTTTAAATAAATAGCGAATAAACTGATGAATCAATAAAAAAGCCATGAAAACACCTTACTAGCCTCCAGCTAGAGGTCTAGCTAGAGATCTAACGGCCAAAAAGGGTGAGATAATATTCTTGTATTTTATTTTTCGTTGAGAGGAATTAAATATTAAATAGGATTTTCGCTACACATAAAATTGGTAAATTATAAGGCTCAGTGACAACTGAAAAGATGCCGAAAATCAAGCCGCCAGCAAGAAGTCATAAATAAAACATGACGGTTACTGGACGAAAGCGAGTTGGATGCAGAACAGTTCGACCGGGCCTGTGCTGTCAGGTACAAAAGAGTTAAATGAGTAAGTAAAGGACCAAAAAAACATCTGGCAGCAAGTGTGCGAAGCCTACTGGCCGACCTAGCTGGTTACTTAAGGCGACGCAAACCCTGACTCGCTCTCAGATGGTCGGTGCTGGGAACCTACAGCTGTGAATCCGGGTCGAGGGTAGTAAGATACTGGTAGTAAGGTCTTAACAGCAAGGTTCTGGCAGTAATTAAATTTTTATTTTATGAAAATTAGCCACCATAAGACGCTTGTTTTGTTCGGAGTTTAAAAAATGAAATACATGTTATAAGAGGCAATATCAGCTCACAAAAACATAATAAATGTACTTCTCTAATAACAGTAAGTTGTAATATAGTATTTTTAATACGTAACCTCCAATGAGATTGTAATGGATAAAATCAGTTCAAGATTTCTATTGCAACTTAAAGGTTATAAAAGTACCTGTTAGTAGAGCTGCCCTTTAACTTTTTTTACAAAATTAGTCAATTTTTGTGGGAGCCCTGATTTATTACATCACGCGTGAAAGCTTTTACGAAATACTGGTTTACAACTCTTTTTTACTAAATATAGACTTCTTACCTGGCTTCACAAGTGCTTATTTTCTTCTCTGCACTCAGTTTCGTATTTTACGGCATCGTCAGATGACTTTTAGCATTCTCAATAAAATAAAATCGGTTTAAATGAAGCTGAAAAGTTTACGAGAACCAGCAGGAAGCATATATGTAAGGTAAGAAGTAGTGGGAAGCATAATTTCTTAAAGGAATATTCGCGAGAGCCTTTTTGTCTGTATACTACAACCTAAGGTAAGTGTATACAATATCGCTATGCTAAGTTTTAATATTTTTTTTGGGTAAGGTAATAAGCTATTTCATGAAAAATATACACGGAAGATACTACCTCGGTTATATATTAATAGTTTCATAGCGAATGACAACATTTATAACAATATTATAGACAAAGGATACTGCGGTCTTCAAACAGGCAGAGAGAGTCATGGTCGATTGTTAATGATCTTTCGGGAAGGCATGGTTCGCATAGGGTGACTCCTGAACTGGATCCTAATCATCTCAATGATTATTATTGTTCTATTGCTTCTGGGCTGATACAGTGGAGGGTCCCTTGGACGGATCCACTGGGCTTCATGGATGATGTTTTTATCCTTGACACCTTCTTTTTTACGCCGGTCGATTCTGCTGAGATTCATGGAGTGCTCCATGACTTTAAGAACAAGGATTCTATCGGGTGGGATGGTATATCTGTCAAACTGCTTCTTCACCTTCCTAACTGGGTTCTTGAAATCTTGGCAGATGCAATTAATAGTTCGATTGTAACGGGATCTTTTCCTTCGTCTCTGAAAATGGCTAGAGTAATTCTTGCATATAAAGGAGGTGAAACAGATTCTCCAAATAGTTTTCGTGCTCTGTCTCTACTTCCTACCATCTCTAAAATAGTTGAGAAATTAATTAAAAATAGAATGCAGGTATTTATTTGTAAGCACAAGATCCTAACACCTTCCCAGTTTGGATTTCAACCTAAAAAAGGTACAAATGATGCAATATTTTCTTTTCTTGAAAATCTGTACCTTTCACTGAATAACAATCAGGTGGCTGCGGCAGTGTTCTGTGATCTCACTAAAGCATTTGATTGTGTTGACCATGGGATACTGTTACGCAAGCTTACTACTTATGGCTTTAGGGGGACTTTGCTTGAATGGTTGAGGTCCTATTTATCTGATCGTCAGCAGAGTGTTCAACTTGGTCATATTAGCTCTGGGTACCAACATATTCACCATGGTGTTCCGCAGGGGTCTGTTCTTGGCCCACTGCTGTTTTTACTCTATATTAATGACCTGAATTAAGGGTCATATGACTATCTATGCTGATGATATAACCATCTTGTGGAGTAGTGATAGTGTTGGAGCACTGGAGTCCACTGTGGCAGAGGATATGAAGATGATAGAAAACTGGTTTATTTCAAATCTGTTAACTTTGAATGTCTCTAAGACTGATATCATGCATTTTAAATGTAGTCTGCCTGCTGTGACTCTAGCAGCTGAGGAACTTGGAAACGAGAGCTGTGTTAGGTTTTTGGGACTATACATTGATCAATCGTTAAAATTTGAAACACATAAATCATCTATGTAAGAAGCTTTCATCAGGTTGTCACGCACTAAGAGTTGTTTCAAAAAGCTTGGACAAGAGTACATCTAGAAGTGTTTACTTCTCACTTGTGGAGTCCCATCTAAGACATGGCATTTGTTACTGGGGCTCTTGTGCAGGTTATCTTTTTAATTCTGTATTTATTCTGCAGATAAGAGCCATCAGATATTTGTGTGGGGTTAGTGTCCGTGACTCTTTTAGACCTTTATTTGTTTCTGAGCGGATATTGACCCTACCGTCTCTGTTTGTTTTAGAGACTGCATGCCTTATGCATGAAAAATATAAAGATGAAATCAGGTCAGTGTCTTCTCGTGATACAAGACAAAAGAACTGCATTCCTCTTCCTATACCGTCCACATCATTATTAAAGAGGTCATTAATATATAATAGTAAAAAGATATTTAACCAGATACCACTAAACTTGAGGAGGATTGGTGACATTGAAATTTTTAGGAAAGAGCTTAAGGAATTTTTAATTGAAAAATGTTATTATTCAATAGATGAATTTTGTAATGATGCACTACTGTGACAGATTCGATTGGTTGTTTTCATTTGAGCTGCTTTCTATATATTGTGTGTTTTTATTATATTGTTAGTTAGCTGTGTATTTATGTTTATATTGTTTTTTATATTGTTATTTATATATAGTTATACTAGTCACATATGCACTTATATTACTATTTGTTGTGAACTTATATTTTTGTGTTTTTATCTTCTGACAACTTTTACTTTTATATGTTAACACTTTGCTTGTCATTAAGATTTTTATCTTTGGACAATAAAGCACCTATCTATCTATCTATCTATCAAATACACATACAGGAGTTGTTGAAATTTTTTTATTCTGAAAATTGGCGATATTGTCATCAGGGGGCTAGCAACATCGCCAACAACAAATTTTTTGGTATTCAAGAAAAAATGATAGCTGACTCTCGGTGAAAAATTTGTATTGCTAGCATCAGTACAAATCAAATGAATTATGAACAATAAGGACCAATGTATCCTTCAAATTTGTCTTCTTTCGTTAATCCTAGGCAGTCATCACGCAAGTAATATTTGAACATTACATACAAACGCATATCGGAAACTTTGTCTTCCCGGCATGCTTTGCAGTGCCAACTCTCACTTTGTTTATGTTCCAAAATCCTTTTGTTCGGTGCATTTTTTCTTGAAAATGTAGTCATCAGCTTAGGAGGCTTCTCACTAACTATAGATTTATTGAAACGGTCCTTTGTAACCACTTGTGCTCTGCTGTTAATAGCTGCTTTCTTGAATCTTGTGCCAGAATTTTGTTTCATTTCTGGTGTATTGAGCATATTGGTAAATGAAACATCATTCTCGTTGGTGCTTTCAGGGGATTCGCTCGTTTGGGGCATCTCATGGTTTTTGTTCTCAGAATCATCATTGCTATTAAATTCTGGTAACAAGCGTTTCGTGTAGATTCTCGAATAGGATGCGACCTCTTATTCCTAATTGTCGCAGTACTTGATTCACCTGGAGGTGTCTTATCTCGTTTCATGGACCTTCTTGAGAGAGGGGCTTACTCCTAATTGTCGCAGTATTTGATGGACTTGGAGAAGGTATCGTATCTCTATTTTGGCGAGACCTCTGTGCTGGATTTACCGTTACGCTGCTTGGTGCAAATGCCTCAACTGGTAGAATATCTGGGTTAAACGGAAAGATACCAGTCGCCGAGAACCCAGATTTGATATTAAATGGGGTCATGGTCTTATCCCAAGCAATGGAAAAAGTAGCCCCAAAACGTTGTTTTATTAGAGAACGATCTCTATGATTTGACCAGTATTTGAAAACTTCTTCATCCCAATAATGCTCATATGAGCGGAAGACTGCCTTGTCCATTGGTTGGAGCTTGTGTGTGTATGCATTGCTTGGCAAGCAGTATAAGGTGATGCCTAGCTCCCCAGCGCCCGGACAATTGAGTGGTCCAAACGACACTTAGCACCATCAAAAATCAAAAGACAATGTCCAAGAGGTTTGTACTTTGCAAAATACTTAAGTCATAGCTTGAAAGTTCCAACGGTCATGCTACCCTTAGGTGTCATTAATGCCAAGTTTCCAGTTGGTAAAGAATCAGTCCATTCTTGTTTTATTCG
This sequence comes from Tillus elongatus, assembly GCA_964006375.1. Lineage (NCBI taxonomy): Eukaryota > Metazoa > Arthropoda > Insecta > Coleoptera > Cleridae > Tillus > Tillus elongatus. The sequence continues at coordinate 167,097,479 of OZ023264.1, forward strand.
CTTCCCCTTGAATATGATGGCGGGCGAGACTGCAGAACCCATAGCATTCCCACAAGAAACTATTGTTACGTTTTGTCCATGTTGATTAGATACAAGACGGACTCTTTTAGTCCCCCTTTTGCTAGGACAAGTTGCTGACGATGGAGGACTAAACGGCAACCTTTCGCGTCCATACTGTAGATGCACTGAGGTTTATCTAGAATATCTAAGTCATTCAAAACGGTACGAAGTTTTTCGAAGTCATCATTTACTATAAACCTGTTCAGTTTTTGGCAGGATTTATGCTGAGCCTTCCGTTTTCTAGTTTGAAAATTGTGGTGAAGAAATCCTTTGAGCCATAAACGTCCTACCAATTTTTTCTCTTTATTGAATGGGTGACATATGGACTTTGCTTCGCAAAAATTGTAAACGCATCTACGTAGTACCTTCAAAGTGAGAGGATATCCTACATCTTCTAATCTGATGATTCTTAAAGACATTCGTGAGATTAGTTTTGCGGCCGATTCCACATTTTGACGTTCAATTCTTTTTCCAATAGGCCCTCAATGTACCACGAGGTACCAAGAACTGTTTACTAGCTGAATTCTTCGACATACCATTGCCTACGGCAGTGATAGCTGCCTGCATATTTTCTTGGCTCCACTTTCTTCGTATTCGTCGATTCCGTTCTTTAGGCATAGTGTTTCTGAAAACGAAGAATTAATCTATGTTGTAAATCAGTATTATTGCTGGAAACTCTAGCAATATCGCCACTGGTGATATTGCCGCACAGTGACCCTGGCGGTATTGCTAACATTTATTAGTCAGATCTTTCACTATGTGAAAACTGAAACCTGTGATGAGCACTGATAAGTACACTTGGAAAACCCAAATCACCACAACGCATATTTCAAAGACCTTACGATCGTTCGCTGACCTCGTCAGCGTCATCAGAGGATGAATGAATTCTTCCATCCTCTGATGACGCTGACGTGGTCAGCGAAACGTTCGTAAGATCTTTGAAATATGTGTTGTGGTGATTTGGGTTTTCCAAGTGTACTTATTAGTCAGATCTTTGTTCGTTTACTAGTGTTATGAAATTTTTTAAAATGAAAACACAATCAGAATCAAATACCTAAAACGATACTGTATGAGGTGCCGAATTAAAAATAGTACTTATCAAGTCTTTTTCTATGTTTAAACTCAACAAAATTTCAAGACTGCTTATAATACACTTCTACTAAACAAGGTTTTGGCGGCAGGGTCACAACACAAATGAAATTTGAGGTTAAAATACCACGGGCACTCATAGTATGTTATGAATTTAGCTTCGCTGTAGAATCTCTGACGCGATCTGTCAGAGAAAAGCGACTAATACAAGATGGCGATATTGTCAACATGGAAATATTGTGTACATCTACCTTACGTTAATAATAGCGCCTCCGTGGCCGTGCGGAAAAAGTCGATGACTTTCTAATACGGACTCGGGGGTCGACGGTTCGAGACTCACCGGCGGCGGATGATTTTTCATATCACTGTCGTCGTTGAGATCGAGCTCAAGGTGGAGGGTAGGTTAGTTTAGATGAGCAAAAAGGGCCAGCAATGGCGTAATTGCCAGTAAGCATCTTACCTTTACCTTTTTTACGTTAATAATATATTTTATGGCTAAGTGTTAAAATTTTACCCGTACAACCTTTGATGATATGATCGCTAAGAAGTATTTTTGAAACACTATTTATCAAGGGTACATTTGTAACATCAAGGAAATAGCTTCCACGTCTGTAATTAGTACAACTTTTTTTACCAGTACCATATGGTGTTGTTAAAAGCAGGTATATCAATTTGTTATTTACTACTTTTATCATAGTTAAGAGCAACGTTAGTCTATGTACAATATCTATGTATATAAAACTACAAATAAAGTTAGTGATTAATATAATTATTTACATGCATCATGCTCGTCCATTAAGTATGACATAATTTTGGTAAACGTACTCTTCCTGGTATTTTGCGTGTAGACTCCTTGCAACCACTGGAGAATATTTTGAACCATCTGGTCTGCATTGGTCTGCCTTCGCACCCTTTTACCTAAATTTGAAACAAAGCAGTATAATGGAAAATAAACCAGTTTGAAACATGTATTACCTTGTTAATGTCAAAGATAATAATGAAACAAAAGACAAAACAAGAAGGAAAACAAAGGAAGGGAAAGAGCAACATACCAAATACAGAGGAAGAGAGTAAAGAAAGAACCCATATAAAAACCAGGCATATCAAATCTAAACAACTTAAACAAGTAGGAATGTTCACCTACCTTGGGAGTATTATTACACATGACGGTTAGTGTAGCAAAGAACTGAGAAGGATCGAGTTGGTAAAGTAAGCATTCAACGAAAACCACTGTTACATCCAATAAACATTGCAACTTGGACTTGAAAATAGGCCGAATCAAGTCCTAGGTATAGAGCGTTATAATAAAAGAACTGAGAAGGATCGAGTTGGTAAAGTAAGCATTCAACGAAAACCACTGTTACATCCAATAAACATTGCAACTGGGACTTGAAAATAGGCCGAATCAAGTCCTAGGTATAGAGCGTTATAATAAAAGGGGCGGAAAGCTGAACTTTGAATAAGCAGTACATGAAGAGAATATAAGGTTTTAAAATGCGAACTTGCCAGTAAATGAAAAAGACAACGTACGCTGCGAAACAGACAAATAAATGATATAAGAAGAAATATGCTTGCTGAAAGTAATTGAGATGAGGAGGCACAATTTGTTAGACATTTATTTGAATCACACATACACGGAAAATAGAACAGGTAGACCAGGAGGAAAACTTCTGAAGAACCTGTCCTAGTTGATTAAAGTGCGGAAGCTACAGTGAAATGAAAAGAGCTGCTAGAGCTAGTGAGTATATAAGGTGTTAAAATGCGAACTTGCCAATAAATGAAAAAGACAACGTACGCTGCGAAACAGACAAATAAATTATATAAGAAGAAATATGCTTGCTGAAAGTAATTGAGATGAGGCAAAATTTGTTAGTCATTTATTTGAATCACACATACACGGAAAACAGAAGAGGCAAACCAGGAGGAAAACTTCTAAATAACCTGCCCTAGTTGATAAAGTGCGGAAGCTACAGTGAAATGAAAGAGCTGCTAGGGATAGTAAGTCATGGTAGTGACGACAAGGCAACATCGCATTGAGACTGTGATGATGACCAAATCTTCCACTTGTTTCTTAAATTTGTGGACTAAAAGTAACAATAGCTTATATTCCTAAATGATAGGAAAATATTTGTTTAAAAACTTGTTGAAATATAACACAGTCATTATTATACACATAACGTTACTAGTCCAGTCAATGAATGAATTGTAGATTGCATGGAGTATGCGATAATTTTCGACCTCAGGACCTTGTTAGGAATAGTTGGGAGGTAAAAATACTAAAAGTTCCCGCCCCTTGGTAGTGAGGTAAAGGCGGGAGGGCGGTGGAAATGTTCCATTTTTTTGTTTTTTGCATATCTCGGAAACGGTGCACTGAAAAAAAAAATTTCCAAATAAAAATGAAAACTAATTAAATTTTCTATACAATTTCTTTTAAACATATTTGTCGAATAATAGAGACTGCGTAAAATCAACTAACAATTTTGTAAATTGTCAGTCCTGGCCCATTTCTTCACTAATATGGGGACAATTATCTAAGGCTAGATGACTGTAAGACCAGATGGCTAGTCTCTATCTATAACATTCTGTGTTAACTAGAGCTGTCGTGACAACATACTACCTGGTTCCGCACCCAGATGGCGACCCTGTCGTACATCTCACAATGTTCTAGGAGGCTGGCTACCATAGCTGTATTACTTTATAGGTGTGATCTCGCTGTAATTAGTATGCCGTACTGACGAGCTCTAACTAGAGCGAAACCGGTCGCGGTTCTAATTATGGTGAGAATACCTCGAGCCTTACATACATTGTCACTATATTAGGGAAGTAATGGGCCAGGGCTGACAATTTACAAAATTGTTACTTGGTTGTACACAGTCCCTATCTATAACCTTTCGCGTTAACTAGAGCTGCCGTGACAACATACTACCTGGTTCCGCACCGAGATGGCGACCCTGTCGTACATCTCACAATCCTCATATAGAGATATTAAGTTTCCCTTCTTCGCCTCTGCATAAGATATGTATTTTTCGTTTTATTCTTTATTATTGTTCTTTTGATTTTGATATGTGTTCTTTTTGTGCACATTCGTTTTAGTGGCGGCTCGTCAGATGACGCAGGTGAAGAGCTGCTATATTTTTCGGTTAAGCTAAACTTTTTTATTCAAAATCCACCATAATGTTAGTTTGTTTCACTCTCTGATTCATTTGGTACAACCACATAAAAATCACTGGTTACGTTGCGTCGCAGTTGATAATGTATTTTTGTAGTATTTCATGGTACGATATACTTTGCAAGCCCCTGATTCCCGAATTGCATGTTACACAACATGCCTCAACGTGCAACGTATTACAGAGCACAGACTATTGCAGAGCAACGAGCAACTGAGGACTGAACTGAGCCAGAATCGTGTATATACAAATGCTGCCTCGATGTCTTATCGCTTACATGCGACGGTTGTCATGGCAACGGCACGCGCGCTGTTGAGTTGGTGTGTATTATGGCCACACAAGTGATGCAGAATTCTGAGCCTGCTTCAAATCTTAGTTTCCGTCGTTTATTTAGATTTAGTCGGATCGTCAGACACGTATTTTTATTTTTACTATGTTGCCGTTAAATCATCGTGTATGTGTCACATTTACAGACTTTGAAAAGCTAGATTTTTCATGTTTCTTTTTGGTAAGTGGAATTGATTTCTTTATTATCACTCATAAAAGAATAATTTCAAAATAATAAACTATTAGATACAAAATTTCAAGTTATAAAAAAGAGAAGGGCCTTGAATTTGAAAAAAATGCTTGTATCTCCTCCCACTGTAAACAGATTTTCATAATACGCGCCGTATTATATTAGTGTGCTCGTGCGTCTACAGTGTCACAAAAATAAGGTAAACAATAATAAATTTATTTATTTATGTCCCCTCATCGAGTATTCGTGGTCATTATTTCGAAAATTATTCCTTGCGAAAGTCTATATTTTTGTACAAATGGATTTTTTATTTAAATACTGAAGTGCTAGGAGAACGCGTGACATCGAAAATTTAGCAAAATTTCCTCTGCGGCGCAGAGGGGGTCTTCGCCTCTCTGAACCCTCCTTTGGAGCCACGTGGATTCTGCTTCACCCACTTCCAGAGTCACGAGCCGCCACTGGCTTTAATTCTATCTGGAAATGTTGTCGAAATACTCTTCCTTAATCAATCAATCAATCAATTATAATGACAACATTGTTGCTAAGGATTGCAAAATCAATACAATTTCGATGGGGATTTTGAAGGATCTTACCTTTTTCTAGGACTTCTTTTTTACTGAAGACTCCTTGTTGGTTTTCTGTGTAGGCCTCGTGTAGAATGCTAGCTATTAAAATAACTAATATGCTATAGGTCAGGTTCATTCTGAAACAGAGTAGAAAATTATTGTGTGGTTAATTTTAGCTGTATGATTACTTTGATTTATATATAAATAATACTATCCTACTATTATTCAACAATCCTCCGGTGCAGGAATATACATCGAGAGCCTGGGGGTGCGGGAGAGTTATGCTCTGGGCGCATATACCACGGCATTAGAAACGAAGGTGTACGCTATCCTGTCTGTAGCTAATAGACAGGATGTGAAGATAAGCCCCGAGAAATGTGTATACATTTGCTCGGATAGCCAGGCGGTCCTCCGGGCAGTCTGCGCGGCCAGAATGAGGTCAACACTGGTTCAGGAGTGCTCTGACGCCCTTAAAGAACTAGCCAGGACAAAGGAGGTGCAACTGGTGTGGGTTCCGTGACACTGTGGCGAAGCGATACCCACCATGTTTTTGTCATGATCGCGCCTACTACAAAAATTTGAGAAAAACAAACTACATTGAAGTTAGGTTAATACAGTTTACTCAGACTCCACATTCGCGGCGTGAATTCACGTTCATGTTCGCGCTCCGCGAGCCCTTTGTCGCGGGACAGAAAACTTACGCGGGCTCTAAGGTTTATAGATTAGACAGCTTGTCTGGTAACTCCGAGAGGGGACCGACGCGAGAGGAGGGTAATACGTCATGTGAAGTCTAAATGCCAAAAGTTTAAGTTTGGCTTTGGTGCTTAAAATAATATTGATTAGAAATTTAGGTAATTTTTAATGTGTTTGCTAAAAATTTTTCGAGTACGATCAGTTACAGACATATTTTACTGTTTATTTTGTACGAAATATCATCTAAATCGAAACTATTATCTTAAAGACTGTATTAGTGAATTTTTATTAAAAAAATTCACTAATAGAGAGGTATCGATGGTCAGACTTTGCAAAAATTCTTTCAAATGAGCGCGAATTAGGACCCCTAGAACCCATATCCGGGGTCAGTTTGAATTTTTATATGCTTATATATATATATATATATATATATATATATATATATATATATATATATATATATATATATATATATATATATATATATATATATATATATATATATATATATATATATATATATATATATATATATATATATATATATATGTATCCGTCTGATAACTCAAAAAATAATTAACCGATTTAGATGAAACTCGGCAAGTGCCTTTCTTTTATTAATGGCTTGGATGAGTTCGTTGGCCAGGAAAATCGAACGGGGTTTTCCGGGAAAATTTTGAGTTTTCTTTCAAAAAAATTTTTTTTCCGAAAATTTCGATAAAATTTGGTCTACATATTGCTTTGGGAAATACCTAACTATGTGCCAAAATTCAGCTTTCTAGGGTTACAGAAAATTGAGCTATTCAAATTTGAAACATGTTTAAATCATAAGTATATGGTTGCTGTTGGTTAGTCAATGCTTTTCTTATTGACTCATGAGATTCATTCATCAACCTTCCATTGACTTCTGCTTCTGCCGCTGTTACAGTCCTTTTATTTAGATCTAGAGTTGTAAAGTTTTCTGTATCATTTGGGATATAATTTGTTTGCTTTTGTTACTGACCAACAAAAGATATGATAAAATTGGACAAAGAAAGGGAATATGATATATTAACAAGGCTATTTTTGGCTCAACAGCATTTATTAGTTTTCGTAATAGTTTTTTTATCGGGTTTTGTTACTTTGACTAGACATATTTTTATTATGATTGGTACTACTGAAAGTAATTAAAGTTTGTCTCATTCAATATTAAATTTATTTTAGTGTTAAAATAGAAGACGATGTGATATGGTCCAAAATCTGATTGATATTTTGTTGGTATGTACTGTAAAAAAGCAAATTGCAGTTCAAAAAATCTAGACGCAGCAAGTGCGTTATGGTAGCCAATTTTCATAAAAACATCTGAAATCTCAAAAAATAACAAATAATAATAATAATTTTTATTGACAAAAGACTGAGACTGGACATTGTGGCTGGAAACTGAAACAAAAAGTAGAATAACCCCAAAAACTACAACAATAATAACAGAGTTATGCGCTATCTTTTTTGATACGTATTTCGACAACGAAGTTGTCTTCATCAGTAGCTGTAATTAACCGATTTCGATGAAACTTGGCAACTGCCTGTCTTTTATTAATGGCTTGGATGAGTTCGTTATCCAGAAAAATCAGACGGGGTTTTCCGGAAAAATTTTGAGTTTTCTTTCGAAAAATTTTTTTTTCTCCGAAAGTAACAAAGCTGTTTCAATGAAATTTACTATATATGTTGCCTCAACCTTACTACGTACCAAAATTCAACTTTCTAAGTTTAGAGAAAATTGAGTTACTCAAATTTTAAATTTTCTTTCGAAAAAAATTTTTTTCTCCGAAAATTACAAAGTTATTTTAATGAAATTTTGTGGATATCTTGCCTTAGGAAAAACCTTACTACGTATTGAAATTAAACTCTCTAAGTTTATAGAAAATTGAGTTATTTAAATTTGAAGCATTTAATAAAAATTCACTACCATAACGCACTTGCTGCGTCCCGAGTTTTTTTATTTTTTAAGGTGTTTTGTTGTAATGTTGTAAACACAAGTGTACAGTGAATCAACCTTAGGACGAATTGGACGTTATTTAATTAAGAATTAAATTGGTAATTCATCATAAAGATAGATATGTGTTTAATTTCAAAAAATAAATTATACAAATTAAAAAAAAGAAGCCAATAGATAACTTAACCTAAATATCTTTTTAGATGCCCAGTGGAACAATTTGTAACGTATCAACGTACAAAAATAATGCTAAAACGGCAAAGGAAAGTGGAGAGACACTTTCCGGTAATCCTGTGTTTAAAGTGCCTCTTTAGTAAACATACAATTCGGGCGAGATCGGAACGTGAACTGGACGCGGGACGATGTGCACTGTTGCCAGATGAGTATAAGCAAGGGTCATTTTAAATATAGAAGGCAATCAAGGGGTGAACAAATGTTTTTATAATTTTAATAAATTAAAATATGGCATCATCTACATAAATCGATATTTGACATATTTTGCGGAAAGCAGTAGGTAAACGGAAATGTAACCAGTTAATTTTCAGCCTCAGGGGGAAAAACGTGTGCCTCTCCACCCTTTTTTGGTACATCAGTAACATCAACAGAGGTTGTGCCATTGTGATTGAGCAAGGTAATCTGCACGTTCCACCATTCCCAGGGGGCGTAAAGCCGTCGGTCCCGTGCCCCATGCGATGTTGGGCACGTTATAGACCCAAATTCCCCGGACAGTGAGGTGAATGAATGACACTTTAGTAAAGTCAATGAAGCAATTTCCGTTGCGAATTGCCGATGATAAATACAACTGTATATGCTACTATCAAACGGTAACCAGTATATTATTTCGAAAAATCGCAATGTAATCGCATGGTAATGAAGCAATTTCCAGCGACAACTGTCTATGATAAAGAAAACCGAGAAAATGGCTCAAAATGGGCTTACCTTCGGAGTGTCCGTTTATATTTTACTTTCCAACCTTAAATGATTACATTGCGATTTTTCGAAATAATATACTGGTTACCGTTTGATATTAGCATATACAGTTGTATTTATCATCGGCAATTCGCAACGGAAATTGCTTCATTGACTTTTCTGACTCATTTAAGGTTGGAAAGTAAAATATAAACGGACACTCCGAAGGTAAGCCCATTTTGAACCATTTTCTCGGTTTTGTTTATCATCGACAGTTGTCGGTGGAAATTGCTTCATTACCATGCGATTACATTGCGATTTTTCGAAATAATATACTGGTTACAGTTTGATATTAGCATATACAGTTGTATTTATCATCGGCAATTCGCAACGGAAATTGCTTCATTGACTTTTCTGACTCATTTAAGGTTGGAAAGTAAAATATAAACGGACATTCCGAAGGTAAGCCCATTTTGAGCCATTTTCTCGGTTTTGTTTATCATCGACAGTTGTCGCTGGAAATTGCTTCATTACCATGCGATTACATTGCGATTTTTCAAAATAACATACTGGTTACCGTTTGTTAGTAGCATATACAGTTGTATTTATCATCGGCAATTCGCAACGGAAATTGCTTCATTGACTTTACTAAAGTGTCATTCATTCACCTCACTGTCCGGGGAATTTGGGTCTATAACGTGCCCAACAACGCATGGGGCACGGGACCGACGGCTTTACGCCCCCTGGGAATGGTGGAATGTGCAGATTACCTTGCTCAATCACAATGGCACAACCTCTGTTGATGTTACTGATGTACCAAAAAAGGGTGGAGAGGCACACGTTTTCGCCCCTGAGGCTGAAAATTAACTGTTTACATTTACGTTTTCCTACTGCTTTCCGCAAAATATGTCAAATATCGATTTATGTAGATTACGCCATATTTTAATTTATTAAAATTATAAAAACATTTTTTGACCCCTTGATTTCCTTCTATATCACGTTTTTCCCACTAGACCACAATTGCTGAAAATTAACTGTTTACATTTCTGTTTTCCTACTGCTTTACGTAAAATATGTCAAATATCGATCTATGTACATGACGCAATACTATCATTCATTTACATTATGAAAACATTTATTCACCCCTCGATTGCCTACTATATTTAAAATGACCCTTGCTTATACTCATCTGGCAACAGTGCACATCGTCCCGCGTCCAGTTCACGTTCCGATCTCGCCCGAATTGTGTGTTTACTAAAGAGGCACTTTAAACACAGGATTACCCACTTTCCTTATTTTCTTTTCCTAAAGGGCCTAAGATTAAAAAAGAATGGGTTAGAAAATGTTATCACAAAGGTGTCTGACATGTTGCAAATAAGAGAATTTGCAGTAAGAATTTTAAACCTGAGGATTTTGAAGATGTGTTGCGGGCTAGGAAAATGATTACACAACCGACGCATCTAAACAAATCAGGTGCAAAGTTTGTGTTTGTTGGTTTTGATTATTTATGTATTTTGTGTAAGAGTATGTAGTACCTACGTATTATTTGAAGTTTGCCTAAGACCTTATGAGGATACCTATTATACCTACTTTTAATAAATTTATATTTTCAGCTGTCCATTCATTATATCTGTTGAACGGGCAAGAAAAACATAATGAGAGTGAAAGGTCCAAAAGAAGGATGCATAAAAATAGGAAAGCTATTGTGGAAATTTTAATTGGCAGGAATGAAGAACCATCATTGAACATCACAGAACCAGCTAATGGAATTAAGCGTCAAGAGGAAACTTTGAGCATAGACCTGTCAGAAAACCACCCCTTAGTTAAGAATCAGAGTATGATATCTTAAAAAGAAAATATGAAGAATTTCAAATTGAAAACCTGTGTTTCAAAAAAAAAAATAGATTGCTATAAAAATCATCAAAATTCACTGCGGCAACATATTTCTGATCTAGAATAAGGGCTAAAAGAAGCTGGCATTAATTTTGAAGATAGAGTGAAATAGCCTTTAAAGATCTTTTAACTTCTAATCAAATAGAAATTATATAATAGCACAATATAGTATTTTAATATCAAATATAAGATGTATAAGTTTTTTTGGTTACAAAGTGAGTGCAAAAATTATAAAGCTACGATTTTATATGTGTACAAATAGATACCTACCTAAATATTATGTACTAAAATTATTTACTTATTGTGCTAACCCAGTGTACTATTTTACTATGAGTTTTTTGATTAGACTTTGTATATGTACAAGTAAATACCTACCTATTATGTGCTAAAATTATTTACTTATTATATATAGTAGCCCAATGTATTATTATTTTACAATCTGTAACAAGATGTATGGTTTTTTGCTTTGAAATTGATTGTAAAAATTATAACCAACCACGAAAACTACGCGAAAACCTCCACACTCACAATCGCGACTAAATATTTACTTCTTTCAAAAAATTGAATAGAAGTACATTAATGTGTTCATTCTCGAGACTCAATAAATGTGTTAAATTTATCGGTAGGCTTATTCCTAAAATAAGTAGGAACTGAAACAATTTTTGGCGTTGACTTGAATAATTGGGACACGTAAATAATATGTGGTTCAAATCCGCTTCAGACTGCTCACAAAATTGGGTTCTACAAGTGTACTTATCCGTGCTCATCACAGGTTCCAATCTTTACTTAGTGAACGCTATATAATTGAAATTATTTTTAAACTGTTGCCTTCCCTAATATACATTTCGCTCTGAAAACCGATTAAAAAAATAGTTTTGGTTCTACAGACCGAGGCGTGACCGGTGGCCCACCCAGCATAAGTTAACAACGTGAGCGTAAAATTCCAAAAGAATATCTCGAGAATAATTAATACCGCAATGGGCGAATAAATTAATTACCTACTGAAAATAAATAAACTTTGAATTTATGACAAGTGAAATTACTTCTCTTTATTTAATTACACGTCAAAGAACTATTACATTTTGACCACTACTGAACATTCCATTCGCACATACATTCTAACAATTTTATTGCGACGCCGGATCATCATCGGATACATCACACAGCATTGCAGAAGGTGAATTTCACTTATGTTATTTATGGAGGAAGTAAGCTGTGCATTGTGAAAAAAATTAAGAATATCCACCATGCTTCCTGTTGTTTTTCGCGGTTCAATAGCATATTTTAAAATCGAGGCCAAGTTCGATATTGTTAAAAATTTACTCAACAATAAACTGTTATTTAAAGGTGCGAAAAATAATACCGTTATTAACAGCAAACATGTGTTTTCGTGGTGTTTACGGTAACGTGACGTCGTAAACTATCATCATGAACATAATACATTGTTGGTCGAGGAGCTTTTAGTGAAATTTAATGCGTAAATAGCTCTTACTTTCATTACTACTCTACTGTGTGATTACCAGTTTCGCTTTATGTAATATACGTATACAGGAGTCGTTGTTTAGATTCTTAATTTTATATGCTAAACTTAAATTAGGCAAAAGATAAGGGGGAAATTAAAACCTCTAGAAGGCGGTAGAAACCTATGCAACAGGGGTCCTCGAAAAACCCTCAATGTGGCACAGAAGTAGACTTAAACCCAATTCCGACTTTTAGAAGATTTTGTATCTTGCTCCTTTCCTTCAAATACTGTTTTCAGAAAGTCATCGTGTCTCAGAATACACAGGTTGCCCGCAAGTAAGGCAACAAGGCCATAACCTTTAAACCGAGAAAGGCATCGGGCTCAAAATATGTAGGGTTGCATAACAAATTACTTTGCGACTATTTGGTTGTATTATCGACCTTTTTTGAAGCACCCCCTCTTCAAACGGTGACAATCCTCTAATTTCTTAAATAGCGACACATTTTTGAAATGCGTATTCAGTGTACTTTTTGACGGTATTAATTATTTTTAAGTGACCTTTGGCAAGACCGAAATAATCGGCTTTTCATGAAATTTATTTGGGAAAATGATAACATCTTACTTCATTGAAGAGGATACTCAAAATGAGCCCCTTGAATTTTTGACAATAGCAAAGCCCCTTGTCGAACTGATGAATCGAGTTTTGCAGTGATTCTTAGGCACTTCTTGAAAGGCCATCACAATTTAGTCTCGCAACTGTTACAAATTCGCGGACCGAACGTCGTAAACAACGCTTTTTAAATGACCTAGGGAAAAATCGAGTGGAGACAAATCTGGAGACATAGCTGGCCACTCAATGAGTCCTCTTCTGCCTATTCTGGGGGTGGAGACTTAGCCGCAAGGAAGTGATGCGCATTGTACCAGATTACGTTAAACAGAATAAGTTAAAAACTCCTTTTAAAGAAGGAATGCCGGGCCAATGGCTGTTTATGGCGTTTGCTAAACGACACAACTTATATATTAAAAAACCAGAGTCAGTAGAGTTTGCCCGTAAACGGTGCATGGATCCTTTTATAATAAATCAATATTTTGAGTTGCTAAACATTGAAAACTTAAATTTATTTGATAAACCACATCAGATTTGGAATCTGGATGAAACTGGGTTTTGCTTAGATCCATCGCAAACCAAAGTAGTAGGCAGAAGAGGGGTACCGTCTTCCAGAACTACAGGTGGTGTAGGACGAGACAATATTACTGTTTTAATGGCAGCAAATGCGGCAGGCTTTAAAGCATCTCCTCTAATTGTTTTCAAAAGGAAGAATATTTGGGTCGAATGGGTAACTCCAGAAGGTAGCACAGCATATTCAGCTACATCAAATGGGTGGATGGGGGCAGACATATTTCTCCGTTATTTTGAAACGGTCTTTCTGCAACAGCTTGGTGATAAGAGATATGTTCTAGTTATATATGGCGGTCATGTACATCACGTGCATGAGCGTTTAATACACGTGGCAAGACAATAAAATATAACGATTCTCAAACTGCCTCCACATTCCAGTCATCTCTTACAACTTTTAGATTTAACAGTATTTAACTTAGACAAGTCCAGATGGTATGCACTTCTAGTACAATGGATGAGCCACAATCAAGGATGCAAGAACCCTTAAAAGAAATTAAAATGGTTGGAAAAATGTGGACGGAGACAAACCCTGAAATCATTCGTAGTGGTTTAAAAAAAGGAGGCACCTTTTCTGACTCCAAAGTCATATCTTCAGAAAATTATGATGCTATGGCGTTGAAACGTTTAAAGCAGCGAGATCAAACAAATAAAACAGTTAAAACACTTAATAATCCCGGTCCAAGTACCTCGTAACACGAAGAGTTAGAAAGATCTAGCCCTTCACAAAATGATTTTGAGTTGGGTAAAATTTTAAATGCAATTGAAAATGAAGGACCGTCCTTTGAATAACTCTTACTGCTACAGTAAGGCAAAACACAAATACGAACATTAGGAAGCCACGAAAACGAGTAGCTGGAAGGGCAAAAGTAATAACTGGAACTGAGGCCGTAAAACGTTTGGAAGAAATCAAGAAGAAAAAACATGACGAAACAAAATACAGAAGTCATAGAATCAGAAAGTTCTTCAGGTGAGGAAATCATATACAATGACAGTGACGATTTTGAGGAAGAATTTAGAGAAGAGCAATCACTTAAGGAATATGTAGGAATAATTAATAAAGATATATCCAATATATCTGCTAACGACTGGATAATTGTGGTTTTTGCGAGTAAAAAATCTCGTTGCCATTATGTTGGACAAGTACTATCTACTGCTGATGAAAATGACAACTTGGAAGTAAAATTTACAAAAAAAGTTCACTCTTTAGACCCGTCTGCTCCAAATACATTTGTATGGGCTGAACCAGAAGATTGATCAGTTGTTCAACTATAAGACATTATAATGATTCTTCCACCACCAACTACAACTAAGAGAGGACTACACCGGTTTGGAATTTTATTTGAACATTATAATGTAAATAATTCACAAAAATACTTACACTCTGTGAGCATTGCATTTCTTTTACATTTTTGTAGATATTCATTTATTTTTTATATATTTTTTTGTTTTGAGATAAATGAATCATATCCTTATTTATACCTTGTAAAAAATAATTAATAAAAAAGTTTATAGCAAGTTGAAATTTCGTCTTACCAAAAGTTTGATGGCATTCATTTGTAGAACAAATAGTGTAGTTTTATCCACTTTCCCCAGACGAAACTTTTCATATACTGTTTACTTATTTACTGTTTTAAAAAAAAGTTGCACAATTTTTTTACCATTATTTAAATGTTTCTTAACCTAGAGCACTAAAATAAAATACTCTAAGCTTCACGATGCCACAAGGCCTGGTTTTAATATTTAGTATATCTCTCAAAAAATGTACTTTTAACTGAACTATCCAAATTTTGCTACTGATTTACCCCATCTCACCTTACCAATTTTTTTCATCATCATTTAAGTAGTAAGCAGGTCTATGAAAAAACGGCTAAAATATGATGGCGTCAGCATTCAGAAATTGGTGCCATCATTAATTTTTTTACGCCATAAGTTGGCAATTCAAAAGATAAAATTTACCTGTCCCTGCGTTTTTCTTTAAAAAATTAAATAACGCATTTATGAATTATCTTCCAAACTTTACCATCATCACACTGTATATAGGATACCACGGTTTCATTATGAAAGGGCAACCAAAATTAGTTGGTGGATTTTAGATCTAAGTTTGTTAACCATCGCTGGTTCATTTTTTGTTGTTGACATAACCAGCAATGAACAATTTTTCCAAGAACACGTATCATTAGACAACCGTATAATTCCCTAGCAAGATTCCACCAAATACCTCGGGGTTTTCCTCGACAAACACTTAACATGGCGCCCCCATGTCGATCACGCCCGAAAAAAAGCCTCGATGTTCACCTCGAAGCTGTTCCCACTTCTAAATAGAAATTCCAAACTGCCCATGAACAATATGTTGCTCATGTACAAAGTCATCATCCGGCCAGTCTTGACCTATGCATTACCTGCATGGGCCACCGCGGCCGCAACACACATCAAGACCCTTCAAATCATCCAGAACAAAATTCTGAGAATGGTTACCGGAGCGCCATGGTTTGTCCGAAACAGTCAGATTCACTCTGATCTGGAAATGCCTTCGATACTTGAGTTTATAACTTAACTATCCACAACTCAGTTCGCAAAAGCCGCTTCTCACCCAAATGCTCTTCTCCGTGGTGCCACCGACTACGACGAGCATCTTCCACATAAGCATAAGCGTCCAAAGCTTATACTTACCCGCTGACGCCCCCGCGACAAAAACAGAATGGAAACATTCATACCCAAAAAGTCATTGTGTGAAATCTTTCCGACGGAGGTATGGACTAAGGTCCGGTACTCCCAGGGAGGGGGTTTTAGTGAGTACAGTCTCACAGTACCTCGATATCTCACGGCACCTACGGGACCGTGAATGGGGTCTGCATGAGCATTTCCCCCTCCTGTATTAAAAAAAAAAGAACAATTTAAATCTTAAATCTAAATCTCGTTTGTTGTTATGTCATTAATTTTCTTTGGTTATGAAAATGTACTGGTCGCGCTTGATTATGCAAAGATAAGATTTAAGTTTAAATGCAGAAACGGTAATACGCTTTAAAAAATGTTGTCAAAAGCGAATATGTTCTACCGACAATAGGCATGGATGCAAAATGATGAAAATGTTTTGTATCCTCCTACTATGTCGAAAATCATAACTACTGGACAATTGATAGTCCCTTTATTAATCTTATTTTTAAAGGGGTAGACATTGATCCAATCCAATCCATAGCAGGTGGTAGTGGAATTTTCCTTTATGTAACAGTAAAGGATTTTTTCACGCCCGAGGAGGTACCACCCCATACATCAAGGGCCGGTGAAGTCCCAACGGACGTTTCCGGTTCTGGTGTATGAGTCGGTTTCCCTTATAAGCAAAAATGATGATGGCTCCTCCTTGTATAAAATATTCCGGAGGCAAAATACCCCTCCATTCGGATCTCCGGGAGAGGGGTGTACAGGGGGCGCCAACATCAAGATTTAACATATCCTTTTCGAATATATGTGGCCTAAATTCTAACCTGAACTCCGTCCACCATTTCCTCCAAGCTAACAGGCCCCAACTCCTCTTCCTCACCGAAACCCAAATCAGTGCCAAAACAGCCACTAATCACCTTAATTTCCCGGGGTATGAGCTCCTTACTGCCTTTAGATTGCATGGAGGCGTGTGCGCATACGTCCGTAGCAATCTACCCTGCACCAGACTTCCCAATTTAGAAGCTGGAAGAAAAGACATACTATGGATAAAACTCTCTCTCAGGGCTGCAACTAAATTCATCTGTTGCATTTACCGGTCACCTTCTGACAACAACTTTGTCCAGCTTTTTGACTACCTTTCTGAAAAAACCGACTATCTGATTTCTGAATATCCTTCCTCCGAGGTCACTATTCTTGGCGACTTCAATGTCCATAATAAGGAATGGCTAGGATCTTTAAAAACCGATCCACAAGGGAGAGCAGCGGAGGCCTTTGCAGTCAGCAATTCTTTGGCCAATATGGTTCAGCAACCTACTTACTTTCCTCGTATCCCAACACACAGCTCAAATCCCTTGGATCTCCTTCTTACTACAAATCCTGAATGCTATAAGATATCAGTCACCGCCCCCCTTGGTCGCTCAGACCACGGCATGGTCACTGCTTCCTGTGCAATGCAACCCGAGGTCACACAGTCATCACACCCACGTATCGTTTGGCACTACAACTCCGCAAACTGGGACGAAATGCGGGATTACTTTTCCTCATTTCCATGGGCGTCTGTCTGCTTCTCTCATCCTGACTCCTCTGATATCTCAGAAAACGTCACCGAAACTATCCAAGCTGGCATGGAATTATTTATTCCACGTACACAGAAAACCTCTTCAGCCACTCAAAAGCCCTGGTTCTCTAAATCCTGTGACAAGGCCAGACTTGAAAAGGTCAAAGCTCACAAAACGCTTCTACACAATCCCAGTCAAGAAAATCGTCAAGCATTCAACGACGCAAGAAACCGCTATGTCCGCATTCTTTCTGAGGCAAAAAACTCGTTTAATAACCACATCAAAAACAAAGTCATCTCAAGCTCCAACGGCGGCAAACCCTTCTGGACTCTTGCTAAGTCTATTGGGAATAATTTCTGCAAGAGCACGTTCCCACCTCTCGTCTCAGGTGATGAAATTGTTTCTACCGCCCTGGGCAAGGCTGAACTTTTTGCTTCGTTGTTCGCCGGAAATTCTACTCTCAACCCACCTCCAAATGTTCAACCACCAACAGTCCCCAACGTCGCGCATAAAATGACTGATATCATTTTCAAAACTAAAAAGGTACGAAAGATGCTCTCTTCTCTTAATACCAGGAAAGCCTCTGGCCTTGACGAGATCCCAGCAATTGTTCTCAAAAAATGCGCACCAGAACTTGCTCCTGTCCTGACTCGTCTGTTTCAGATATCTTACAATAAAGGCATATTCCCTAGTAACTGGAAAACTGCTCGAGTACAACCCATCCCCAAGAAAGGATCCAAAGCGCTTCCTAGCAACTACAGGCCTATTTCTCTCCTTTCAGTCATCTCTAAAGTGATGGAAAAGTATATAAACACCGAACTACTAAAATTCCTTGAAAAACACAGTCTAATCCACAACAGGCAGTATGGATTCCGTCAGCGCAGATCGACTGCCGACCTCCTTTCCTTTGTCACCCATTCTTGGAACAAGTCTATGGAACAACACGGTGAATCCCAGATTGTTGCTCTAGACATATCCAAAGCATTCGACCAGGTCTGGCACGCAGCGCTGCTTAATAAACTTCCGGCCTATGGCCTACCACCAAAACTTTGTACCTGGACAGCAAATCTCCTCTCCAACAGGAGCATATCTGTTGTTGTGGATGGCCATTCCTCTAAACTGTATCCAATTAATGCAGGAGTTCCTCAAGGTTCAGCTTTAGCCCCTACTTTGTTTCTTCTCCACATCAATGACCTCCTCTCTAGCACATCCAACCCAGTTCACAGTTACGCGGACGACAGCACCCTCCACTCAAACATACAATATTCTAAGCCTGTCTCTTTAGCCCAATTAGATGAGGATCGCAGACTCATGGAGGGTTCTGTCTCCGTAGACCTCCAAAAAATATTAGACTGGGGAAGTAGAAATCTTGTACAATTCAACCCCACCAAAACTAAGTCTTGCTTTCTTTCTCACAAGAGATACAGCAGCCCTAGACCCATCACAATGAACAACCAAGTTATTCAAAGTAATGAGTCCTTTTCTCGTGTTGGCATTTCTGTGGATCGAAATCTTAATTGGCACCAACATGTTACATCAATTGCAGAAGCGGCTGCTAAGAAATTGGGTTTCCTCTTCCGGGCTCGCAAATACTTTTCACCAACTAATCTCTATACCTTATACACTTCACAAATAAGGCCAAACCTCGAATACTGCTCCCACATCTGGGGTGCAGCAGCCGCTTCTACACTCGCTATCCTGGACTCCATTCAAAAGAGAGCTATACGTCTCATCGGTGACCCTACCCTCACCCAAAGGCTTCCATCCCTTGCCCACCGACGTGCCGTTGGTGACCTCTCTCTCTTTTATAGATATCTGCACGGGCACTGCTCAGAGGAGCTTTCCTCCATAATTCCCCCACCTGCTGCCCCCAGCAGATCTACCAGGGGAACAGAGCGAATGCACCCTTTCACTGTCCAGGTCACCAGACATAGAACATCTTGTTATGCCCGCTCTTTTGTCCCGAGGACTTCCAAGTTGTGGAATTCCTTGCCGGCACATGTTTTTCCTTCTCCTCCGAACCTCCAAACCTTCAAGTCCAGAATTAACAAGTTGCCTCTTTCCTCCTTGTCAACACCCACGGTACGATAGTATTTAGGCTGTAAGCCCTCGTGGTGTGTTGTTGACATTAAAAAAAAAAAGTTATTTCAACTAAAGACCACAATGATATTCTATCAGTTTTCTACAAGATACAATATATAATCCAAGTACTGGTACTTTAATCCAGATAGAGTCATTAACAAATATTTTTTCACACATTATTATCGCTAATTTCATATAATTAAGTAGATCGTCTGTATAAATACAGTAGTTAATAAAGATTCTACACTGGGTTAACAAATGGCATAATTACAACAAACAATCAGAGCTGAACTAATTTGGGTAAATTGGCATTTCCATTTTAGAGCGTAGGATAAATAAATGTTCCCACAATTCATTGCACGTCAGATTTAATAAATCCCTGCGGTGCGTAAATCAACTAATCAAACGAGTTGTAAAAAAAATACTATAGAAATGTTTTGCTTTGATCACACATTATAACAAAACCGACATATAAAAAGGGTGATCCCGCGGATTATTCAAGCTACAGACAAATCAGCCTAACACCAACTTTCGCAAAAACCCTCGAAAAAATAGTCAATAACAAGCTGACAACCTATCTTGCTGATAATAAACTTCTTTCGCCATATCAACATGGCTTTCGGCAAGCACGAAGCACTGAAACTGCAATTGTTGAGTTTGTGGAGCAAATTGTCGAACACATTGACAAAAAAGAGGTGGCGCTGGGAGTTTTTGTGGACTTTTCCAAAGCCTTCGACTGTGTGAATCATGAGATCCTTATATGTTCACTGTGTAGGTATGGAGTGACGGGCACCGCACTGGACTGGTTCAGAAGCTATCTTTCAGACAGAACACAAAGAGTTGTAATATCTAACTCTACCAACACTTACTTATCTAGGACTTTTGAAGTAACGGTTGGGGTGCCGCAAGGAACAGTTCTTGGACCTACGCTGTACATTATCTATGCCAACAGCCTACTTCAGTACATCACGCACCAATCTGAAAACAACATCAATCCAGATAACAAAAGAACGGTCGCCTCCTATGCCGATGATACCAACTTTTTGATAGGTGGACATAGTGTTGAGCACATTATGGCTGATTCTGACAAAACCCTCAAAAGTCTAACCAATTGGGTCGAAAAAAACAAGCTTGCACTTAACAAGGATAAAACAGCTTGCGTGTTTTTTAAATCTTCAAAATCAAAAAAAGGTACTGTACAAAGCGTAGAACTTGATGGCCAAACTGTAACCTTGCAGCCATCTACAAAACTACTAGGACTTCATATCGATAGTGAGTTAAAATGGAATGTTCACATCGATGAACTTTGCTCGCGAATCTCATCCGTTACATATGCAATAAGAACACTTACCCAAAGATGCAGTACCTTTACTGTGTTGTCACTGTATTATGCGTGTTTCTACTCACAACTAAGGTTTGGTATTACGCACTGGGGATTAGCAAGTGAAGTAAACCGAGTTTTTAAACAACAAAAGCAAGTGATGAGGATCATATTCAATATCCCTCATAGACACACTTGCAGAAACACTTTTAAAGAACAGGGTATCCTTACACTCCCCAGCATATACATAATGGAAGTGCTAACCCATGTTTTTCAAAACAAAACCAAATACACACGCAATGCAGTGGAACATGGATATACCACAAGAGGTAGAAATAACCTGCAAACTGACAAACATCGCACAGCTCTGTACCAAAAATCACTGTTTTACAATGGCTGCAAGTTGTATAATGCGTTGCCGGAAGATGTACGGAATGTTGACACTTTACCAGCTTTTAAAAAAAAAGTGAAAACGATTCTTATAAACAAGACGTGCTACTCGGTGGATGATTTTTACACATAAACTACCATTAACTATCTTCTGTTTTTAAATTCTTATAATATGAACACTTTGTTTGTGGTGTAGTTGCCATAGTATAAACTATAAACCTAGTGCACCTGGTGACTCGAAAAAACAATATTGGAATTGGATCTGGATTCTGCAGCTCTTATCTTTTGAACGTTATGAACGTTATAAGTGTGTTTTATAAGTATCTTTGTTTTGTATTATTTAAGGAAAAATTTTCCTTAATTGTTATGCTTATTGTGTGTGCTATTGTCGTTCTTATTGTTAATTTTTTGACGTACATGAACATCCCTGTGTCATTCAGGTGACATTGGCCTGTTTCATTGTTAATATATACATTATACATTATACATTATATAGAAAACCAAGATGAAATTGAGTAATTTTATTATCGAAGAAATCACAATGTGAATTTTTGGGTACATACTGTTTTGTAACTGGGTTTTTTTACACTGAAGATTAATGGTGTTGAGTTCCCATTACAAAATAGTCATAGTATATTATAGTTATTATTGTTTGGATTTATTGTTATCCAAGAGATAAAATGCAGATGATGTGAAAGAACGTAAAACGAGTACAGTTTGTACAAGGCATGTTGTTTTGTGTAACTACCAGACAATTATATTTTCAACAGTTTCACTTATATATTTTGTCACGATGTCAAAATCTGCCACATATGATACTGAAATTCATATTGCAAGACGGTTTACCTTAGTTTAAACAATGTGTGTAATGTAACCATTTAGATGGGCAAAATTTCGTACAGTGATACACTTTGTTATAATTGGGTTGTAAAAATGTCTGGTTTCAGCGATGCAAGGTTTTAGTAGGTCATGGTTCTGTTGCAAGTCGTCTACTGGCCGGCTAGTTAGCTTTGACACGCTCGTTTTGATCCGGGTTTGTGTCAGGAACAAAATTGTTTGTTGTATTCAAGAACATGTTAAAATCTTATTGTTTCATCTCACACTGTCCGTTATTTATCTGAAATACTCAACACCGAAAGCGTGAAATTTTGCCCTTTTTAGCGAATTTTCTTAAAATTAATTCGTAATAAGGAGATCGCGACTTTTGGATTTTGAAAACTCGGGACGCAGCAAGTGCGTTATGGTAGTGAATTTTTATTAAATGCTTCAAATTTAAATAACTCAATTTTCTATAAACTTAGAGAGTTTAATTTTGGTGTGTAGTAATGTCTTTCCTAAGGCAAGATATTCATCAAATTTCATTAAAATAACTTTGTAATTTTCGGAGAAAAAAATTTTTTTTGAAAGAAAATTTAAAATTTGAATAACCCAATTTTCTATTAACTTAGAAAGTTGAATTTTGGTACATAGTAAGATCTCTCCTGAGGTAATATATATATTAAATTTCATTAAAACAGCTTTGTTACTTTCGGAGAAATGATTTTTTTTCGAAAGAAAACTAAAAAATTTCCCGGAAAACCCCGTCCGATTTTTCTGACTAACGAACTCATCCAAGCCATTAATAAAAGAAAGGCACTTGCCAAGTTTAATCGAAATCGGTTAATTATTTTTTGAGTTAGCGGTTGGATATATATATATATATATATATATATATATATATATATATATATATATATATATATATATATATATATATATATATATATATATATATAAATAAACATATAAAAATGGAAACTGACCCCGGATATGGGTTCTAGGGGTCCTAGTTCGCACTCATTTGAAATAATTTTTGCAAAGTCTCACCATCGATACCTCTCTAATAGTGAATTTTTTAAAATAAAAATTCACTAAAAGATATATCCCATATCTCTTTTAATGTTGACTTTTGGACTGAGGTAAATTTGGTTGAATTTACACTGCTGCTCTGTGTACAATTACTTCTAGACCATACTGTATACAAACTAACAACATAATTTGTCTTGATATGTGCAGCAAAGAAGAAATATAAATAAAAATTACTATCCAGTCAATTTAAATAAGGCAATAACTCCGCTTTGTCCATTTAACGGCATCCGTACGGGAAATTATCTCATTTTCATGGTAACACCAGTTGCAGTTAAAGTCCAGTTCGTCAAAGTAAATTAGGAATCAATGGCGTAATTGCATCTCAGTTTTTATTTGTTTTCACATTCTATACACGTTTACTTTAATTACTGTATTTAGCTGGTATTTCAGTAGCTAAAATCTTCAAAATTACGCACAGTTTCTTTGCTTTTAACTGGTAATAGCTTCATATAACTGTATTAATCATAATTAATAAGCCTTGCCATTAGCATTTTTATTCGGCATTAAAAAATAAAACAATCTCATACCAAACGCCAGTTACAGGTTACAGCGTCTAACAGACATGCGCAATAATATAAAATCTTCGGTCGCCTAGCAACAACATACTACATTTAATATAAGCGATGTTTACGATTGACAGTCAAACGCGGCGATATTCAAAAAATAAATGTTTCAAATTTGAATAGCTGCATTTTCTGTAAATCTAGAAAGCTCAATTTTGGCGCATAGTTAGGCCTTTCCCAAAGCAATATGCACACAAAATTTCATCGAAATATCTTTGTAATTTTCGGAGAAAAAAATTTTTTTCGAAAGAAAACTCAAAATGTTCCCGGAAAACCTCGTCCGATTTTCCTGGCTAACGAACTCATCCAAGCTATTAATAAAAGAAAGGAACTTGCCGAGTTTCATCAAAATCGGTTGATTATTTTTTGAGTTAGCGGTTGGATACATACATATAAATATAAATATATATATATATATATATATATATATATATATATATATATATATATATATATATATATATATATATATATATATATATATATATATATATATATAAACATATAAAAATCGAAACTGACCCCGGATATGGGTTCTAGGGGCCCAAATTCGCGCTCATTTGAAGAAATTTTTGCAGTCTCACCATCGATACCTCTCTATTAGTGATTTTTTAAAAATAAAAATTCACTAAAATACACCGAGTTACAACAGGCAACCAGTGCACATTTGCAGCAACATTTGGAAGACTCTCAATCCGAGGGCAACAACCAAAAAGGCCCCGGAGGCAAAGAAATCACCTGCATGAGCTTCCGGAGCCCAGGAAGTTATATTAACTATAACAGGATTTATAACACGGCAGTTTGGATACACCAATAGTAAATAAGTGTTGAAAAGAGTTTAGGTGCAGAAAGTGCGTTATGGTAGCAGATTTTCGTAAAAATATTCCAAATGGTGATAATTAAATTTCCTAGTAAACTAGAATATTCAGTTTTGATACATACTAAAACCTATATAAAAGCAGCGTGGCAACTAAATTTAAAAAATAAAACAATGAGCTTCACAGGCAACAAAAAAATTGTTTTAGTAAACCATTTTTGTTATTTTCTTTGCAGAAACTGGTTCTATTGAGTTGGCTAAAACGGATCACATAAGCGACTAATAAGGAAAATACCAGCCACGTTTATAATTTGGCAGGTACATTAGTTTTGTAAATAAAAATAAAATTTTCCGTAGGAATTAAAAACATGCTTAGATCTCCTTCTGGATGCACAAACCACAAGAAATATTTCTTGCAAACAGCGCTCAAGAAAGTTACGGGACCAGGAGTGAATAGGGGTGTTGGGCGGGGAAGAATATAAAAAGGAAATGTGAGCGGAAAGTGCGAAAAAACCAGGTTAGTTGGACCTCTATAAGCTGCCTTTATCCCATTTTCCAGCTATTCCTCCTTAAAATTCTGTTTATCCCGTCCAGTACCCCTATATTCACCGCAGGTCCCGTAACTTTATTGCGGCTTGTTCCCAAGAAAGTTTTCTTGTTTACATTGTTCTTGTTTAGGCATCGAGGGTGGTTGTGGGCATGCAGAAGGAAAAGGGGAACCCTTGCGACAAAGCAGCGAACCAAGATTTTCAATGTGCGTTTAAATTGTTGCCCTGTTTCATTTGTTTCAAATATTTTTCCAAAAATGAAATTTAGGTTGCCTTGTCAGTCTTACATAGAGAACTACAACATTTCATCATTTTCAAAAAGTGTGGATACAGCAGCAGTCAATAAGTGTTGAAATGGGCCCGGATGCAGCAAATACATTATGGTAGAGCATTTTTGTAAAAATATTTAAAATTCAATAACTCACTTTCCTATTAAGCCAGAATCTTCAATCTTGAACCATAGTAACACCTATGTAAACGCAGCGTGGGTACTAAATTAAAGAAAAATAACATAATGAGCTTCACGGATAACTCCAAGTTGGTTTTAAAAAACCTTTTTTGTTGTTTTGTTTGCAAAAACTAGTTCGATTGGATCGACTAAAACAAAACCATCCAAGCAATTAAAAGGAAAATACCTGCCATACTTATGATTTGGCAGGTACATTCCCTTTGTAAATAATTAATTTTTTTCTAGAAAACTTTTGTGACTTTAGTGAAATTTGTAACACAATTTTTTAAAGAGACTTGCAGTACTTACATATATATCTACCAAATTATAATTTTCTAGCTCCATAGAAAATAGAAACTTTTTCAAATAACCTCTAACTGGGACCTCTAAAACCGGTCTCCCAGGACCATTTAATATATATATATATATATATATATATATATATATATATATATATATATATATATATATATATATATATATATATAACATATGATGGTGTATTTGTCCATTGAAGTGTGCATGCGTAAAAGCGTATGTATAGGTTTATGTTGGGAGAGATCCTAAAGGATCACCCCTTCCATAAAGATCAGCACGCGTACCCGCGGGGGAAGTCGACGGAAACGGCGCTCCATGCTGTGACGCGGAAGGTGGAAAGGGCCCTACACTACGGCGAGAGCACATTATCTGTGTTCTTCGCTGTGGAGGGGGCCTTTGATAAGGCAAGGACGGATACGGTTTGTACCGCCTTACAGGAAAGGGGAACGCCAAGGTCCCTAATAAGCTGGGTGGCGAGCATGCTGGAGGATAGGAGAGTTTCGCTGACCTTGGGGGGCCGGGGGCTGGACGTCGGGGTGACGGGCAGCTGCCCTCAGGGCAGCTGCCTTTCACCCCATCTATGGTGTCTGGTCATGGACGGCTTCTTGGAGCGGCCCTCCGAGAACGGCTACTACGCCCAGGCGTACGCTGATGATGGGCTGGTCTTAGTCACCGGCAAATTCCTCGGCGTCGTCTGTGAATGCATGCAAGCTGCCTGTAGCATAATAGAAAGGTGGTGTGGTGAGCTGGGACTCTCCGTAAACCCGGCGAAGACGGAGATGATCCTATTTACCAAGAAGAGGAAGGTAGTGGGATTCAGGGCGCCCGTGATGTTTGGAAAACCTTTAGCTTTAGGGCGGGAGGCCAAATATCTGAGGGTGATCCTGTACTCCAAACTAACATGGGGGTCGCAAATAGAACGGGTTGTAAGGAAGGAAGTAGCGACCCTCTGGCAGATGCGTCGAGTGATAGAGAGGACCTGGGGAGTTAATCCTCAGATCCTTCACTGGATCTACACTGCGATCGTCAGGCCGAGAATCCTCTATGGGGTGTTGGTTTGGTGGTGCGGTGTGAACCAAACTACCAGCAGGAAGCTGGCCAAACTCCAAAGGCTGGCAATCCTGGACATCACAGGCGCTATGAGGACGACACCCTCAGCCGCGCTAGAGGTCCTGTTGATGCTGCCACCGCTTCCCAGCTGTGTCAGGAGGGAGGTGATGGCGTCGCATCTTAGAATGCGAGACGCAGGAAACTGGTGCAGAGACGGAGCAGTAATAGCGCATGCAAGAGTCGCCAAGGAGGTGGAAAAGGAAATTCCGATTTCCGCCATAAAGGTGCGGGATGCCGATGATGATATTAGGTTGACTAAGCCATACATCCTCAGGATCCCCAGTAGGGATTAGTGAAGGGAAAATGATGTTGAATTCCAGCCTGCAAGCCTGGTCTGTTTCACCGACGGATTGCGGCTGGAGGACCAGCAATCCTCCGGGGCGTGAATATACATCGAGGGCCTGGGGGTGCGCGAGAGCTATGCCCTTGGCGCATATACCACGGCATTCGAAACAGAGGTGTGCGCTATCCTGTCTGTGGCCAACAGACAGGATGTGAAGAGGAGTCCCGAGAAATGTGTGTACATCTGCTCGGACAGCCAGGCAGTCCTCCGGGCAGTCTGCGCGGCCAGAATCAGGTCGACACTGGTTCAGGAGTGCGCTGAAGCCCTCAGAGGGTTAGCCAGGACAGAGGAGGTACAACTAGTGTGGGTTCAGAGACACTGTGGCGTGGCGGGGAATGAGGTTGCGAATAATCTCGCAAGGCTTGGTTCCCGGCGGCCGTTCTGTGGCCCGGAGCCGGCCATAGGTATAAGTAGGAAGTCGGTCTTTGTCGCCTTAGACAGCTGGACCGAGGAAGCAATGAAGAGGCACTGGGGGTCGGTTGGTGGCTGCAGGCAGGCGAGGGACTTCGTGGAGGGGCCGGACAGAGATAAAGCTCTCTGGCTACTTGGAAGGAGTCGACCTACGCTTCGCCGCATCCTTGGGGTGCTCACAGGCCACTGCGCCCTTAGAAGACACCTCACATTGATAGGCGTAGAGAGGGATCCCATTTGCCAGGAATGCGGCGAGGATGAGGAAACGTCCTACCACTACCTGTGCGAATGCGAGGCTTTTGGGAGTCTTCGAGTAGAATTGTTCGGATCGAGGACTCTCCGGAGGAATCAGGTAAGTACCGTCCAATTGAAGACCGTCACGGCCTGCATCTCGAGGTCGAGGCGGTTTGGCGACGGAACCGAGGAGGAGTAGAGCATGGTTGCTGGGTTGCTGGGGTTGGCAAAAAGGGCCCATGGTGGCCTACTTGCTTGGCGTTGGCCTCCCCACCACTGCTACTACTACTTCTACTAAAAGCTTATGTTGTATAGGTTTATTTTTGTTTTGTTTGTGCAGTGTTCTGCATTTTATGCCCTTTCATGAGTTTGTTTTTATAAGTTTTTTTTGTATTTTAGATAATGACTCCTTAACTGTAGGTTTGGGGCCGTTTTTATTGAGTCCCTAATTATAAATTTACAATCTTTATATATTATGCTCTGTGTAACGAGTTGCTACATATTATGTTTTGACGTGTTCCTTGCCCGTTTGGGATTTTATGAATAAAGTTGTATTATTATTATTATTATTATTATTATTATTATTATTATTATTATTATTATTATTATTATTATTATTATTATTATTATTTAAATTCAAAGAATTAGTTTTAATAAGGTACCTTACTAATAGTGTACAATTCTTATGAAAATTCACTACTATAATGCACTTGCTGCGTCCCGAACGTTTTAATTAGATTTTCAAGAACGTTAAATGCACCGTTGTTGATAACACCTCTTTAAAAGGAATGAATGTTAACTGCATTGCTTAAATTATTCAATTTAACTGGAAAGGTCTATGACTAAATACTCTAAAGCGACTCCATTAATTGAAATGTTACATGAATTGGTACGAAAAGTTCACTATTTTTTTTTCACCACTGCGCTCTCGACAAACCCTACTTTCACTATTTTATTGTTTAGATATTTAATTGCTGTGTGCTCTTTCGGTTTCTCAACTCGTCCAATATTTGCGCAATCTGAATTCTAACTAATAATATATTTGTTAATTATTATAGCGGTGCTTCTTTATTTGCATTTGTTAAGATCATTGTGTAGGTGCTGTCAACATAAATCGTTGTTACTTAACATTAATGACGTTCATTTTCCAGGTTTTGTTTATTTTATTGTAATAAACATTGATGACTTTAATACGTTGCATTACCTTAGTACAAGCAGATATACTCGCAATCATCAAAGTGTCCTCAATTTGGTTGTGAAATAATAGTACTTCAAATAATCTCTACGATTGCCATTGAATGAAATTGTTTTGTTTCCCAATATAAATAAATAGTTAGGTTGTAGGTTATATAAATTTCAAATCCAGGTACCTATACAGGTGATTGCTGAGAAGCGCTCATTAGAAGTTTATGACCTTCTCATCTGATTTGAGAGCTGAAACATTTTTTATACAGGAGTGGGACATGCTCATGCAGACCCCATTTACGGCCCCGTAGGTGCCGTGGGATATCGAGGTATTGTGAGACTGTACTCACTAAAACCCCCTTCTTGGGAGTCCCGGACCTTAGTCCATACCTCCGTCGGAAAGATTTCACACAATGACTTTTTGGGTATGAATGTTTCCATTCTGTTTTTGCCGCGGGGGCGTTAGCGGGTAAGTATAAGCTTTGGACGCTTATGCTTATGTGGGAGTTGCTTATCGTAGTCGGTGGCACTACGGAGAAGAGCATTTGGGTGAGAAGCGGCTTTTGCGAACTGAGTTGTGGATAGTTGAGTTATGAACTCAAGTATCTAGATCAGAGTGAATCTGACTGTTTAGGACAAACCCATGGCGCTCTGGTAATCATTCTCAGAAATTTTTTCTGGATGATTTGAAGGGTCTTGATGTGTGTTGCGGCCGCGATGGCCCATGCAGGTGATGCATAGGTCAAGGCTGGCCGGATGATGACTTTGTACATGAGCAACTTGTTGTTCATGAACAGTTTGGAATTTCTATTTAGAGGTGGGAACAGCTTCGAGATGAACATCGAGGCTTTTTTCGGGCGTGATCGACATGGGGGCGCCATGTTAAGTGTTTGTCGAGGTAAACCCCGAGGTATTTGGCGGAATCTTGTCAGGGAATTAGACGGTTGTCTAATGATACATGTTCGTGAGGTGTGTGTTTCCTCTTGGAAAATAGGACAGCTGAACATTTATCGGGGTTTATGGCTAGAACATTTATCGGGGTTTATTGCAGCTCGACTACGGCGATCTGAAGTCGTTCGGTTATTATCCTCGGCTGAGTGTAGCTGCTGAGGATGGTAGTGTCGTCTGCGTACAGTGCGTATGTCACGTTTAGGGGGGCTGTCGGAATGTCTGCGACAAATATATTGTACAGCAGAGGGGAGATAGCAGAACCCTGCGGGAGACCAGCCCTGGCTGGGTACGTTCTAGATCTGGCACCCAGATGTTTGACCTGATACTTCCTCTGTTGCAGGTATGACCTGATTAGCAAAATCAGAGGGAGAGGATAATTAAATGATAGAAGTTTGTTTAGGAGGCCCGCATGCTAAACCCTATCGAATGCTTGAACAATGTCAAGAAATATTGCACCAGTTGACTTGTTTTTATTAAATCCTTCGGTGATTTTTTCCACCACGCGAAGGACTTGGTCAGTGGTGGAGTGCTGGTGTCTGAAACCGAATTGCTCATCTGGGAGGATATGATTTTCTGAGGTGAATGAAGCTAGCCTTTTCTGAATCAGTTTTTCGGCGATTTTGCCGATGACTGGTAGTAGGCTAATGGGCCTGTTGTTCTGAGGGAACAGCGGATCTTTGCTGGGTTTCGGAATGTTGATGATGTCGGCAAGTTTCCATATGGAGGAAAAATGTAGAAATCGCAGCATGGCATTCATAATCGTAACTAGGAATACCACCACTTTGCGGGGGAGGTTTTTCAGGGCTACGTTGGAGATTCCATCGTATCCCGGAGCTTTCCTATTTTTTAATGATTTGATTATTTGGGAAACTTCTTCGAAAGTTGTGGGCTCATCCTGACATTATGCGATATTATCATTTAGATTAAAATAGTTGCACTTGTCTAGCGCTTCCGGTTATGCAGGAAGTCGCCATCAACTTCGTGATATTAAATGAAACGCCCTATATATTTTTGCATTTTCAGAATGGCGATCCATTTTGGAATAGATTTTATGAAGTACTCACTACACCGAGCGTTGTTAGTTTTTCAAATATTGGAGATTTTCGAAAGATATTCGTTATCGCAGCTCTTTATGCAATGTGATGTATCTTTGTCAACTGTGAATATAAAAATTCAGTTTTTGGGCAACAGATTGCTAGTAATCATTTCTTGCAAAATCATTGAAATGAAAATCTGTTTTTTTATACAGAGTGTGCGTTCATAGCCTGACAATATCTGGAAATTCAAGCAGAAATAACTTCATTTTTTAAAATAGATTACCATATATATTTTCACTTTAAAGTGTTCTACACACATAGCTCTGCAACTTCTATTAATTATGTGCTATACCTAAGTAGCATAGTTTCTGAGATACTGTTACTTTTCTAAAGTGATATATTCAATATCGCAGCAGTTAATTTTAATTCCAATGTTTTCATGGCATTGGATGATCAAGTGTCTTTTAGTGGAATTTGTAGAAAAAATTCACTAATAGAGAGATATCGATGGTGGGACTTTCGGAAAATTTCTTCAAATGAGCGCGAAGTAGGGCCCCTGGAACCCATTTCCAAGCTCAGTTAAAAAGTTTATATATATATATATATATATATATATATATATATATATATATATATATATATATATATATATATATATATATATATATATATATATATGGATATACATGGATATAAATAATGAAAATAAATATTGGACGAGGGTTATAAATGAAAACTGGGGGTTAATGACTTAAAACAATACAATTTTGCGTAACATAGAAAATCAGTATATCAGTAAATCATATTCTAAGAGCAGTGTTAACACTCGGTCTTTAATGTTTCTTAATTGAGCCACGACAGGACGCCTTAGACATTATTATTGGGTAACCTGGGGAAATAACTAATGCATTATGTAGTAATAGTAACAGTATCAGAATTTTTATAGTTTGCCTCCGTGCGGAAGACAATATTTGTTAGGATCGTTGTATTAAATTTAGTACCATGAGCGTCAATGTTCTTTGCAAGTATCAAGACCTGCTTACAAAATAAGAACGGTACCTACTGGTAGATAAGTTACTAGATCCAACATTTTAATTATCCATGATTTCGCAGGTTAGTAGGTTAGTAGGTAACAATATTTTTGTAAATAAATAACACTTTAAAGCGTTTTCCTATATTTCTCATATTGTATGTTCAAATAGTCTAGTCTGCCGCTTAAAGTTAGACATACCTACGTTTGTTAACCATCCAAGCCTATCGAGCCTAATCTAGGTACAAGCTGCTTGCTTGCATTCGACCGGATTTCAGTGTAGTCTTGGACAAAAGCGTGGTTCATACACTGGCGAATTGCGAAATCGCCGTGAAACGTATTCCTATTGGTTTATTTAAAATAATATCGCAAAAATACTGTTTTTTTTTAATTAGATTTTATAAATGTGTTCTACTAATTTTTGTGTGCAGACAGTTAGAAGTGATTTTCTAATCAAACTTATACCTGTTAACACGATCTAAATGTCTTCACTACTTTTAAGTTTGTGTAGCCCCAATGTTAATTCAGACCCCCCCCCCCCCTATTATACTTACTTATATTGTGCTTATATATGTAATATAAACATTAAAAGGAAGTGAAACAGCAAGTGAATTTATTTACTT
The DNA here is from genome assembly GCA_964006375.1 of Tillus elongatus. NCBI lineage: Eukaryota > Metazoa > Arthropoda > Insecta > Coleoptera > Cleridae > Tillus > Tillus elongatus. The sequence goes on from OZ023264.1 coordinate 167,130,523, forward strand.
TAGTGCTGTATTCGATATTATCTTAAAAAAAAAGGCATTATAGGCGACGTTGTGGAATGTAATTTCGGTAAATTTACAGTTTACTGCACGGAGGGTTTTTAGAAAACTTTTTTCAGAAACCTTCTTGGATGCACAAGCCACAAGGTAAATTTGTTGCAAACAACCCTCAAGAAAGTTAAGGGAGCGAGAACAAATAGGGGTGCTTGGCGGGGAAGAAATATGAGTGAAAAATGCTAAAAAAATAATTAGTCGGACTTTGAAGAGATGCGTGTTTCACATTTTGCAGCAATACCTCCTTTAAGCCCTGTCTACCCCGCACCGCATCCATATTCGTCCAGGTCCAGTAACTTTCCTGGGGGTTGCTTCCAAGAAAATTTTCTTGTGCTTTATGCTTTGCAGGTAGTTGTATGCATGCACAAGGGGAAGGAGAACCCTCCGCGTTTTTGGGTGAGGGGGCAGAAACCCTCTTCGACCTGCGGGTTCTCCTTCCCTTTCTGCATGCCTACAATCACCCTCAATGCATGAACCACAGGAGTTTTTTATGTTAAGCTTTCTAGTGTATTTTTTGGTTATCAATTTTATTTCATGTTTATCAATTTCTTTGTTTGAGTTTTGTATCCAAATTAGTGTATAAATATTTATGATAAAGGTCATGTTTTTGCTTGCCTTTCTTTACCTTGGTTTTTACTGTACCTAAGTAAATAAAGTAATGTTTTATTTATCACTATAATATATTATTCTTACGAAAATTCACTACCGTAACGCACTTGCTGCGTCCCCAGCATTTTTTAAATTAATCGAACACTCCTTATATTATTGCATTTTTGCATTTGTTATCGAAATATAATGCATGTTTGTAGGAAAAAAATTCTGGACGCAGTAAGTGCGTTTTGGTAGCGAATTTTAATTAAATGCTTGATATTTCAATAACTCAATTTGCTGGCTAGGAAACCAGTTTTTCCGGGAAGATTATAAGTTTATTTTTGGAAAATTTTTGTACACATTCAAACAAGAAAGTTATTTTGATGAAATATGCTACATTGTTGCTAGTATATAGATTATACTGGTAACCAAATTTAAATCCTGCTTTCATTAAAGAAAGACATATTTTCTATTGAAAATATTTTTATGAAAATTCACTTCCATAACGCGTTTGCTGCGTCCAAACTTTTAGTGAATTTTCTTTAAAAAAAATTCACTAATGAGGAGATCCCGACTTTTGAATTTTGAAAAAAATTCTTCAAATGAGCGCTATTTAGGACCCCTGGAACCCAAATCCGAGGTCGGTTTCAGACTTTATATGTTTATATATATATATATATATATATATATATATATATATATATATATATATATATATATATATATATATATATATATATATATATATATATATATATGTATATATATATGTATATATATATGTATATATATATATATATATATATATATATATATATATATATATATATATATATATATATATATATATATATATATATATATATATTTGTGTCACACCTATAACTAAAAAAATAATAGACCGATTTTGAAAAAACTTGGTGAGTAACTTCCTTTTGCAAGTGGCTTGGATAAGTTCGTTAGCCAGGAAAATCCGCCAAGGTTTTCCTGGAAAATTTTGTGTTTCTTTCGAAAAAAATTGAAAAAAAATTATATCTCCGGAATTAACAAAGTAAGGGCAACCAAATTTCATACGCGGGTTTATATCATTATATGTAAGTTACCTACCAAAATTTAGCTCTGTAGATTGAAGGACAAAAAAGTTAGAGGCATTTAAAGAAAAATAAATTTGGGTTTTCCTCAAAACGTGAAAGTCGCGATTTTAAACGTCAAAATTGGTAATATTTAGGCAAAGAACCTGAAACTAATATGAGGTATGGAAGGAAAGTGTCTCAAGAAGAATGTTCTACAAAGCCTGCAGTCTTAGTTTCAATCGTCATTGTCCTTCATTTTATTAAAATATTCCCAGAAAATTCAATTCGAATAGACCTTTTCTCTGATGATTTGGCAGTAGTGTTGGCTATAGAGTATATCAGTTAATGGTATATAAATTTTGGCGAATTTTCGTAAAAAATCTTTAAAGTGCAATATATCCGTTATTATGCACGATACGAAAAAAAATTGTATACATTAATTATAGGGTGTCTTGAGCTAAATCTTAAAAAAATATTTCTACAATTACAGGTGGCCCATAAGTCGTTGGTGATTCAAATTTTCTTTTTTAGTGAATTTGCTTAAAAAAATTCACGAATTAGGAGATCCGTGTTTATATATATATATATATATATATATATATATATATATATATATATATATATATATATATATATATATATATATATATATATAGTACCGATAACTCAAAAAATAATGGACCGATCTTGATCACATTTGGTGAGTACCTTCCTTTTGCAAGTGGCTTGGATAAGTTCGTTGGCCAGGAAAATCGGACCAGGTTTTCGCGGAAAATTTTGTTTTCTTCCTAAAAAAATTTATATCTCCGGAAATAACAAAGTGAGGCCAACCAAATTTGGTGCGCGTATTTGTATTATAAAGAGTGAACCATGTACCAAAATTAAGGTCTCTAAGTTTAAGGACAAAAAGTTATGGGCAGCTAAAGACACAAATTTTGGAGTTTTCCTCAAAACTTCAAACTCGCAATTTAAAACGTCAAAATTGGCAATTTAAAACGTCAAAATTGGCAATGTTTAGGCAAAGAACGTGAAACAAATACGGATTGTGAAAAGAAAATGTTGCAGGAAGAGTGTTCTGCGAACCCTTAAGTTTCAGATTCAACCGTTATTGACCTTCATTTTACTAAAATATTTACATAAAATTCATTTCAAATAGACCCTTTCTCTGATGCTTTGGCTGTCGGTTTAGTTAAGTTGATGCTTTCGCTGTAGGCTTAGTGAAGCTTATGGTTTAACGGTCTATAATTTTGAGCTAATTTTCGTAGAAGAAATTCGTTACTGCATATTAGCATTTTTTATCGAAATATGATGCATGTGTGTAAGAAACAAATCTGGACGCAGTAAGTGCGTTTTTGTAGCGAATTTTCATTAAATCCTTCAAATTTCAATAACTCAATTTGCTATTAACGTAAGTTTTGTTGGTTAGGAAACCAACAATTGACTTTATTTTCGGAGAATTTTTATATAAGCGCGGCAAGGGCGTTTTGGTAGCGAATTTTCATTAAATGGTTCAAATTTCAATAACTCAATTTGCCATTAACCTAAGGTTCATTGGCTAGGAGACCAGTTTTCTCAGAAACATTTTAAGTTTATCTTCGGAACATTTTTGTACATTTCCAAATAATTATTTTGATAAAATATGGTACATTGTTCCTACTATATAGGCTATACCGGTAACCAAATTGATGCCTGCTCGCATTAGAGCGATATATTTGTAATTAAAAACATTTAAATAAAAATTCACTTGCATAACGCACTTGCTGGGTCTAGAGTTTTGTTAATGTTTCCTTGTTATCTCTGCTGTAGAGCATGTTGATACATGTTAGCAATATCATTGGGATTTTCTATTGGGCGTTGGTTTCAATAAATTAAATTAAATTAAATTATATGGTGAGGATCATGACTTTTATGGAAACTTATTCTTATTAAAAATCGTTATCAGAACGGATTTTCGGCACGCGGTTTTTCTTTTATTTATATATATTTTTTTAATATTTTGGTCTTATTTTTCAAACATATTGGTAGGATCAGCAGGGATACATACTGTAGTTAAAGATGACGAAAATCAGAAGACTAGGAATATTTTCTATTATAAAATCCAGTAAACGCAGCGACAATCAACTAAATAATTTCTATGTTTACACACCTTCTCGATTGACATCCTGGTGAACTGTTTTATCCGAGCGGATCTTTCTTACGTTGTTCTTAATTCACTTTCGTGCCAAATGGCAATGCGAAAAGGTGAAACTGAAAATTGCCAGTCACGCAGCGCATTTACCAGTGAAATTAATTGTCTGAATTGCTTTGTCAATTGTTGATGTGAATCTTCGATAGTTACATTTACATGTATTTAAGCTTGCAAATCGGATAAAATCATTTCGCACTTAAACATTATTACAAACCATTGTTCTCGATCAGTGCGACGTAATCAGATAATTAAATTTAAGGTCTCAAATTTCAGAATTATTTCTTGACATGCAAATAATACTCGATTACATCTCTCTATTACTTTACTATGTGCTTTGTTTCGTAACAAATCTGTTTGTTTCGCACATTTTCTTTGTAAATAAATTAGTGGAACCAATTATGTTTAGCAGATTATTTGAGAACAGCTTTGTTTATTAGTATAGGAAATTAAATTTAAAATAAGTCTGGGCGCGGCAAGTGACTTATGGTAGCAATAATTTTCATTAAGATATTTCCAAATCATCTTAGTCCAGGAAATAGAGGCAGAAAAAAAGCCCTTACCTTGCAAAAGTAGTTCTAATTTGTAGTGAATTTTCTTTAAAAAAATCACTAATGACGAGATCCGTGTTTATATATATATATATATATATATATATATATATATATATATATATATATATATATATATATATATATATATATATATATATATATATATATATATATATATATATATATATATATATATATATATATATATATATATATATATATATATATATATATATATATATATATATATATAGGGTGGCCCATTGAAAACGAAACAGACCGATTTGCGTCCAGAGAATATTTTTTTTAAGAAACGCTGAAACACGTCAATTTTAATATTGAGGGGGACATGTTTTGACATAAAACTCAACTTCGTCACATCAACCCCTTAAGGGTGGTGATAACAACCCTTATATTTTAAATAAAGTACATGGGTCGAGTTTTACATCATTTGAAAGCTCTTTCTTTTCTGAATTCAGCACATAAATTTTTTTTTGAAGTTTTATCAACTCTTTTAAAAATTATTCACAGTTGAAGATGCAACAACGCATTTCACTCATTTCGATAAGAAATGTGCTGATAGTCAATGTTTTGTTGGCTTGTAAACAAAAAATTGACTATCATAACATTTCTTATCGGAATGAGAGAAATGCGGTTTATTATTTCAGTTTATCGGTCGGTTTGATACTTGATAGTACTAACAAAAATTAATTTCACAATTGTGTATTTTGTAGAAGAAAGAGTTGAAATAATTACTCTTTTTTTCAAAAACGATGACTGTGGCAACCGTACCGCAAATTTGTTTAATGAACGATATCCGAACAGACATGTTAACAGAAAATATATTTTGAAGTTAGTTGCAAAGTTTTGACAAAGTGGTTCAGTAGCCAACAAAAAACGGGATCCTGAACGTGATTTTACGGTTATAAATGAGACTACTGAGATTGGAGTTTTAGGACAAATTGTTGCAGACGCAACTTTGAGCACGAGAAAATTGGCCACTGTTTCAAACATAAAATAAGAACTATTCAGCGAATATTGAAGCATCATAAATTTCACCCGTATAAAATTCATCTTGTACAACAACTTAATGAAGATGATTTTGGTCGGCGGCTGGAGTTTTGTGAAGTTATGACTGCACGAATAGCTGATAACTGGAACTTTCTGTTTAATATCTGTTTTTCAGACGAGTGTACGTTTTTATTAAACTCTACAGTCAATCGTCATAATTGTCGTTATTGGGCAGATAATAATCCAATAAATTTTCACGAAGTCCACACTCAAACTCCACAGAAATTGAATGTCTGGACTGGCATTTTTGAAGATCGTTTAATCGGACCAATTCTTCTTGATGGCAATTTGACTGGCGAAACGTATTTGGAGTTACTAGAAGATATCGTTTACCCTCTACTAATTGACATTGTTGAAAATGATGATCGCTATCAAGAATATCGATTAGTGTTTTAACAAGATGGAGCTCCTCCGCATTTTTCACAACGTGTTAGGGAGTTTTTGAACAGAGAGTTTCCAGGACAATGGATTGGGCGTAGAGGTGCTATTGAGTGGCCCCCTAGAATACCGGATTTAACTCCTTTAGACTTCTTTATATGGGGCCATTTAAAGACTAGAATTTACACAACAGAACCGGAGTCTCTGGAAGAATTACGACGACGCATTGTTGAAGAATGCCGTCTAATAACTCCACCAATGCTCCAGAATGTCAGAGCTCGTTTTAAACAAAATTTGTACTTTTGTATGGAAGCTGGTGTTCAACAATTTGAACACTTACTTAACTGAATAAACATTTTTAAACGTTTGGTTTTGTTTTTTAGTTTTTTTAACGAAAAATTGACTAATTAGTGCTTTTCTTATCGCACACCCTTAAGGGGTTGATGTGACAAAGTTGAGTTTTATGTCAAAACATGTCCCCCTCAATATTAAAATTGACGTATATATATATATATATATATATATATATATATATATATATATATATATATATATATATATATATATATATATATATATATATATATATATATATATATATCTCCGACCGATAACTCAAAAAATAATGGACCGATTTGGATGAAATTTGGTAGGTGCCTTCCTTTTGCAAGTGGCTTAAATAAGTTAGTTAGCCAGGAAAATCGGCCTAGGTTTTCCCGGAAAATTTTGTGTTTTCTTTCGAAAAAAATGTATATCTCCGGAAATAACAAATTAAGGGTAACGAAATTTGGTACGTATTATGTCATAATAGGTATATTACCTGCCAAAATTTAGCTCTGTAAGTTAAAAGACAAAAATGTTAGAGGCATTTAAAAAAATAAATAGGGGTTTTCCTCAATACGTCAAAGTCGCGATTTAAAACGTCAAAATTGGCAACATTTAGGCAAAGAACTTGAAACTAATACGGGCTATGGAAAGAAAATGTTTCAAGAAGAATGTTTTCTTAGCTTCAACCGTCATTGTCCTTCATTTTACTAAAATATTTCCAGAAAATTCATTTCAAATAGACCCTTTCTCTGGTGATTTGGCAGTAATCTTAGTTATAGAGTTTATCGTTTAATGGTATATAATTTTTGTCGAATTTTCGTAAAAAATCAATAAAGCTCAATATATCCGTTATTATACAAGATATGAAAAAAATTGTATACATTAATTATAGGGTGTCTTGAGCTACATCTTAAAAAAAATATTTCTACAATCACAGGCTGGCCCATAAGTCGTTGGTGACACTTTTTTTTTTTTTTTTTTTTTTTTTGTCGAACACGCCTTATATTATCGCATTTTTGCAGTTTTTACGAAATATAATGCATAATGCATGTTTGTAAGAAAAGAAATTTTGGACGCAGCAAGTACGTAGCGAATTTTGATTAAAAGCTTCAAATTTGATAGCTCAATTTGCTATTAACGTATAAGGTTGACCAAGAAACGATTATTTTCGGGAACACTTTAAGTTTACTTTCGGAAATTTTTGTACATTTTCAACCAATAAAGTTATTTGATAAAACATGGCACATTGTTTTTACTATATAGGTTATACTGCTAACCAATTTGATGCCTGCTTTCTTAAAAGAGAACACACGTATTTGCTATTAAAAGCATTTTAATGAAAATTCACTACCATAACGCACTTGCTGCGTCCAGACTTTTTGATATCTTGTACAGGATGGCGCCACGGTTCATAATGCAAATTTTCGACCTCCTGACCTTTGTGCGTTCGCAGTGGCGTACCAAAAACCATTGGCATTCCGACATTTTGGACGTTTCTGGACGTTTATCAGTTTATCATAAGACATTCAAAAACAAATAAAGTTAAACGACAAAATAAAACGTTGTCATTGTATTTAGACAATTAGATATAATTTTATCTTGAAATTCTTATAATTTGGCCGCAATAAAGTGTGATGGCTTTGTATGCAAAATAAGGTGTATATTCATTAAACTGAAAAAAAGATATAATATATGCTATTTGAAACAACAAAGTTGGTTGGCATATAAGTGACACTGTGAGGTGTAAGGTATTTAAACAAATTAGGTCACAGGAAACAGCAAAAATTTATCCAATAACTTATATTTAAAAAAATACTTACTGCCGTTCTGATTCAAATCTTTCACGGAGAACTACGTTTGCAACATTTGAGAAACTTAAATTTCGGTGAGCTTACTGGTTTAGTGCTTGACAGTTAAAATTTGGGGTCTGGAACATATGGGTATATTTTATTGATTTCAGAGCTAAATATGGATCACTAGTAGCCAACAATAAAAATTGTTACTAGTATAAAGTTTCGAAATGCAGATGAGCTCACCAGTGTCTTACACGAGGTGGTATTTCTCAAGGAAAAGGTTGATTGAATATGTCTTAAGTAAGTTAATCAATGATGCAATATTAGCAATCAGTGTGAAGAACAAGTGCTGACTATAATTCCTTTTGAAATTATGCGTGTTTATTAAAGAGAAACGGAAGTTAGCAAATACAGACGGCTAATCTCTCTCTGGCTTATAGACTCATCTCTTAGAATGAAAGTTATTTGACTTTCATTTGCATCTGAATATACGGTATATCAAGAGATGGGTCATTTAACTATTAAAAGAGATAATCCAAGTGTCAACAATCACTGTTATTATGAACATATAACGATCTGTCACGCAATCGACTCCTGCTGTATGTAATGTTTATTATTTTTGTTGTCTATGTGTGTGCTTTGTCTTTAAAAGTCGGCTTATTTCTGCGCTATGGTCAATCACCGACGCCAGGGAGGGGTTTTACCGCACGGAGCTGAAAATTGAGCCAAAACTCTGTCTTTTATAAGCGGGGTAGGGTTGTTTTATGTGCCCAAGGTTATATAATACACCAGGAGCGAATCGTGGAATAGTTGAGTCAACATATCGCCAGTTGAGAATTATGATGTTCTATCCCAATTTCCCTCCGGAAATAATCCATGCGGACTGTAGAACTTCTGAGTGTCCCGAAATTCAATGTACAACCAACCTACCACAGATTTTTAAGACAAAATTAGGTCGATTAAGATCAACTAACCTCTATACAAAGTTGCACCGCTTAGCCACCAGAGGGCTTCAAATTTATTAATATTTTTTTTACCTACCTCCTAAACAGGTAATCCGATCATATTCCAATTTCACAGAAATATTGTAATGAGCAAGTGGTCTGGTCGTTAAGAGAACTAGTGCAATTGCACCCCCGCAAGGGTGTAAACTACCCCCACCCCTAACTTTTTTATCGTATTTATTAATCTGGCAGTTAGATAAATAACACTTTCATTTTTTTTAAGATCGCTCTTTTTTAAAATTTTTGTTGCTTTTGTAAAATTTTGCTTACTCTCTTAGTTTTTGCGCAAAATGGTATTTAGCTAACCACTGATAGTTGCATTAAACGATACTTAAATAATTAGATCCTGTTACTATGGAAATGAGTTTGATATATGGGTAATTTGACACTACAGCTTTAGTATTTGCCAAAGTGACAAATTAATAAGCTAATTTTTAGGAATATGGCTCATGTTTATAGTTTTTCTGAGCAAGTAGATATACTTATATGTTAACATAACTTCAGCAAAAGTGTGCAAGTCTACAGGGAGAAATTTTCAAGTAGGCAAACTCCTGATCGCAGTACATTTGCGTCTATCGAAAAACGGTAAAGGGAGACTAGAATGCTAAGTGTGCACAGACCAAATGCTGGCCGTAATTCTAACGTCCGCCGTCTTCGTGAAAAAGAGCAAGTATTGGATATCGTAAGTGATAATCCCAGCATTAATACGAGGCTGGTGGAGCACCAAATTGGAATTCAAAAAAGAGCAGTCAATCGTATACTGAAGCAACAGCTACCACACCCATACCATTTACAACCTGTCCAAGAACTGCCGCCTGGTGACCCTGACGTACTCCTTTTATTTGCACGCATTATGCGTCAGAAAAGAAGGCTAGTTGCAAACTTTCACAAAAAGGTGCTTTTTTTTACAGATGAGGCATGTTTCATGGGGCGAGGTGTTACAAATTTTCATAATGAGCACCATTATGCAGACGAAAATCCTCACGCAATTCATGCAAACCATTTTCAGCGCGAATTCAAAATTAATGTGTGGACAGGAATACTTGATTGTCATTTGATTGGGCATGTAAGGTTACCTAATAGGCTAACAGCGGATGGCTATTTACACTTCTTGCAATAAATTTTGTCACAATTTTTAGAAGATTTGCCGATCGCATTACGTCGTGATATGTGGTACATGCATGACGGTGCACCATCCTATTTTGGACGCATTGTGAGGTATTACCTTAGTGAGCAATTTCCCAATAAATGGATTGGGAGAGGTCACGATGCTCCTGTTCCTTGGCCAGCACGTTCACCAGATTTAAATCCTTGCGACTTTTCACTATGGGGGCAGATCAAGACGTATGTTTACAAGGGGGAGATAAATACCGAGGAGCAATTGTGGGATATAATTGAAGAAGCTGCTGCTGCGGAATAGGGAAAATTTAGAGCGTATAAGTTTTAATTTTTACGTAGACTAAAAGTTTTAAGGCGAGTGAATGGTTGCCATATTGAACAATCAATGAGTTATATTTCATTTGTTAAATTTAAACTTTACACAAATTTTACTTTTCTTTTTAGGAGATAGGAAAAAAAATAGAAAAAAAAAGAAGCCCTCTGGCGGTTAAACGGTGCTACTTTGTATAGAGGTGAATTGATCTTAATGGACCTAATTTTGGCTGAAAAATCTGTGGTAGGTTGGTTGTACATTGAATTCCGGGACACCTATATATACAGGTGGGAGACTTAGAATGGTGGTCGGCCATATCTCAGGAACGCTTCACTGTACAGCTTCAGGAAAAAAATTGCCATGAGGAAAGTTGCCTTGATAAATCGCTGGAAATTATTATTCAAGTTTCTAGAATCACCGCTAGAAGGCGTAGGAACCACTGCTGGTCGGAAAATTGCGATTTTCATCACATTTTCGCGAATTAAGTGGTACCTTTGACACACGCAGAGTAATGGCCGAGCAAGGAATGTTATTTCTTACCTCGCATATTTTGCGATATTTTCAAAAATAAAGTGGTTGGGGACGTTGAATGTAGATTTTTTCAATTGCTAATTACTCTGGTTTAGCTCGACGGAACTTTATGAATTTTGGCTCGTTGAAAATCTTGGTCTACCATTTGCGCTAATTTCAGGTTTTCTCTGTATCTTACATACACCGCGAGAAGGGGTTGCTTGAATAGTTAGGTTATGTGGATGCTTTTCTGCAAAAGATCAAATAGAACGGTATATCAATAATAGCACAGTAGAATAGGCTACAAAGGACTGAAGTTACAGTGAAAACCCCAGCTCCATAACGTTGATTTAGCGGTAGATATTAGCAACCAAAGTTTGGAACTACGATCATCTTGATAACAATATAGCAACAACAACAGAGATTTCCACCATTTCTGGATATAATTTATCCCAAAAGTATTGAAGTGGGTATAGGTATGAAAATATCAAGCTATATTCCCTCAGTAAGTCATTTGAAAATGACAAAATGCGTAAGCAAATCGTCAAAATAAGTAAATTGTTGTTAGTGCGGCTAATTACTACCATAAGATGATTTTCACGAATGGTGTGCTAGACGAGGAGGAAATATGAGCGGAAAATGCAAAAAAAACATACTTTGAATATATGCGTTTTTTACATTCTGCGGAAATACCTCCTTTAAATCCTGTCTACCCCGCACAGCACCCATATTCGCCCAGGTCCAGTAACTTTCTTGGGTGTTGCTTCCAAGAAATTTTACTTGTGCTTTATGCTTTGAAGGTAGCTGTATGCATGCACGAGGGGAAGAGAACCCCCCGTGTTTTTGGGTGAGGGGGCAGAAACGCTCTTCGTCCTGTCGGCTCTTCTTCCCCTTCTGCATGCATACAATCACCCTCAATACATTGGCCACATGATTTTTTTTATGTTCAGCTTTCTAGTGTATTTTTCGTTGAGTATATTTCCTGTTTATTAATACCTTTATGTGAGTTCTGTATCTAAATTACTGTATAAATATTTATGTTAGAGATAGTGTTTTTGCTTGCCCATCTTTACTTTATTTTTTACTACCTAATTAAATAAAATAATTTTTATAACTTATAATATAAGGCTAAATCACTAATATATTATTCTTATGAAAATTCACTACCATAACGCACTTGCTGCGTCCCGAACTTTTAGTCAATTTTCTTTAAAAAAATTCACTAATGAGGAGATCTCGACTTTTGAATTTTGAAAAAATTTCTTCAAATGAGCGCGAACTAGGCCCCCTAGAACCCATATCCAGGTCAGTTTAAATTTTTATATGTTATATATATATATATATATATATATATATATATATATATATATATATATATATATATATATATATACGTATGTAGGTATCACACCGATAATAGCTCTGGACCGGAAAAGACAACTGATCTACGGTCACTCTAGACCGGAGACAGAGCAATATAAAACTTCACCCTACCAATCGCTGTGCAGACTAGTTCAAGGCACAGTGATCTTGGAATAGGTGGAGTAAGACTAAGGGTATGCACAATCAACCAAGGGTTGCGGTGCTATCGGGGCGGCAAGGCCGCGGACGAGGCCTGAGGGAACAAAAAAAATCACACCGATAAAGTGGCTTGGATAAGTTCGTTAGTCAGGAAAATCGGCCCAGGTTTTCCCAGAAAATGTTGTGCTTTGTTTCGAAAAAATATGCTGGTTTTTGGCATAAGGAGTATTCTATGTACCAAAATTTAGATCTTTATGTTAAAAGACAAAAAAGTTAGAGGTAAATTAATTTTTAAATAATTAAATCTGATTCAAGAAAGTTAAAACGTCAAAATTGAAAATTATGGTAGGAGTACGAATATGAGTGAAAAATACAAGAAATGACTAACGAGCTTCTAGATATGTGTCTAAGTTTATTTCGTTAAAATTGAGCAAAAAATCCATTGTATATCAAAATTGTTTTGTGTAAATAGTAACGTTAGACGCTTAACATGTATTAGGAGATACACCTGCTAGCTGATTGTACATATATGTCCGGCGTAGCCCAGTTGGGTAAGCCGTGTTCTAATACCAGTTAGTGACTTTACTATTTATCATTTTTTTAAATCTCATTCTATTTACCGTTTTCTAATTAGATTGTTGTTATTCCGATGAATTTTTTAGCGAGTTTTTGCATAAAAAATAGCCTGATAAAGAGGAGATGAAAGTTTTAAGACTTAATTCAATTTGAATAGCATATCTGGTTCTGTGTTCTTTCCCTAACTTAGTGAAACCGTTCCATATTTAATACAGTCGTAGACTTTTCCCGTGGCTTCACAAGTGCCTGTTTTAGTGAATTTACTTTAAAAAAAATCACTAATGAGGACATCCCGACTTTTAAATTTAAAAAATTTTTCTTGAAATGAGCGCGAACTAGGCCCCCTAGAACCCATATCTAGGGTCAGTTAATTATTTATATATATATATATATATATATATATATATATATATATATATATATATATATATATATATATATATATATATATATATATTTAAAGACAAAAAAGGGCTTTCCTCAGAACGTAAAAAGTCGCGATTTGAAACGTCAAAATTGACAACTTTTAGGAAAAGAACCTGAAAGGAATACGGAATATGTAAAGAGTGTTCTGCAAACCCTTAAGTTTCAGCTTCAACCACGTTGCATTTCATTTTAATCAAATATTTCCAGAAAATTAATTTCAAATAGACACCTTCTCTGATGCTTTGACAGTAGTTTTAGTTAAGTTTATCGTTTAACGGTCTATAATTTTTAGCTAAGTTTCGTAGAAAAAATTCGTTAATGAGGAGACCACGGCTTTTGGTTTCTAAAAAAGATTTCTTCAAATGAGCGCAAACTAGGCTCTCTAGAATCCATATCCGGTTTACTTTCTGTTTACATATATACAGGGTGACGCATTTCTACGGAAAAGCTCAATATAATTGAGCAAAGTTGTGCAAAAAAATTTATGCAAAATACGAGAAAAAATTGTATACGTTACTTATAGGGTGTCTTGAGCTGCAACTTATAAAATTATTTTGACAATCAGAGGGTGGCCCATTGTCGTTGGTTATACCTACAATTTGTTTTGGACCTGCCTTATTGCATTTTTGCGTTTTTCATCGAAATATGATGCATGTTTTAAAAAAAAATCGAGACGCAGTAAGTGCGTTTTTGTAGCGAATTTTCATTAAATACTTCAAAATTAAATAACTCAATTTGCTATTGACCTAAGGTTCGTCGGCTAGGAAACGAGTTTTCTCGGAAACATTTTAAGTTTATTTTCTGAAAATTTTTGTACATTTTCAAGCAAGTTATTTTGATAATATGTGGTACATTGTTTCTACTATATAGGTTATACCGGTGCTAAATTGATGCCTGCTTGCATTAAAGAGACATATTTGCTATTAAAAACATTTTTATGAAAGTTCACTTCCATAACGCACTTGCTGCGTCCAGACTTTTTTCAGTTAGTTGTTAAGTTATTAGCAGTTTAAATATATTTTGTTTGTTCAAATACGCTACCAGAACGCAATTGCTGTCCAGGATTTGTTCTTCAAAGTTTTGAATATTCAGCTTTTTAGTTATTTTAGTATTTGTAATTAGTTAATAATACATGTTTCTCCTGTCTCGTTGGTGTAACGAATGCAAATGTTACCTATAGACAAATTATTAGGATTATTTGTGATTTATTATGTTATTTGCCATGTCACCTAATTATCGATTACGACATACTCCACTCAGCCAGGTACACAATTGCAATCACTACATCTTAGACGTCTACATAAATAAGACTAAAGAGCACTCAAATCAGAAGATGATTCATTTGTTGGACATAGAAATGGATTGACCTAATTCTGATGCAATTTATGACTTACATAGTTGGCAGTTCATTAATTAAAATAATTTTTTCATTAAGAACGTCGTCCATATGTCCGAAATAGAGATACAACAAAGTGACGAAATTTTCCCCCGGTCCATGGCTTGGTATTATTTATTGTAGGTAATAAATAAATAGTAAGATCTCATTATTATGCAAGTAAATGTTACTTCCACATCGTCACAACGTGTGGAAGTATCGCATCGGCGAGAACAATTTTTTTGGTACGCTTAAACGGCGTAAAAAAGTATCAAAACATAGAAAACATGATTTGGGTACGATTTTTTTGTCTGTCGGTCTGCATTACTGTCTGTAGCCACGATAACTTTAGAATGAATTGAGATATCGTCTTCAAATTTGGTATACAGTTAGCACTGGACAAACGCACTGTTCGGATTATTATTATTATTATTATTATTATTATTATTATTATTATTATTATTATTATTATTGTTATTATTATTATTACATAATCAAGAGTAAAGGCAATGCCTATAAATTACTCATAAACTTAAACTAAAACAACATTCAGAAATCTAGTGCTTACTTAACACAAATAAATATAAACAAATATATTTTTTTTACAATATGTCTGTAACAGCAGCATTATTACACCACTTTCGCCGCTCCCTTCACAGTGCATCCAAACTGTTCTTTAAAATACCTGTGCTAGGAGTGTGTGTGTGTGTGTGGTATTGTTGCTGGCATTGAGACTGTTTCTCATGAGCCACAAATTGTAACCTGTGCTAGGAGCAGGAGTTGTTACTACTTCCTCGAGCCACAATAGACCTTATGGTCGCGGTGGGGGACCGGTATGGCCCACTCACAAACAAACCTAACCTACTACTTCCCCGTGCAGAGCATTCCACTCGCTAAAAACCCTATTAAATAGAATGATCCTTTTTAGCCAATTTTCATTAAGAAAAATTCGCTATTAGAGAGGCCACGATGAAAAGCTTTTGAAAACATTTCTTCAGATGAGCGCAAATTTGGGTCCCTAGAACCCAAAACCAAGGTCAGTTAAAATGTTTATATGTATATATATATATATATATATATATATATATATATATATATATATATATATATATATATATATATATATATATATATATACGTATCCGAGCGATAACTCAAGAAATACTAAACTGATGTCAATCAAACTTGGCAAAAATCCTGTTTGGGCGAAAACCGAGGTCGAGTTCGTTAATCAGCCTTTATGCTCATGTTAGTGGAAAATCGGGGAAAACTTTTTGAAAACGCTATATTTTTGTATCAGAGTAACTGGAACGAGATTTTACATGTGGCTAAAAATAGTGCAAATAAACCTATGTTGTGCATTTTAAGTAATTTGGTACAGAATATGTAGAGTTTTTTCAAATTAAAAAGAAAATCCGAAAAACACGAGCTGAAACGACTTAGTGGTTAAAGTCTAATGCCTGACAGGCAGAGTAGTTAATTTCCCGGCATAGATTAATTCATATAACAGGTATAAACCATACATCAACGGTAACGAAACTAAATATATACCAGGCAGAAAACATATTACCCGAACGAACAATCGTTAAATCTCGGCCGCAATTATGGAAAAGGACAGACGACATGAAATTAAAAATTTGTCAAGTGATTGTTGTTTAATTGGGGGATTCAATCAATGATTAAAATACACTATATTTGTAGCTTTATTAACGGCCCCAAATACAGTTTTGGCGCAGCATAGATATATTATGCTGTCGCAACATATAGCAGAAATGTAAACAAAATCAAGCCAAGTCTATATAAAAATGATTCTAAAATGGTTTCTTTTCTTTTTAAACTTAAACTTCAACATAAGACGTCATATAAGACCGAAACAGTCGAGTGATGTGTTTCAATGGTAATTCTACTAATTATGTAAATAATTGATTCTCTATATTTTGAATATAGTCTCCCGGGCATGAAGCCGATCTAAAGTATCACTCAAATAAAACGTTAGTTGACGTGTGCTTGGATGGCGTAGGGGGCACCGCGCTTGCCTCCTAAGCAGAAGGTTACGCGATCGAATCCAGCTCGACAAATGTATCTTTTTGTTTGTTTTATGTTGACATTTGTGCACAGATTTCATACGTTCTGAACAAGATCTAATTTTTGTTTAAAACACCTAAATAAATTTGTCACCTTTGAATCTGAAATTATAATTTTGTTATTGTTGATATTGAAAAAAACCGGTTTGATTAGGTTGACTAAAACGAAATCATACTGGCGATTAATAAAAAAAAAAATAACTGCTATGTTTATAATTTCGCAGATACTTTACTTTTTTAAATATGAATTAAGTTTCCTTCTGGAAATCTTCTGTATTACTTTAGTGAAATTTGTAACCCAAGTTTGTTTTAAAGAGATTTACACTATCTACAGATGTAGCAAAATTTAGTTCTTTAGCTTCATAGAAAATTGGGTTTTGGGCATTTTTATGAAAAGGAGTTAGAACTCAAGATTTTTTTGATAATAGAGAGATCACTGTTGAAATAATTTTTAAAATGTGCACGTACTAGGACCTTTAAAATCGATCTTCGAGGGCTCAGTAAGTTTAAAGTATTAACTTTACTAATATTCTGTATAATAATAGTGTACAATTCTTATGAAAATTCGCTACTATAACGCACTTGCTGCGTCCCGAATTTTTTTAAACTTAAGCGAGTGACCGCGTAAGTGAATATTTGCAGAGAGTTGGAACATATACGAAAGATCAACTCCAATGATCAACCCATGAAGTGCCTTATATGTGTAGATCAAATCACTCCTAGCTCGTCTGTCAGAAAATTTTCACAAACCACAAAGCCTCAGCTTTTCATCGTAGTTTGGACGCATTTGTTTTTGGATAAAATCGCTTTAGTGGGTAGGGGATGAATGGGGATGATTTGCTAAACATTGACATTTTTCCAATAACACTCGAGTAATATAACGTTTTAGGGTTTATTTATTAGAAACGTCTTAATTTCACCAAACATATGGTATTCTGTGCTGAAATTAAATTAGGGGTTGAATGTGTGGGGGTGGAATATTGATGACAAAAGTTTGGATTTTTTTTTGCTAAAACGGCCTAAAAAGTCTCAAAACATATAGAAAACTTGATTCTGGAACGAATTTTTTTTTGTCTGTCGGTCTGTCGGTTGGTTGGTCCGTCGGCATGTACGTATGTCTGTTAATAGGCGCAATAACTTTCGAACGAATTGAGATTTAATCCTCAAATTTGGTACAAAGTTAGCACTCGACAAAGGAACGCTTCGAATTGTTTTTGGGTAAGATCGCTCCAGTGGGTAGGGAATAAATCAGGGGTGATTTGGTGAAAATTGACATTTTTTCAATGAAACTCGAGGAACATAACGTTTCAAACGTTTATGTGTACAGGAATACAAATATTTTCTTTGTGGTCAAGTCATGGGCTCTAAATTCATTCCATGAGAATGTCTTTCTTAAAAGAATAAATTATCACAGCTATGTGGAAGTTATGATTCAATTTGCAGCACTGTTTTAATCGAAAACAGAAAAATTTAACGTTCTCATATACTGCCACAATTACCCTACTAAATCAGGATCTTGTAAATTAAATATGACCTTACAACCTAAAAAAGGTACTGATAAGGCAAATATGTTCTGGGAGCGAATTTGTATATAAATCTTACTTGCTTTCAAAAATAAACCCATGTAAAAATAAGTTCGGAGTTAAAAATTCTTAAAAAAACTAGTTTTTTTATTTCGATGTACTAAAAAAATAGCCACATTAAATTTATGAAAGCGTCACCTATTGTATTTCACTCGTGAATAAATTTTATTTAATATCCATGCCAAGGATATTAAATGATTGACGTTTAATGTCAGTTTGGTCTTGTACAAAATTGATAATTTTGGAAACAATATGGTATGTGGAGATTGAGTTATAGTTGCGATGGTGTATTGAAGTGGTTCAGATCTATGATAAATAAAGGCAATGTGTGAAGCATTAGGTGGAAGAAATGAAAGTGAAGAGAATTATTTTTTCCTGGCTTGTCAAAATCTGAAGTTTGCCGAATTTGGTATATAATTGTCACATTTCTTTAGACGTAACTTTTAAAATTATGCAAATGTACACCACAAGTCCTAGACTTATTGTATTGGCGTGCTGTATGATTTTTACCAATAAATCAATAATAATAATAAAGGAGATTATTGAAAAATAAATATGCCGACATCTTACATCGGCCGCCATTTTTAATTTATAAAAGCTCCACCTAGCCCACTGTATTTTAATCGTAAAGCCTTTTGTTCTGATATCCATGTCAAGTAGCTTGTGAAAAAAAATCCATATTGGAATTATGAAAACGTAACCTAGCGTAGTCTATTTTACTCGTGAAACATTTTTATTTGACATCCCTATCAAGAGGGTTGTTGATATATATATATATATATATATATATATATATATATATATATATATATATATATATATATATATATATATATATATATATATATATATATATATTCTGTAATGTTGCGTCGCCCGCTATTTTGAATTTATGAAAGTTTTACTTAGATTACTGTACTTTGCTCGTGAAGCCCTTTTATTTGATACCCATATCAAGGTAGTTGTTGAGAAACAAATATTGCGCGATCTTGCGCCGGCCGCCATTTGAATTTATAAAAGCCTTGCATAATCTACTGTATTTTTCTCATAAAACTCTTCAATTTGATCCCTAGGTCAGGGAAATTGTGAAAACAGAGTTGGTCCAGGTAGTCTGAAGAAGAAATCAATAACCGTCGTTATAGATACGGACGACCTCGAGCAGCTTTAGCACGGAAAGATCGTCATCTGAGAATTTCGGCGTTAAAATACGGAGTTTCCAAAACACGGTCGATTGGAAATACTTGGTTGGGAGTTTAACAATTGTTATGTATCCCGCTGACACCTCCACATCGTGCTGATTGGCTTGAGTGGTGTAACGGTAGATACAATTGGGACCGTGACTAGAATCGTCTTGTATTCTCTGATGAGTCCCGATTCTGCATTGGGTCCCCGATGGTATCAGAAGAGTAGGACGATTACGAAATCTAGAATTTGCTGTAGAACGGCATATGGCCCTTACACGAGGGGGGGTAATGGTATGGGGTTTGCCTCGATGCACAGTTTGAATGTTCGCAAGAATCTTATCTAAAAAAAACTTCCAAGCCTAATTGAGAAGGGACTCCATCTCGTTGGAACCACATAACCTGATAATCAAAGTTGTGATTTTGTAGTGCTGGAAAGATCTGTTCTCCTAATAAAGTTAGATACTTGTATGTTGTCAGGTTCGGTTCAATAAAAATCATTAAATTAACTTTTTATTGATAATACCTGTTGTAAGAGTCTTTTTGTGAAAGATATAAAGACTATAAAATATTATTTTAAAGCACAATTATTGTTTTATAACAAATCGACATGTTACACCATTGCCGCCATCTCAGCTTATTAACTAGAACATATTCATATTACTGCAACTAAGCTATTTTGATTTTTATGTCAGATAAGGATAAGATAGTGCTTCAAGACAATGTGTAGTTAGTTGGGTCATGTTCACATATTTAACTTACATACTGCACGTATTTAAGTGATATAAGTCTAGAACGGATATATCGTTACAATTATTGTACACTCCACGCGGAGATGTTTAAGATTTGTTTCTTGAAAATGAAAGTCTTCAGCAAATTCTTCTTCTCACCGAATTCTCCAGACAAACTCAGTAGCTGTCTTAATGTGTTTTTAGTAACAATGCTAATTATACCTCCATTGTTTTATATTATTAAGATATAAAACGTTAGTGAAAATCTATCTAATCCTTTTCTAAGACGATCATAAAACTATTAAGTTCCTCATCCATAATACTATATTCTTTACAGTAAAAATGTAACAATTGTTAGTCTTAAGATTGACAGATAAGTTCCTTCATTTTAATAAATGTTGCTAATACAATGCTTGCTTATTTTCTATCTGTGTTACAAGAATTACAAGGGTTGATTTTCAATGTCAATTATTACGCAACTTCACTGCCATATTTCGCTACCTTGTTGAAAATTTTACTTTCAGCGAATTTCTGTAGAACGTTGCATAAGCATGACCTAGTTTGTGTAAGAAAACCAGACTTTATCGCAGAAGATGAAGTTACTATACGTATCCCGATCAAGGGCGTAGATAAGGGAGGGGTAATGGGGGTAATTACCTCCCCCCCCCCTAAGACCAAGGGAGAAAAATTACTAGGTCGGAATTTTCTTTTAAATGAGAAAATCTCGTTTTAAGTAAAACTCTTGAGAATTTTTTGTGAATATGCTTCTTGGACCTGCATTTTCGCAAATTTTTTTAAACTTTTAAAAGGAAATATGCTGAGAAATCAGTTCGTTGTCTTTTAGATCTGCTAAAAGAAAGAACTATGAGCGCAGATAGATACTTCACGAGATTGTATGAAGAAATTGACAAACTGCGCAATGAGTTAAATATTTCCATAAGGTTTCCTCGTATAAACAGTATAGACAGAGACGTCTTACTAAGGTTTCAACCATACTAACGTTCAAAGGGAAACCCCCCAGAGATATTATGACACTGGCATTTTCGTTTCTCTATTAAAGAACATCATGGAAGATCTCAAGTTTCGCTTTAGTACTAAAAAATGTTTTGCCTAAAAATGAAAATATCATTCCTGCAGTTATAATAGAAAAAATGACAACATTTCATCTTCAGAAGCAAATGACGAGTAACGTTGGATTCGGATTTAGGTACAGCTGAATTTTTGTGTTAGAAAATAGAACAACAGGTGTCCAGGTGCATGTTGAAGTTGTTGAAACTCTCAAATTATCCGATAAAGAAGTATTTCGTGACATAGGTACATCTCGCACTGAGATTTTTTGCAGGTTTGCCTGCCAGTGTGGAATCTACAGAAAAGTATTTTTCCGCATTAAGAAAGTTTAAAATTTGGTTCAGCTTAACAATGGGACAGCAGAGGTTAGATGGAGTAGCCTTCATGCATGACGATCAGAGCATTCCCACAAATTACGAAAAGGTTTTGGAGCGATTTGCGAAACAAAACAAAAAAGAGAACCCTGGCATTACTCTAATTTCGAGTTTGATTTTTTAATTGTTTTTAGTAAATATTCGTAGGAAAATTTCACGCTATAATTCAAAAAAGCAATTGTCCGATTTTGATAAAATTTGGCAGGTACCTTCCTTTTGTAAGTGGGTTGGATAAGTTCGTTATCCAGAAAAATTGGATCAGGTTTTCCATTTTGGGTTTTCATTCGAACATTTTTTTTTCCGAAAATAACAGACCTATGGTAACCAAATTTGTAATGTAGGTTTATGTTATAAACATTAAATTATTTACAAAACAGATCTATATGTTACAAAAAAAGTTATAGGCATTTAATAAAAAATGTTTGGTGCAGATTATTTCCATGAAAATTCACTACCATAACACACTTGGTGCGTCCAACTTTTGTTTTCCAATGTGGAAAATATATAATTTTGTCTTTTCATTAATATTTTTGCAATTTTTTGTTCAATTATTTTAATTCAATACATTGTTTAGCCTTTGTATTTGTAATTTTGTTTACCTCTGTATTTTTGGAATACCCTCCCCAAGAAAAAACCTATGTACGCCTTTGAGCCTGATAAGTCCGGCAATAGCAAATTTCTTCATGGAACACTTTTAGGACAAAGCATTGTGAACAGCAGAATTCAAAACCAAGATGTGGTTGCGATATGTAAACGACGCCTTTGTTGTTTGGTTATACGGTGAAGATAAGTAGGATCAGTTCTTGGATTTTATAAGCAACATACTTTACAGTGTCAAGTTTACCACTGAGAATGAAAAATAAATTTTTCCAAGACAGACCATCAGATAACAGACTGGTCTAGATAACATACGGACGACAAACCGACGGAGAAGGCCTTTCTTAATTAATAATAATAATATATAAAAAACCAGATAAAAAACACATAATAAAAGACGTAACTGTCCTAAATTGGTTTGCTACTGGGAGCGACCACAGGCTTGTTCGAGCAAAAGTAGCTATGGACAATGGCAAAGAACGACAAAAAATGATCCAAACGAGCAATAAATTAAATTTGCTAATAAATCCAGTAGATGTAAATAGCTTTGAACAATGGATCACCACTAAGTTAACCAAGGCTGAAATATAACACGCCATTGGTAACGGCATAAACAAACTGAATAATATCATCACAACCACAATAACTGAGGCCCAAAGACGACACTGCTTAACAAATCAAAGGGAAGAAAAACTAAACAAGGAGACCAAACTGCTCATAGAAAAGAGATGGGATATGAGGTCCAAAAACTATACATCTGAAGGAGAATTAAGAGAAATAAATAAACAAATTTCAAAAGGCATCCGACGCGACGTAAGAGCTTTTAGACACAACCAAATCAAAGATACCATAGAGAACAACAAAGGTATGAAAGTTCCACGTAGAAAGCTTGACAATGGAAAGAGACAAATAATAAAACTTAAAAATGCACAAGGGCACACATCGGCAAACAGGAAAGATATTCTAAATATAGTGGAAGAGTTTTATGGAATGCTATATAAAAGCCAAAGTGATGTAAATCTACATCCAGAATCTGACATGCTAACCCGTAAAAAAGGTGTGGTTAACCAAGGCTCGGAAATACTGATGGAAATATTACTAGATGAGATTAAACTGGCCCTTAAAAAGATGAAAAATCAAAAATCGCCCGGAGAAGACTGCGTGGTTTCCGTTGAGATAAAGATTGGTGGTCCTTGCTTGCTCCAAAAAATCAAATCTCTTTCCAACCTTTGTCTCTTCAATAGTACGATACCAGAAAAGTGGCACAACACCATCGTAATACTGATCCACAAGAAAGGAGACATCTCGAACCTATAAAATTACAGGCCGATAAGTCTACTTAGCCACCTCTACAAATTATTTACTAGAATAATTACCACACGACTTGAAAAGAAGTTGGACTTTATCCAGCCAGTAGAACAGTCCGGTTTTCGAAGTGGGTTTGGAACCAATGATCATCTTCAAAGCGTTAAAACAGTGATTGAAAAGACCATCGAATATGGCAGACCACTTGTCCTTGCTTTTGTGGACTTCCGTAAGGCTTTCGACACTGTGGAGCTGGACGCAGTGTTGCAGTCCCTGGAAGCATGCCGTATTGACTATTGCTACACCAAACTAATCTACAATATATATAAAAATGCTACGCTTGTGGTAAAACTACATGAAAACATGAATCCTATAAAAATTGGGAGAGGAGTACGCCAGGGCGATACGATGTCTCCAAAACTGTTTATCACCGTCCTGGAGTATGTGTTCAAAAAGCTAGATTAGGACCAAAAAGGTCTAAGAATAGACGGCCAAATCTGTCAAATTTACGGTTTGCAGACCACATTGCCTTACTAGCTGACAACTTGGAAGATATTAGAGTGATGCTACAGGAACTTCAGGAGGTCTGTGCAACAGTAGGTCTAAAAATGAACATCGGAAAAACAAAATTTATGACAACCTCGTCCCTAGTAACAACCTAATTATTGAAAACTCTGAGGTGGAATGGGTAGACAAATACACATATTTGGGCCACGAGATAAGCATATCCAAAACCAACCAAACATGCGAGATAAACAGAAGAGTTATACTCTCCTGGGCGGCTTACGCCAAACTTAGAGACGTTTTCAGAAGCGACCTTCCGATATGGTTGAAAAGAAAAGTTTTCAACCAATGTGTTCTACCGGTTATGACCTACGGCGCCGAAACACTAACCCTTACTACTAACCCTCTACTAAGAAACTAAAAGTAACACAGCCCAAAATGGAGAGGTCGATGCTTGGCGTTTCGTTACGTGACCACATTAGAAATGAAGAATTACGCAGAAGAATAGGCGTGACTGAGGTGGTCGTACATGTGGCAAAACTCAAGTGGAAGTGGACGGGGCATGTGGCTCGCATGCAAGATGACAGGTGGACAAAACGATTACTTGAATAGAGACCCAGATCCGATAAAAGAAACAGAGGAAGACCACCAACTCGCTGGACAGATGATATTACAAAAATTACAAAAAACTGGATTCGTAGCGCTCAAGACAGAAAATAATGGACTCACCTAGGGGAGGCCTATGTCCAGCAGTGGACAAAGAGGGCTGATTGATGATGATGATGATAAGAAACCGCGGGCAATGCAGCCAAATTAAGAATAAGAGGACGAAGAAGAAGAACATTAGCACCGTCTTTATGGCCACAGCAAAGATCCGTGCCGTGCTGAGATTAATAAAGACACCATCGGACTTTTCCACACGTCGGGAATATAACACATACACCATGCGAATGCAGAAAGGTTTAGATAGAACAAACAGTAACCATCAAGACTAGGAGCCTAAAGCATTAACGATATTTTTTGTTACTGTAACCTGAAAAGCCGGCGTTGGCGTTAAAAATCAAATCAGGAATGTTGGCATATTTCTGTTTAATAACGATATCAGTCTTACAGAACGTTTAGACCAGCTATCTTTAGAACGATAGGGAATAATAATAATAATAATAATAATAATAATAATAATAGCACAGTAGACAAACTCCGCAGCCAGAAGCCTTAGACTTATGCGGAGGGAGCCTACATACACATGTAGACAAAGGACACCACCCGTAACTCCCCAGAAGCCCGCCTTTCCACATTTGAGTGAAAAAGATCGACTGTCCGAATACGGGACTGGAACCCGCGACTTCCTAGTTCGATTCTAGAGGTTACTCACCTCGTGAACTGAGTTATTCGACCTGCAGCACTTGACTTAGTTGCATCCCACGTAATCTATTAAGACGCAGTAGCCGAAATTGACCTAGTTGCATCACCTGAGATGGACCACGCTGCAGTACTCGAAATTTATCAACTCTTAGCACCTGAAACTAATCTATCTGATTGCAGTTTCTGAAGAAGATAAAAATAACCAGGTTACAGCTGTTGAACTCGAAGACGCTACCACATCGGCAAGTAATCAAGATGAGGTTGAGCACTCTCTGAAAACTTTTAAAAAATTGCTATCAACTATTTTGTCCTATAAGCAAGGACCGATCAGCTAAGAAAACCAAAGTGTGTTTAGTGTTAAATGTTTTTTTATATCTCAACAACACACCACGAGGGCTTCCAGTCTAAATACTATCCGACCGTGGGTGTAGACAAGGAGGAAAGAGGCAACTTGTTAATTCTGGACTTGAAGGGTTGGAGGTTCGGAGGAGAAGTATAAACATGCCGGCAAGGAATTCCACAACTTGGAAGTCCTCGGGACAAAAGAGCGGGCATAACAAGATATTATATATATGGTGACCTGGACAGTAAAAGGGTGCATTCGCTCTGTTGCCCTGGTAGATCTGTTCGGGGAGGCAGGTGGAGGAACTATAGAAGAAAGCTCCTCTGAGCAGTGCCCGTGCATATATCTATAAAAGAGAGAGAGAGGTCGCCAACGGAACGTCGGTGGGCAAGAGAGGGCAGCCTTTGGGTGGGGGTAGGGTCACCGATGAGACGTATAGCTCTCTTCTGAATGGAGTCAATGGCAGCGAGTGTAGAAGCGGCAGGGGCACCCTATATGTGGAAGCAGTATTCGAATTTTGGCCTTATTTGTGAAGTACATAAGGTATAGAGATTAGCTGGTGAAAAGTATTTGCGAGCCCGGAAAGGAAACCTAATTTCTTAGCAGCCGCTACTGCATTTGATGTGACATGTTGGTGCCAATTGAGATTTCGATCCACATAAATGCCAACAAGTGAAAAGGACTCAGTACTTTGAATAACTTGGTTGTTCATTGTGATGGGTCTAGGGCTGATGTATCTTTTATGAGATAAAAACAAGACTGAGATTTGGTGGAGTTGAATTGTACAAGATATCTACGTCCCCAGTCTAATATTTTTTGGAGATCCACAGAGACAGTACCCTCCATGAGTCTGCGATCCTGATCTAATTGGGCTAAAGAGACAGGCTTAGAATATTGTATATTTGAGTGGAGAGTGCTGTCGTCTGCGTAATTGTGAACTGGGTTGGATGTGCCAGAGAGGAGGTCATTGATATGGAGAAGAAACAAAGTAGGGGATAATGCTGAACCTTTAGGAACTCCTGCATTAATTGGTTACAGTTTAGAGGAATGGCCATCCACGACAACAGAAATGCTCCGGTTAGAGAGGAAATTTGCTGTCCAGGTACAGAGTTTTGGTGGTAGGCCATAGTCCGGAAATTTATTAAGCAGCGCTGCGTGCCAGACCTGATCGAATGCTTTGGATGTCTAGAGCGACCATCTGAGATTCACCGTGTAGTTCCACAGACTTGTTCCAAGAATGGGTGACAAAGGAAAGGAGGTCGGCAGTTGATCTGCGCTGACGGAACCCATACTGCCTGCCGTGGATTAGACTGTGTTTTCAAAAAATTTTTAGTAATTCGGTGTTTATATACTTTTCCATCACTTTAGAGACGACTGAAAGGAGATAAATAGGCCTGTAGTTGCTAGGAAGCGCTTTGGATCCTTTCTTGGAGACGGGTTGTAGGTAATCATTATCCAGGAGTTTAGCAATATTTTGGAAGAGAAATAGGCCGCCAAAAAGTACCAAAAGTTTTAAGTGGCACAGGCACAAAAAAAAGCGAAATGCTAGAACAAAACAAGAAAGAATACAGACTTTAGAAAAATCGATAATTGAAGTGCCATCGCCTTCTGTTAGGGAAAGTGTCAAATTTAATACCTGCAGTCACGAATCGGATGAAAATTTGGGAGAAGAAGTAACAACTGAAGTACAGTTTGAAACAAACGACCTACCAGTCTCCAGACAGAATTATAAATGAATGATCCAAAAAACAATCTGTTTCCATGTTTAAAACCAACGAATCAATCACTTGAGAAGTTTCAGAAACTAGTATTGGTTTATATAAAATAGTTGATTAAGCTCTCAGATCCAATAATAAAATATATGCTGCCGCAGCTCCTGTTTTCTAAAGAAAACCAGGGGATTTCATTTTGGTCAAGTACGAGTCTACTGAAATAAACCTGAAAATTTACTTCACAGAAATATTCAGAAGAGTGTATTGTTAGATATTTATGCTCTCTAGAGAAAGAGACGAAGACTTTTAAGTTCCATAAGACTGACCAAGGTACCATCCCAATTCGTGAGATTATGAATACAGCTGTTCTGGACTTTCAGATGGATTCCAAAGGTCGCTATGTATTTAAGAATCCAGTGCCAGTTCTAGATTACGTATTTTTTACGTACAAAATATTTACCAGACTCGTAAAACAGGTTTCTTTTCTTTTAGTGAATTTTCTTTTAAAAAAAATTACTAATAAGGAGATCCCGACTTTTGAATTTTGAAAAAACTTCTTCAAATGAGCCCTATTTAGGACCCCTGGAACCCAAATCAGAGGTCGGTTTCAGACTTTATATGTTTATATATATATATATATATATATATATATATATATATATATATATATATATATATATATATATATATATATATATATATATATATATATTTATGTGTCACACCTATAACTAAAAAAAATAATGGACCGATTTTGAGAAAACTTGGTGAGTACCTTCCTTTTGCAAGTGGCTTGGATAAGTTTGTTAGCCAAAAAAAAGCGCCGAGGTCTTCCCGGAAAATTTTGTGTTTTCTTTCGACAAAAAATTATATCTCCGGAATTAACAAAGTAAGCGCAACCAAATTTGGTACGCGGGCTTATATCATTATAGGTAAGTTACCTACCAATTTAGCTCTGTAGGTCAAAAGACAAAAAAAGTTACAGGCATTTAAAGAAAAATAAATTTGTGTTTTCCTCAAAACGTCAAAAGTCGCGATTTTAAACGTCAAAATTGGTAATATTTAGGCAACGCACTTGAAACTAATATGAGCTATGGAAAGAAAATGTCTCAAGAATAATGTTCTACAAAGCCTGAGGTCTTAGTTTCAATCGTCATTGTCCTTCATTTTACTAAAATATTCCCAGAAAATTCATTTCAAATAGACCCTTTCTCTGATTCTTTGGCAGTAGTGCTGGCTATAGAGTTAATCGGTTAATGGTATATCATTTTTGTCGAATTTTCGTATAAAATCTTTAAAGTTCAATATATCCGTCATTGTGCAAGATACGAAAAAAATATTGTATACATTAATTATAGGGTGGCTTGAGGTACATCAAAATATATATATATATATATATATATATATATATATATATATATATATATATATATATATATATTGATGTACCTCAAGGCACCCTATAATTAATATATACAATTTTTTTTCGTATCTTGCACAATGACGGATATATTGAACTTTAAAGATTTTATACGAAAATGTATATATATATATATATATATATATATATATATATATATATATATATATATATATATATATATATATATATATATATATATATATATCGTACCGATAACTCAAAAAATAATAAACCGATCTTGATAAAATTTGGTGAGTACCTTCCTTTTGCAAGTGGCTTGAATAAGTTCGTTATCCAGCAAAATCGGACCAGGTTTTCCTGGAAAATATTGTGTTTTCTTTCTAAAAAAATTCATATTTCCGGAAATAACAAAGTGAGTTCAACCAAATTTGGCACGCGTATTTGTATTCTAAAGAGTGAACCATGTACCAAAACTTAAGTCTCTAAGTTTAAGGAAAAAAGTTACGGGCAGCTAAAGCAACAAATGTTGGAGTTTTCCTCAAAACGTCAAACTCGCAATTTAAAACGTCAAGCTCGCAAATTAAAACGTCAAGGTCGCAATTTATAACGTCAAAATTGGCAATGTTTAGGCAAAGAACGTGAAACAAATACGGATTGTGAAAAGAAAATGTTGCAAGAAGAGTGCTCTGCGAACCCTTAAGTTTCAGATTGAACCGTCATTGCCGTTCATTTTACTAAAATATTTAGAGAAAATTTATTTCAAATATACCCTTTCTCTGATGCTTTGGCTGTCGGTTTAGTTAAGTTGATGCTTTCGCTGTTGTTTTAGTGAAGTTTATGGTTTAACGGTCTATAATTTTTAGCTAATTTTCGTAGAACAAATTCGTTACTGCATTTTAGCATTTTTTATCGCAATATGATGCATGTTTGTAAGAAAAAATCTGGACGCAGTAAGTGCGTTTTGGTAGCAAATTTTCATTAAATCCTTCAAATTTCAATAACTCAATTTGCTATTAACGTAAGTTTTGTTTGTTAGGAAACCAACATTTAACTTTATTTAAATTTTTTGTATAAACGCAGAAAGGGCGTTTTGGTTGTGAATTTTCATTAAATCTTTCAAATTTCAATGTCTCAATTTGCTATTAACCTAAGGTTCATTGGCTAGGAGACCAGTTTTCTCAGAAACATTTAAAGTTTATTTTCGGAAAATTTTTGTACATTTTCAAATAATTATTTTGATAAAATATGGTACATTGTTTCTACTATATAGGTTATACCGGTAACCAAATTGATGCCTGCTCGCATTAGAGCGATATATTTGTAATTAAAAACATTTTAATGAAAATTCACTTCCATAACGCACTTGCTGCGCCCAGAGTTTTTTGTTTTCTAGAAGTGTATGCCTTATTTTATTGAAATCTCGTAAAAAAAAATCTCTAATGAGCAGATTGCGACCCTTAGCAGATGATTTATCTAACAAAATCTTAAAGTTTCAATACCAAAATACTAATTTGACTATTTCTTTCTTAATGTTACCGATATTTAAGTTCTGTGAAAGTAGGCTAATCCAAAATTTCATATATCTTTTAAACCTGCTTTGAGTAAGGATCATAAACATTTAAATAAAAATATAGAGGTCTGAAATGCACCTGCCCCATAGCTTGGGAAAAATGATTGTATGACACTAGGATCTAATTTAATTTTTTTAATTTTGTTTTTGCTCAACGTTGTAAAAGTATTATTATGCTTAAAAAACTACTTAGGACTTGATGTAAAAATTTTATGTTGATTTTAAAGATAACTTTGTAATTGAAGTTATGTACTTCGTCCCCTGTGGGTCCGGGGACTAACTAAAAGAATAGGCCCAAGGTAACTCCTGTCTGTCGTAAAAGGCGACTAATTGGAATCAAACACTGGCGGGGGTCTTGTCCATGTGGACCTTGAGGGAGGCGGATATCTTTGGGGAGTGATGTACACCCGTATTTTGAGGCCTCCACTCTGGGCTTATAAATGGATGGTTGCCCGCGCTTGGTTGTTACTCGGGAGCGGGGTTGCGGATGGGTGCCGCCTTGGGTTGAGTGCTTGCGGGTGTCGTGTGTCTAGACGACCCGGAGGGGGTTGACAGCTCTGATGAGTGGTAAACAACCGGACTTTGGGCCCCCCCACTGTGTGCTTCGGAACGGACGAACGGCCTCGCTTGTGCGATGCTCGGGAGCGGGACTCGATGGGATGTCGCTTTGAGTCTAGCACTGGTGGGTGTCGCGTCTAGACGAACCCGGAGGAGAGCTGAGATCTTTAGGGGTGGATTACACCTGGAGACTTGGTCCTACTCTGTGAGCATCGATACAGGCTAACGTCCCTGCCTGGATGCTGCTCGAGGGCGGGACTTCATGATACCGCCTCGAGTCAATGAAACACTGGGGGGGGGGTCTGGTGCAGGTGAGGTTGGGGGGAGGCAGACATCTCTGGGGAGTGATATGCACCCGGAGTTTGGCGCCTCCACTGTGGCCTCAGAGACTGACAATTGGCCTCGCTTGGTTGTTACTCGGGAGCGGGGTTCCAGATGATACCGCCCTGGATTGAGCTCTGGCGTGTGTCATGTGTCCAGACGTCCCGGGGGGTCTGATCTCTGATGAGTGGTAAACACCCGGAGTTTGGAGCCCATACTGTGTGCTACGAAACGGACGGAGGGCCTCGCTGGGGTGATGCTCGGAAGCGGACTCGATGGGATGTTGCCTTGAGTCTTAACACTGTTAGGTGTCAGGTTTGGAAGAGCCTGAGGGGAGCTGAGATCTCTAGGGGTAGATTACAACTGGAGATTAGATGCTGCTCGAGAGCGGGATTTCATGATACCGCCTCGAGGCAAACACTGACGGATGTCGGGTCCAGACGAACTCGGAGAGGGGTTATCGCTCTTTGAGCTTCGAAACGGGCAAGCGACTTTACTCAGATGGCAGTACACCTGCCAAACAAACTTTCACCCTCAAGAAAAGATCGACTCCCTCAGGGAGCTGGAATTGATGGGTGAAATCTAAATAATTAGACGTGAGCCACAATAGACCTAAAGTCGCGGTGGAGGGACTGAAATAGCCCACTCACAATAAAATCTAATCTAATCTATGCACTTCGTCGAGTTGACCATAGATACATAAATTGTCATGAGCTAATAATTTGCGATGAGAAGAGAAATCGGGACATTTTACACCGGCAGCCGATGTTCTACCGAATGAAGACTAGCAAATGTTTACTGGAAACTCACAAATTTAAATTTTGAGCTGTTTTTGATAACGATATTATTATATTATTGCCTTACTAATATGTGACAGTTGAAACGCGACAGGATTCGGTATTTTGATTAATTTGTCTGGTGCACAAAAGTGCTTTGTTCGGCGATAAATAATAATTATAACTTCTTTACATCAGAAATTAACGAAGATGACTATAATTAAGGTTCAAAACTGTGAATATTGATTACGAAACCACACAATGCTTAAGAATTTATGTCGATTCAAATATATAATTTGCCGCCGTAATGATAGTGTTAGATTACCCAATTCCAAGTTGTTGAAAAGATAAATTTACGAAGCATTTACTGTATTTAGGCACAATTTAAATGTCAATCATCACAATGTTGTAAATGAAGAAGTATTACAAGGTGTTATGACACGCATATTAGCTAAATAAGTAAACATTTTAAGATTGATAGAATTCAGATTTGTTTAATTTATAGGAAAGTGCAACAAAATCGCTATGCTACAGATTTTCATAACTTAAATATATAGCAGTTTTGAGCGGGAAAAATACAGTTTTCCATTGAAAATCTTATCCTCAAAACCACACAATTAATTTATCTCGTGAAAAACCCCACCAGATATGTAGAATAGACTACTACAGCGAGTGCGTTATCGTAACGAAATTTTATAAAGATTTAGCAAATTGCAGCCGCTTATGTCAAGTAAAAGGGTGGGGGTTGGTTGCTGTAGTTGTATAATATCAGCATATCCTGTATAGGTAGAAAGTGGTCTGATTTTCAGGAAATTGCACTGATCTGCACAGTTTTTAAAATAAAACTGATCAACCTGCAGTCACTTACTTATGTGAAGTATGGGGGTAGGGGTTGGTTGGTGTAGTTTTATAATATTAGTATGTCGTGTATAGATAGAAAATAGTCTGCCCTCCAAGAAAATGCACTGACCTGCAGAGTTTTTAAAGTAAAACATAGCAACTTAGTGCCTATTATGTGAAGTATGGGGGTGGGGGTTGGCTGGTATAGTTTTAAAATATCAGCATATCATGTGTAGGTAACAAAAGTCTGACTTGCCGGAAGTTGCTCTGACCTGCACAGTTTTTAAAGTAAAACCATATCAACCTTTAGCCACCTATGTGAAGTATAGGGTGGGGGTTGATTGGTATAGTTTTATAATATCAGAATATCATGTGTAGGTAGAAAATGGTCTGACCTGCAGGAAATTCCACTGACCTGCAGACTTATTTAAGTAATACATATCAACCTACAGCCACTAATGTTAAATATGAGGGTGGCGGTTGATTGGTGTAGTTCTATAATATCAGCATATCGTGTATAGATAGAACATAGTCTATACCTTGCAAGAAATTGCACTAACCTGCAAAGTTTTTACATTATAACATGCTGACCTGCAGTCAACCTGCTGACCTGCAAATTAGAAACACCCGCTATAGACTTTGAAAGCACTATTAGAAATGAAAGATTCAAGATTATGGAAAATAGTGTTGTAAAATATTATTCTAAGAAATATATCATTTTCAAGTGTTTAAGCCCAAGTTATGATAATTTTATAATTCAATAAATGGTTTAGGAAAAAACCCCAGGTACAGCCGAATATACCAGCTAGTTTATTTTTAATTGCAATGCGTGAATTGTTTCACACGGAAGATGTTTTGCTGAACTTATTATTCTTCAGGCATACATTTAATGTATGAGCGTTTCTTGATTTCAAATTCAGAGATGGTCGTTATTTAACTGAATATTTGTATGAAAGATTTATTGCCGATATTTAAAATCTACACTTAAACAACATATTTCAACGAGCATAGTATAATAAGAATTGAAAACGAAACCGATTGGAAAATGTTATCAATAACAAATAGATGCTAATTTCTTCTTAACTTTTTTGGAATGTAGGCTTAAAGCAGTGGAAATGCTTCTAACTGAGTAGGTACGAGTCTCTCAGTAGTGTGAATAAATTACTTTCTTACATAAACCGAATGGGTTATTGGGCAGGTAATATAAAATTCAAGTCAGGTGTGAAAGACATCAAATAGGTCTAACAAACAACACGCGAATAGAAAAAATATTACATTAATTTTATTTTGAATAACATTTTTATCACGTCTACTGTTACGTAACAAATGTTGGAGAATCCCAAATAAAAATTCATCTGGTAGGCAAAAAAGCCACTAAAACGCGTACATCTGACCGTCAAAATTTGCAATGCAGAGTTATTTAAAATAAGTAAGTAAAATAATTGCGTTATATTGACCTTCAAATTTCCTTTTACGATCTTCAGGTTATTTACTATCGCATCTACTTCAAGTTGTCACCTGAATTTTATAAAAGGAAAGGAAGACATTGAGAGTAAATCTATCACCTCAGAAAAAGTGTTTCTGCTTCATACCAAGGTTTTATTATAATGCTGTAACGCATTGATGTTACAGTAATAACGTTAATTTGTAACTCTAAGACAACAGTTTTTTACTGTGATTTTATGTATATACATAAGAAGAAAGAAGATACCTTTACGCTATGTGAAACCAATCAATTAATAGCAGTCTTTGAATTACATTATTCACTTCCTTAATAGGTATTTTGTTGCGCTTATTGACGAGGCTTGTAAAAACAAAATTTATATTAATGTTGGTAATTGGTACCTAATATCTATATTGAAAACTTTCTCTTTAGCTCAATACATTTTAATGTGTGAAAATTCCTGAAAT